>BPLQ01014245.1:0-228071 GCA_021605075.1 Caerostris darwini
TTAAAAATAATCTTGACCATTTAACGAATTAAAATTAAATTCCCTTAAAATTTAATTAAATAAAACTAAAATTTTATTCCATTTAACGATATTAAATTTACTAGAATTTTTCTTAACACTTTCAAGATTAAACTCCATTGAATTTTGAAGGTGTTAAGAAAAATTCTAGTAAATTTAATATATAAAAAGTAGAGAGTTTGTCGATTACCAAATCTCACATGAAACTGAAATACTTTTAAAATGATACATTTTTTTAAGCAAACTGTTTATAGAATTGTTACCTAGAGGCTTAAAACTGATAAGTAGTATTTTGATAAAGCACAGAATAAGTAAAAAAGGAAACAATTCTTCCTTTAAAGGTTCTTTATCCCGAAGCTTTGCATCAAAATGGGAAAATCTTGTCTTCAAGAGATCCAATTTCGCCTCTGTTTCTTAAAAGAAGGTAGGAATTTCCTATTTATGAGGAGAAATCTCAAGTTTCGCCTTTTCCTGGATGAATAAGACTGTCATTTCGGAGGAGGAATGGGAATGAAATAGTGCGATTGCATTGTGCCAGGGATTCGGTTTCCATGTACCATGCATGAACCGGTCTCAATAAATTTATATCGAGTGTATTTAAGCGTAAATACTCAGAAGATCAATTCAGGTTTTAATAGAATTTCTGAGTGGGGGGGAAGATATTTTACCGCCAGGAAGCTTCAGCTAACTAAACAGTGCGTGATCGAATTTATAAATATTTATTGCCTGCTTTATCTTGTAAAATTCACAATTTTATATTAATCGATAACGCTGGAACTTTAATAAGAGTCTTGAAAACAACAGAATTTTTTTTAATTAAAAAAAACCCTTTGTTTTCATTTACAAACAAACCAAAATCTCAGTTGGTTTTTCAAACTAATAGCATGTATACCGTAAGACAAAATGTATTAAATTATGCGAAATAATATACATTTATATTTTAATGATGTAACCGTGTTTCCTCCTACACACTCGCAACAGCCTTTGCATGCTGGAGAAATGGTCAGTAGTCATCGAGACTCTCACCCGAGATGAAGTACAGAGAAACTTGCGTCCCCGCAGAGGAAAGTTCAGTTTATAACCTCTCATCCCGAGAGGAAATGGTTTTAGCACACCCTGAGCATTAATTGACCTGCAGACTCTCTCCCAGGAGAGGATGTATATTTCGCGCACTCTGTGCGTATCCAGGTTTCGGGTTTCCGGCTCAGAAGTCGAGTCCTTCCACAAATAATTATCTATCTTGAAATTTGTTAAATATTGTACGCATCTGATTGTATGTGTGTGGTGTTTTTGTGTGTGTAAATAAAATTGTGAGTTTTCAAGCATGGGCCTCGTGTATCTCAATCCAGCCACAATCACTTACAATCTTTATTACCCAGCATGCATGCTACAATCATGAACAGTTATCTACCTAAAAATCTTTGTAAGCAACATTATTATTGATGTATCAAATATACAGCATTATTACCGAGGACAATTCTCGTGCTAGACAAAACTATCGTTACCTTCTGCGTACACTACTATATGCTTAGAAATAATTAAGTGTTAGAAAATACTTAATTATTAAGTAAGCTGAAGTGTTAAAACTGCAGTACTATACACAAAATTGTTTTAAACAATCCAAATGTTATCAGAATTTTAAAAAAGTCTCATAAAAGTCAGGATTTTTGTTTTAAATATAATGCGAAGATTAGAAAAAAAAAAAAATGGCAGAATTTTATAAAAAAGTTTGTAGCCAATTAATAATTACCACTGTTTTAAAATCCATTAAAATAAAATATAAATTATTATTATTATTTTATATTTTTGTTTTTGCAAAATTCAATGAAACGCTGCTTTAGGATTTCTGTATCACACACACACACACACACACATATATATATATATATATATACACACACATATATATATATTCTTGTATTTGATTCAAGACAGTTTTAAAATATTCATACATATTTTCTTTCGAACAAACTGTTTTCTAGAATAGAATTTGTATTAACTTTTTCTGAAATATTTGAAAATATGCATCTAATAAAGTGTACTGAAACTTTTTAAAATGACTATCCATTTGATAATAATAATAATAATAATAACTAACTAAATTTATTATGTTTACTAAAATACGTTTTGTTTTCAAAGTATTATAATAGTTTGCTTTATTTGCGATTATTGAAAACATGTTGAGTAAACACAAAAATAAATTATATATGATCTAAATCAATATTATTCTTATGAAATAATTTTTTTTTAAATAAATCATATCTTTTCACATAAATAATACAAAATAATAACATCATATGTTCGTTATTAAAGAAAACTCTCGTAATACTCGAGATTTTCTTATTTATTTTTTTTAAATACTTTAAAATACTTTGGAATTATTTTATTGGAAAAAAAAAAATTTTTTTTTTAAAATTCTACTTTAATTATTCTGGTTTGGTTTGAATAAAGTTTATATAACGTTTAATTAATATTACTTTTTAAAATACAGGTTTTTTATCTTTTGAAATTTTTAAATTATAATCTTTTGTCGTTCAAAGAATTATATATTTCACACATATTTTAGACTCTGTGTTAATAATCTTTAAAAATTAGAATTTTTATTTAATAAGATTTATTATATATTTTAGAGCAATTGATATTAGAATGTAAACAAAAAATTAAATGAAAATTTTTTTTTTCAACGTAGAGTAAAGTAAATTTATTTATAAAACCTTTATAAATACATTTTCTTTAAAAATCGAATCCTTAACAATATACGAAACTTCAACTGCTATAGATATTAAAAGAAAATTTTCTATTATTTGCACAAAAATATTATAATTCTAATTTATCTTTGTTAATTTTTCTTACCTACATTAATGTATAATTTAAAAATATAATGACGTATATTTATGAGATATAATCTTTTAAATTATAATTTTAACATTCAGTATTAGTAGGTTTTCTTACGTACATTAAATGATTATTAAATTTTTATTTTTAAATTATGTATATATCAGCTGTTTAAGATTTTAGGACTAGTATTGACAAGCCCTAAATAAGTTATGCATTAAATATTTTATAACTATCATATTCAATAATAGTATCGTCATTTTTTTTATAATGAAGTTTTATCTCGTCCTTTACTTTTCTCCACGCCTTGTTTCATCTCCTTTCTCCTATTTTGTTAATTTTTTTTTGATAATTTTCTTTCGGTTTGAGGTTCTTATATCCATTCCTTCAAATTTTTTTCTAAATAATTTATATCATTTTAATATAAAGCATTGATTTTCGAGAGTGCAAATATTAATTTAAATGTATTATATTATGTACAACGTTGTACATAATATAATACATATAATAATAACCTAACTTTCATAATCCGTATAGGTAAATGTTATTTTTAACTTTATAGTTTAGTTTTAGTTTGTTTAAGTGAATATTAATTTCAGTTAATTTTAACAAATTAAAAAAAACATATTTTATGTTTGAAATATAATGCTTTGATTTTGGAGAGTGCAAAAATCACTAAAAATTTTAAATTTATTATGTTATATACAACGCTTTACTATATAATAACCTAAATAGGATATTCCGTAGATGTTGATGTTAGTCCAAGCTTTATTCAATTCCTTCTATTAGCTCAGACGCTCCCTATATATATCTTGTTCAAATTTTCAATCGTTCATAAAATACTTTTTATTCATCCACTCAAGTTCAAATACATTTTTTTTGTACTTGTAATGAATAACACTTGATGTTAATACAGTTTTTTCAAATATTAATTCAGTAATTAAATTTAATTAATTAATTTTAGTTTTTTTTTTTAGATTTAAGTTGCATATATCTACCAATAGATGGCACCAGATGAATGGAAATTATTTATAAAAGACTTTCTGCAATATAGTGAAAAAAAAAAAAAGTAGGTATTAACTTTATTTTTTTTTTTTTTTATATTACTTGCTTTCTTGTTGTTGCTTTTTATCAAATATTTTACTCGCATAGATTGAATTTTTCAAATGCTATTCATTGTACATATTCTGTCATTTCTTTCATTTGGTTCAAGAATACTTCCTTCACATCAACACCAAAGTATTGAAACGCTTTTGTTTTAACCCTCCGTGCATCAAAACATTAAAGCTCCGTTTGTTGCAAACCCCCGTAAATCAAGTGCATGCTCCATGTACGTCTCGCACATTCCAACGATGAGTTGTGGTGGAAGAATAGAGCGAATTTTTAAGGGTACCATCATTCTTTTGGAATAATGTCTGAAAAAAACCAGGAATATTTTCCATATCAGTCTCCCCGTCAATGCGAGACGTTCACACGTAGTGTCACCACAGCCACAGCGTCATCTTGTATCCAGAAACATTAACTGAAACACATGCATCAGGACATTTAAATATGTGTCCTTCGACATGCTAATTGACACTTGGATATGAGAAAAAGGGCCTGAATGGCCGAGTGCCTAGTGCTCGGTGCCACAGGTTTCGGGTTCGAGTCCCAGCGGTACCATTTATTTTTGTAGTGGTTCGGAATAAATTTTAAACCGTAGGTCCCAGTCTAATATGACTGTAAGAGCGTTACGGAGTAGAAGTCAGACTTCTACCTAGTGCCTAGCGCTCGGTGCCACAGATTTCGGGTTCGAGTCCCAGCGGTACCATTTATTTTTGTAGTGGTTCGAAATCCACTTTAAACCGTAGGTCCCAGTCTAATATGACTGTAAGAGCGTTACGGAGTAGAAGTCAGACTTCTACCCTAGTGCCTTGCGCTCGGTTGCCACTTTAAACCGTAGATTCTAATATGACTGGCGTTCGAGTCCCAGCTCGGTACCATTTCGAGGGTTTTTTGTAGTGGTTCGGAATCCATTTTAAACCGTAGGTCCCAGTCTAATATGACTGTAAGAGCGTTACGGAGTAGAAGTCAGACTTCTACCTAGTGCCTAGCGCTCGGTGCCACAGATTTCGGGTTCGAGTCCCAGCGGTACCATTTATTTTTGTAGTGATTCGGAATCCATTTTAAACCGTAGGTCCCAGTCTAATATGACTGTAAGAGCGTTACGGAGTAGAAGTCAGACTTCTACCTAGTGCCTTGCGCTCGGTGCCACAGATTTCGGGTTCGAGTCCCAGCGGTACCATTTATTTTTGTAGTGGTTCGGAATCCATTTTAAACCGTAGGTCCCAGTCTAATATGACTGTAAGAGCGTTACGGAGTAGAAGTCAGACTTCTACCTAGTGCTCGGTGCCACAGATTTCGGGTTCGAGTCCCAGCGGTACCATTTATTTTTGTAGTGTTCGGAATCCATTTTAAACCGTAGGTCCCAGTCTAATATGACTGTAAGAGCGTTACGGAGTAGAAGTCAGACTTCTACCTAGTGCCTAGCGCCCGGTGCCACAGATTTCGGGTTCGAGTCCCAGCGGTACCATTTATTTTTGCAGTGGTTCGGAATCCATTTTAAACCGTAGGTCCCAGTCTAATATGCCTGTAAGAGCGTTACGGAGTAGAAGTCAGACTTCTACCTAGTGCTCGGTGCCACAGATTTCGGGTTCGAGTCCCAGCGGTACCATTTATTTTTGCAGTGGTTCGGAATCCACTTTAAACCGTAGCTACCAGTCTAATATGACTGTAAGAGCGTTACGGAATAGAAGTCAGACTTCTACCTACGGGCGCTCCATCAGAAAAGAAGCTGCACCCCTCTTCCCTCCTTCCATGAGGGACACGGCAACAACAACATAAGAGACAGAAGGTAGAAATGAGTTTAAAAACTGTAAACACCCAACTAAAAAATAAAGTAAAATATTAGTATTCCATTTATATGCTCAATTTATTTCCTTGCCTTGACTTAATTTTTTTGGAATTTGAAATGATTCAAATAATCGTAAGTATAATCGTAATCATAATGCTGAAAAGCATTTACAATGTCTGATGTGTGAACTTAATTAAGGAATGTCAGTTAAACTCTTATTAGAGATAAATATCGGTCTATTAAATGTTTGCTAGAGATTATCTATATGATCCTCTATTAGGCCAAAGTAGGCTACAAGATCTCCACCCATCTCGTGAAATCTCTATGTGAATCAAAAGTATTCGTAAATCCTGTATCAAAGTAAGTGACCCATACGTTATTAGTAGATTGGATAAAACCAAGATAACAGCATTCTCAATTCTATATTAAGACCGTCCTACTACTGAAAATCCATATAATAGAAGTTATCCATACAACAACCTTAAGATGGATATATATATATATATATATATAGAAATGGATGTATTAGAAATGGATATACATATATATATCCATTTAAAAGAATACATATCCATATAATAGAAGCTAATAAAAATTTGTAAATTATGATCTAAGGTTCAATGAATATTTTAAGTTGGCATTCTTACAAGAATTAATACTGCTAAAAATTTCTTTATAGTTTATTTAATGTATAAAATTGTGGTTTGTATGCACAAACAAGAATAGAAATATGTTAGTACTTAAATATGTTTAAGCAGTAATATGATATTATTATAAGAAGCAAATATGTTCAAGAAGAAATATATTATTATAAGATTTATATATACAGTGGGTACAAAAAGTATTTGCACATTTACATTTTTGCTTGCAAATCATAAAATTAAGCATTAAAAAATACAAAAATTGATATTGCCAAAGTAGAATAAGTTTAATCACCTAAATTAAATAAAAAAAATACAATAACATAAATAACAATTTTTTTTTGCAACAAAATTAAAATATCTCGTGTCAAAAAAGTATTTGCACACCCGCATGAATACAAAAGAAATATAATATATAAGAAAATTTCAAATAACTAATATTTAGTATGCATTCCATTAGTATCTATTACTACTTGTAATCTTGCTGGCATTGATTTAATTAAATTTTCTGTATCAGTAGGGTCAATATTTGACCACTCTTCAATAAGAGTTTGTTTAAATGCAGATTTGCTTGAAATCTTCTTTTTTCTTACTTTTAAATCCAAAGAATTCCCCAAATTTTCCAAAGGATTTAAGTCTAGTGATTGTGGTGGAGTAGCAAGTTGGGTACATTATAAAGCAACCACATTCGTGTTATACCGGCAGTTTGCTTGGAATCACTGTCTTGCTGAAAATAGTACGAATTACTGATACCCAATTTTATTGCACTTTGTGGCAAGTTATCTCGCAACACATCAATATAGGTTCGAGCTGTCATATTCCCATCAATGAAACACAAATTACCAACTCCTTTGCTAGCCATGCACCCCCAAACCATAACAGATCCTCCTCCATGTTTAACTGTAGGTAATACACTTTTAGTATGGAAAACAGTGCAAGGCTTTCTCCAAACTAATTTGCTGCCATCTGATTTAAAGATATTGAACTTACTCTCGTCGGAGAATATGACATTTTTCCAGAAATCAATTGGCTTATTGATATATTTCTTAGCGAATTCGAGTCTCTTCAGTTTATTTCGTTCATTTATAAAAGGTCTTTTCCTTAGAGATCTCCCATAAATTTGTGCATCGTGCAGGACATTTCGAATACTTTGGGCACTAATTTGAACTCCAGATGTTGAAGCGACGTCATTGGCTAATGTTATCGCACTAACAAATGGATTTTTTGATGCCTCTCTTGTAATTTTTCGCTTAATTTGCTATGAAAGTTTCTTTGGGCGTCCAGAACGCAAGTTATTTGATGTAGATTCTCTTTCTGTGTGACGTTTTATAATGTACCGAACAGTAGAAAAGCAAACATTTACTTTTTTACCTATTTCTCGATAACTTAGGCCATTTTCACGAAGAGAAACAATTTTTTCTCGCAATGAGATCGGCAATTCAGATTTCTTAGGTGCCATCACAAATTCAAATCTACTGATAAAGTATCGACACTACCTCCCTTTATAGTCGTCTTACGTATGTTATTTACTGCGGGATGACTATCAAATAATTAGCAAAAAAATGCAAATTTCTTAAAGTTGAGTTGAGTGTGCAAATACTTTTTTGACGTAAGATATTTTAATTTTATTGAAAAAATTTGTTTTTACTTGTACTATTGTATTTTTTAAAATTAGTTTAGATGAATAAGGTTATTGTGTTTTTAAAATGCCCATTTTTGTACTTTTTAATGCATTTTTTTATGAATTGTAAGCAAAACTGTATGTGTGCAAATACTTTTTGTACCCACTGTATATATATATATATTAAATCTTAAAATACATGTTCATGTAATTTAGAAGATGCAGTAAAATAAATTAAAAAAGTTCTTCAAAAATAAATAATTATACATATGTATTTTTTTCTTTGAAACAAAATAACTCAGTCATATTCGGGTTGGAGTTAATATAAAGTATTGAAATAACTCTTGAAATGATAAAAATTTTGATATTACTGTAAACTGTAAATTTTGATATACCTGTAATTACTGTACTCAAAGCTGGTAAGTTTGGGATTGCTCAGAATCGAAAATTTTAAAGTTTTTTTTTTTCTTATTCCATTCGATAGACAACAACATTTACACCCAGTCCAAGAATCCGTGTGATCTCATGGAAGGAGGAAAAAGAATGCAGCTTCTATTGTGATGGAGCACCTGTAGGTAGATGTCTGACTTGGCGTCGTGTCTCTGAAGTAGGAGAGCAGTGTCTTCGGGGAGAATTTTTAGGGTTAACTATCCCGCATTTGCGTATCGCATGGGAGAAGACCAGAAAACTCCAACCAGGTAGTCCGATTCCCGAGGCAAGATGCTCAACATCACAAACGCTATCGAGGCTCCTCGAGTTTTGAAACAGTGTTTGGAACAAAGATGTCAGCGCATTGGACCTCCGCCCTAACACTTACCAGTGGCGTGCTGCGTTGTCACTGAGCCACATGTCGCTCTTTTAAGTCAAATCAACT
Organism: Caerostris darwini; assembly: GCA_021605075.1. Taxonomy (NCBI): domain Eukaryota; kingdom Metazoa; phylum Arthropoda; class Arachnida; order Araneae; family Araneidae; genus Caerostris; species Caerostris darwini. Next base: position 8,883 of record BPLQ01014245.1, read on the forward strand.
GCAACGAACATTCTGGCAACTGATTCATAAAATCAATGGAGGAATTGAACAATGGAACATCCATGATATTGTAGTATTTCCTAAAATCTCTAATGGAGATATTTTGGGAAATACTACAATATCATGGATGCTGCAGAGGTCATTCAATCTTTACTAGAATGAGGTGATCTTCGTTTAAATGTTTGAAAAGAGTACAATAATGTATGCCTGGACCACAAACGAGGATGTTGGTACAATAGAATGCATTGTTGATGTAGACTCAAACTAGCTAATGAAACAGGGTTGGATAATACAAATGCTCAGAATATTGCAGAATTGTTGCAATTGGGAAAGAATGGTAAAAGACATTCCAACGAAGAACTCAATGAATTAGTCGGGCAACAAATGCACGAAAAATATCAAATTAGCGTTTCTGAAGGTTAGAAGTAAAAGGTGCCAACTGCCGTACCATGCTAAATATACCGGTTCTCGTTAGATCACCGAAGTTAAGCATCATTGGGCGCGGTCAGTACTTGGGTGGGTGACCACCTGGGAACACTGCGTGCCGTTGGCAAATTTGGGACCTTGAATGGCCGAGTGTCTAGCGCTCTGGCGCTCGGTGCCACAGGTTTCGGGTTCGAATCCCGGCGGTGCCATGGATGTTTGTAGTGGTTCGGAATCCACTTTAAGCTGTAGGTCCCGGTCTTCCATGACTGTAAGAGCGTCACGGAGCAAAAGTCAGGCTTCTACCTACGGGTGCTCCATCACAACAGAAGCTGCTTCCTTCCCCTTCAATCATGAGTCCATATGGGCTCGTGGGCTTGGCCAGCCAAGTGGGATAAGAAACCACAAACAGCAACAGAAGTAAAAGTCAATTTCAGCGGATTTCCTAACAAAAAAGCATTTAACCACTATAACTCAGTTTCTACAAAAGTAAATTTTAATAAAAATTCTAAGGCATGATGAAGTGATGTTCATGTGATGTCTTGTTATAGACAAATACTTGATGGAAAAGCTAAGCGAGGTTAGATGACACCGTAAAAAATAAATAATAGATAAATAAATAAATAAAATGCAGAAAAGTATTCCTTTTCACAAATATAACTTCTTTACTCGAAGCTGTTTTATTTTCATAAATGTTTTATGAATAAAAGTAGATTTTAGAGATAAATAAGTCTATAATTATTGCGATAAAATGTATTTAGCAGTAAATGTTTTTTTCTTTCTAATGCAGATGGCAAACACTTAGACAGCTTGGTCTTGGATGCCTTAAGGCAAGCGCTGCACAGACATACTTTGCATTACCCAGGGCGCGCGTGTAACTTGAAGATAAGCCACGGACGCGGAGTAACAATGCCCCCGCAATGCTCCACGATCCTGTTAGGACCGGGACATCTAGTTTAAAGTGGACACCGAACCACTACAAACATCCATGGCACCGCCGAGACTCGAACCCGAAACCTGTGGTACCGAGCGCCAGAGCGCTAGCCACTCGGCCATTCAGGTCCTTAGCAGTAAATGTTACAAAATAAAAAAAAAAAAAAAAAAAAAAAAACCCCGGATAATATTTTTTTTATTTTCTGTTCTATTTTACTTATCCCTCTTATTTATGATGATCTCATTTAACAATGCTGCGTTTAGCACAGAATCATTATTGTTATTATCCCCCAGATTAAGCGATGTCTTACTCTACAAGTACCGACGGACGGATATGATAACAAATTAATTAATATAAATAAACGAATAAATATAATTATTTAATTTTGTAATGTATTTTTTATTATTATTTACTGCCATGCATTTTCTAAATTATGTCAGTGGATATTTCCTAATTAATGAAATAATGTATTCGTCTTTTCTCCACACTTCATGCCTATACTTAGGGCTATATAACGTCCTGCCAGTTAGAAAGCTGACGATGGAACATCGATGGGCCTTGTACATTATACGAACAGCCCAACGACTGGAGACGAGGGACGACTGTTTTATGAGGGAAGACTTATAGGAGCAACTGATTCCCATTTGCGTGTCTTATTGGAGAAAACCCGGAGAGCTTCCGGCAAGTAACCTGACTTATCTATGCAAATTGATTTGGCACATACATATTGTCACAATTGCCATCGAGTATCCGCGTTTCTTGAAGCAGTGACTACAACAATGCCGTCAACGGATTCGAACTTCAGCAGAATCACTTATATATATATATATATAATCATGTCACTATGAATTTTATTTAATGGGAAGTTTTCAAAAATTTAAAGTATAAAGAATTTCATTTTTTAGGATCAAACCAGAAAGAATTTCAGTTGCCGGGCAGATTTTTTTCTTGATAATTGATATTAAACAAAAAATAAAATTAAATTGAAAAAAAAATAATTTAAAAATTAATTCAATTAATTGGTAAGTACAAAATATATGTTTCGTTTAAATAAAGCATGTTTTCTTTGTCATATTTTATAGCATTAAATATGCAGAATATCCATTACTTTGATTAAAATTTAAAATATTTAAAACAATATATATATGTAATTAAACTTTACTTAGATATTAAATAAATATTTTAATTTTTTTAAAATTATTTAATGAAATATTATTAAAATCTTAAATAAGTATTTAATGAAATATTATTAAAATATTAAATAAATATTTTAATTTTTTAAAATTATTTAATGAAATATTATTAAAATCTTTAATAAGTATTTAATGAAATATTATTAAAATCTTAAATAAGTTTTTAATGAAATATTATTAAAATATCAAACGAATATTTTCAATTTTTAATAAATATTTTAATTATTACTTCGTGATATCAGAATTTTTTTTATTTTATTGACAGTTAAATAAATGATTTTATTTCACGATATATATAAAGCAAGTCATTATAATGTTAGAATAAGTGGGTTTTCTCTGATTTCAATGATAAAACACTGCTTTGAACTGATATGTCCCTGCACTTTTAACAACGAAGAGAGTTTTGAAAATACAATTTGGCAAATTTGTTTCCATTTCATGAACTTTATTTTTAGGAAATTTCAGAGACTGTAGTTTAAATTTGAAATTTTTTAAAACTAGATTATTCAACGTAACTTTTAGCATTCAGAAAATATCTCGAAATGCACCAGATAGAAAAATGCTTGGCTTCAGAGATTTAATAGCTGGCCAAACATGCAGAAATTATTTGTATTTAAATCTCATTACAAAACAGATTTTTCTACATTGTTAGATACAGATTCCACTAAAATATATGAACATTTTTTGGATGTTTAAAGCGCATAAAAATGAACGGTACATTAATTCTACTTCTAGTTACCATACGAAAACATGCACAGGCCAAATGTAATAATTTTATTGTACTTTTCCATATCTGTTTTTTCTAAGTAATTCTGCTCCTGTTTTTTATTCTTTACTAATTTAGATTTTCGAAGTTGGTATAAGTTTTTTTTACATTCTGAATAAAAACTGAGGGTCCTCTTATTCAATTAAAAAGAATTTAAATAGCTTTATTTATAGTACATATAAACCCTTTACAATAAATTATTCGCCTTAATAAGACATTCAATGGCAATGACTAAATCTAATAAACCAAATAATTTCATGCTATAAAATAAAATGAAAATTCAAGAAAAGAAACATGCATTTTATTTTAAATACAGCCTCTGAATGTACAAAGTTAGAAAAAATTTCTTTATTAATTGAATCTCTTGTTTAAATTCGTAAGGAGTTTTTGATCAATGATTTTTATTTCTTTAATTTCAACCATACCATTTTGCTAAGGTATTTGTTTTGCTTAATTTTTAAGCAACATTTTTAACTTCAATAAAAAACAATTAAGAAAACAAATAAAATTAGTTAATGTTTTTATAACATTTTAATCAAAAAATATTAATCTGCTTTTGTCTGTGATAACACTTGATACTACAAAATATTTCAGTGCTCATATTTGAATAGTCATTTACGTACTGTAGAAATAAAAACAGTATATAAATGTATATAAAAAAGGATGCTATTCATGAAACATTTATGTAACTGTTTTTATTATATGCTATACATAACGAAATATACTCATGTTTGTGAAAATTGCAACACCATGAAGGAATCGTCATAATTGAATGAAATTTAACACACAGTTGAGTGGTAGTGGTACAAATAAATGATTAAATGTTCAAAGCAAACAAACAATAACAAGAGAGTGGAATCAGTATTTTGTGTAGCCACCACGCGCCGCAATAAGTGCTGCTACACGACGTGGCATGGAGTCAAACAAATTTTGAATGTCTGCCTGAGGAAGAGCATTCCATATCGTTTGTATGCGCACCCAAAGTTCGTCTGCAGAAGCAACAGGACGAGATCACGACTGAGACGCCGACCAACGAAATCCCACACATGTTCAATCGGCGGCATATCCGGGGAATATGCAGGCCAAGGAAGAAGCTGTACCTGCCGCGTTGCAAAGAAGGATTGAACAGCCCTAGCGATATGAGGGCGGGCATTGGCCTGTTGAAATACAGCGCCTGACAAGCTTTGGAGGAAGGTAACAGCTTGGGGCTGTAGAACTTCACTGATGAACTTCACTAGTATACTGATGTACTGATGTTCAGATTGCCCACAATTCTTAGCAATTGAGATCGTCCATGATATGCTATAACACCCCAGACCATAACTCCGGGGGTTCGTCCACTGTGGCGTTAAATAATGCGCCCCGGAAGGTGGCGTTCACCGGCATAGCGTCTGACACGAATGCGGCCATCATGGTACCACAAATTAAAGCGGGATTCGTCGGAAAACACGACATGCTGCCAATCAGCACGCCAGTCTGTATGCTGAGCGGCCCATTGTAGCCGCAGGCGGCGATGGTTTAGCGTGAGAGGAATCCTGTATAAAGGAGTCCTTGCGCGCAGTCCACGCTGCAGCAGACGTCTACGAATTGATGAAGCACACATTGAAACACCTGTAACTATTGACCACTGTGCTGCCAATTTTCTAGAGGAAGCTGTACGGTCCGTCAGCGCCATGCGGACCAGTGTCTATCATCGCGAGCTGAAGTCACATTTCGAGATCCACTCCCGGATTTCCGAGTTGTCCGACACTCGTCCGTCCAATGCTTCCAAAGACTGTGCTGCTGTTACGCTGCACACGAGCTGCTACTGCACGATAAGACAATCCAGCATCACGAAGGCGATGATTCTCCCCCGTTCAAACTCTGTAAGTTGTTCAAATCTCGCTCTCTTTCGTCGAAGAGGCATAAGTAACGATTGAGCTAACGTTTACCACGAGCAGATAACCACCGATAACCATACACGCCTCGCTACAGCCGTCTAATTATTCGGATCCATCCGCCGTTCAGAGGGCGCTGCTCAGCATACGCACGCGCTACGGATTTGAAATTCTAATCATTTGCATATCATGCGCTAATTTGCTTTTCCTGAAAATTTCAGCTCACTCGCGTAAGTCCTTCATGGTGTTGCAATTTTCACAAACATGAGTTTATAATTGTATCTTTATAATAATAATTAAAACAAAATAATTCTGGGTTTAAAGCATCACATATTTTAAACTTGTTAATAACATAAACTATAAAATCAATCACAATTATATCAAAATGTAAACTTTAAAAATATTTAAAATATAGCTTATTTTATGCTCGAACTCCATTAGTAGTATATTATAAATTATTTGCAGTACTGTGAGCTTTTTTTTGAAAATACAAATCAAAGAAATTGTTAAATAACTGCAAAATAATACTTTAGTTAGAATTACTCAAATGAATAAAATTTAAACTCAATTTTTTTACTCAAATTTGAAATATATTTTATAAATTTAAAAAAAAAAAATAATTTATTCAAATTTTATGTTTTTCAAAAATGTTTCTTACGACATGCACATACAATTTCTTTGTGAAAATTTGAGAATGCGATATCATATAGAACATTATTTAGCTAAAAATCAATTTTTTTTACATATAAATTTCATATTTGTTGTCAGAATTCACTTAAGCGAAATTTGAACTAAAATATACCGAACAAATAAAAAATTTTCTTCATATGGTTAAATAGTTAAATGTTAAGCAAATTAAAAAGGCTACATAATTTTTATTATTTCAATAAAACTATTCTTTATTAATTTTGTTTTCCTATTTGATTCTTAATCCGATTAACCTCACTTCATTAAGCTAACATCCCGATATTTCAATCCTCTGACAGTCATTACTTTTCAAGCCAGAAGAGGTGATAATAATTTATGCAAATGACAAGTAGTGGCTGTCAGACTGACAGCAAAGGATTTTTAAGGCATTCAGTTTTTCTTTCATAAGACATTCAAACGTAAGGTCATTAAACTCATACCGAAAATAGAAAGTTTTATGCAGAATAAAATAAAACACTGTTCCTCCACTTACGTTTACTATGCAAACACTTATTGTTACACTTACTGTTACTTTCGTATGCAAACACTTACATTTAAATATTCATAAATAGTACCAATGCAAATTATTTCTTATTTTGTTTTATTTAAGTTTTAATTGATTAATTTAATTTTATTTTCTTTTAAAATTACGATTGTCACGTTAAACGAGCCTAAAAGTTTATTAAAATTATTTTACTAAAAAGTCTTTATAAGTGAAGTGGAAATAAATTTGTCCATCTATATAAAGACAGCATAATAATATTAAAAATTTAACATTATGAATTGAAAGATAATTTCACAAAAAAAATATCTACATTAAAATATCTACATTATTTTAATGACGATTTTCTTAAATTTAATTTTAATTTAAGTGTTAATTATTTGATGCAATAACATCCATTATCCTATCTTTTAAAATTACGATAAAGGAAATTATGATGCAAAAAATATTAAATTTACAATAAAATAAAAGGAAACTTTAAAAAAATATGACTTTTGAAAAAAATTATGAAGTTAATAGTAAAATAATGCAGATAATTATAACAATATAATTTTTTTACATTATTTTAATGATAATTTTCTTAAATTTTGTTTTAATTTAAGTTTTAATTGATTAATGTAATAACAAATATTATAATTTCTTTTAAAATTACGATAAAAAAAAAGGATACTAAAAACGTTAAACCTATAATAAAATAAAATAAATCTTTATAATTTTTTTTCAAACGTCATATTTTTTTTTTTAAATTTAAACTTTTAAATTAAATAAAAATAAATAAATATGCACAAAAATCTACTTACCCGAAACAACTATAATCATCAAATTGATGACAACGAAAAACTTGATGGAAAAAGTCAGGAAATAAATCCTTTCCAGTTTTGATGGAAACTTATAACTCATACTGAACAGTCCAAAGATAATTCTTTTACCAAATAATTTTAAATTATATATTTGAAACTTTCATATTGTTCAAGCAACTTTAGCAAAATCAACTTTGCCGAGAGCAATTAGTCTATATCAACAATTATTTAACGAAACAACGAACAACTAAGAACAGAAAACGCACGTGGTTCCACAGACACCAATTAAGGAAAGTTTTTCCTCTTTAGGACTTTTTCTACCAATCGTAGCCTTCAAAGAGCATTTGTCAGCCACTCATCGTCAGGAGCAATTCCTCCACCTATCCGCACATTCTCATCTGTCAATGTCACCTGGTGCCGGGGCTGACGGACGTCCGGAGTGTGGCCGGGGCGCTACCACTGAGCTCTCGGTGTCTGACAAACTGTACCCTTCTATGGAACACCGCACAATTTGTCTCTCTGCGGGTTGCCAAGAAAGAGATATTTTCCCACTGATGAGAGGGGAGATATGCGCCAATTCGAAAGCGATTTGTCGCCAACTGTGAAGCAGGCTTCCTGCGAAGTTTTGGGAGGAAAGTTTATTGTGTTTCGCTTTGGGTTTTCTGGTTAGTGAGCTCGGAAGGTTTTCCGGTAAATAGGTAGTTAAGAAATGCAACAAAGTTTTTTCATCTATAATTCTGTTAAATTTAATATATGGGGTTATTTACATTAACTTATGTGCATTGTTCTATAACAAAATGATATATATAGAACGATGCACATAAGTAATGTATATAACTGCATGTATTAAGTTTAACAGAGTTATAGATGGACAAACTTTTAATGTAAAATGTATTTTGTTATTTCTGATTTTTTATCTCAGTTATGGTAAATATTTTAAAATATGATAGGCAGAAAATAATTAATAAATAATTGCCGATAATAAAAAAAACAATTGGATTAATCTCATGCAATTTACTTTATCGTCTTCTTTATCTAATATAAATACTATTATTATATAACTACATGTATTAAGTTTAACAGAGTTATAGATGGAAAAAAGTTTTAAAGTAAAATGTATTTTGTTATTTCTAATTTTTTATCTCAGTTATGGTAAATATTTTTAAAAATATGATATGTAGAAAGAATAATTAATAAATAATTGCCGATAATAAAAAAAACAATTGGATTAATTTGATGCAATTTATTAATACTCTTCTCTATTTATTATAAATACTGTAATTTCAATGCAATTCAAATTAAAATATAATGGTGAATAGGTACTTAAAGAAATTCAACAAAGTTTTTCATCTATAACTCTGATAAACTTAATACATGTAGTTATATACATTACTTTTGTGCATCGTTCTATAACAAAATGATATAAAAAGTGAAATGTGTTTTGTTAATTCTATTTTTTACGTCAATTATGGTAAATATTTTTAAAAATATGATATGCAGAAATGATAATTAATAAATAATTGTCGGTAATAGTAAAACAGTTTGATTAATTTGATGCAATTTACTTATTCCTCTTCTCTATTTATTATAAATACTATTATTTTAATGTAATTCAAATTAAAAGGTAGTTAATGAAATGAATTTTCCATCTATAACTTTGTTAAACTTAATGCATGCAATTCTATACATTATTTTTGTACATCGTCGAATAACAAAATGATATATAAAAATAAAATTAAGATATTTTGTTCTTGTTTTTAATTGAGGTAAAATTTTAAATTCTATTTTCAGAAAATTAAATAAATATACTAAATGTTATCAGAATGTGTCTTTAATTATATTTACATCTCAAATATGATGTTGACCTTAACAGAAGTTTTAAAAATATGATTTTTTGATATTTTTTCCGTACGCTATTTTGTTTTTATTTCTGCTTATATTTTAAAAAAACTTATTATTTGCCTATCATCGCAAGTTTCATTATAAGAAGGAAACAGAATATGTATTTGAAACACATATTTATGTGAGAGTCTATTAATAGTATATTTAAATAATAGTACTATAATTCTTCAAGCTTTAAATATTTATCATAAAGATAAAACAAATTAGTGCCTTTATCAGGGATCTTAAAAACACACACACATATATATAAAGAGAGTGAGTGAGTTTAGTTTGTAGCGCTACGGTCATTTTGTGCACATTTTAGGCTAATTAGTTTGGGATCTATAGTTTAACGTGGAATGCTACTAATAATAATACACCACACCGCATCACATCACTGTGCCTAGAGCTGAGTTGCCCCAGTTACAGTTTGGGAATGGATGGGGGTGAGAAGTCTGACTGGGTTCGGTGATGCTCTACGATCATATGATACAGGGACCTACGGCTTAAAGTGGATTCCGAACCATTACAAACACCCATGACACCGCCTTGACTCTAACCCTAAACTTGTGGTTCTAGTGCCAGAGAGTTGGCCATTTGGACATCAGACCAGGAGAGAGAAATATATGTAGACATGAAAGTAATTTATATAGTTATGATGTTATTTGTATTATATTATTTAAATATATGTCCAAATAAAATGAATTTACAGTTTTAAATTATAAAAACATAATATATTGTATTAATTTCAACTCTTTGAGTCAATGTTTTTAAGAAATTAGAGAATTCAAAATAGATAAAATGTAAACTGCGAAATTTTAAATATTTTCTTCTACGAATACTAACAAAATGTGTTATTATATATTTGTATAGATGTTTTAGTTATATTATTCATATTATATTACTTGAATATATGTCAGAATAAAATTCATTTACAGTTTTATATTATAACAAAATATACGTTGTATTTATTTCAATTCTTTGAATCAATATTTTTAAAAGCATACAGAATTCAAAATAGAGAATCATTTAAACTACATGACATATAAAATATTTCTTCCATAAGACACTTTAACAAAATATTATATATTTTTATAAATGTTTTATATGCATGTCTGGAAAGTATTAAAATGCTGTTTTACGGTCACAAATTTCTTGTTATGTTTAACACCAGTAAAACAAACTAACATATTCAAAATGTTGTTACAAGTTCTCAAATTTCCTGTAAAGTTTAATGTCAGTAAAACAAACTAACATATTCAAAATGTTGTTTCACGATCTTATAATTCTTGTTATGTTTAATGTCAGCAAAACAAACTACTTATTCAAAATATTGTTTCATGATCTCAAATTTCTTGTTATGCCCAATGTCAGTAAAACTACTAGCATATTCAAAAAAATTGTTTCACGATCTCAACTTTCTTGTTGTCAGTAAAACAAACTAACATATTCAAAATGTTGTTTCATGATCTCAAATTTTTTGTTATGTCCAAAGTCAGTCAAACAAACTAACATGTTTAAATTGCAGTTTCCAGATTTCAAATTTCTTCTTAGGTTCAATGTCAGTAAAACAAACTAACATATTCAAAATATTGTTTCATAATCACAAATTTCTTGTTGTCCGTAAAACAAACTAACATATTCAAAATGTTGTTTCACGATCTCAAATTTCTGTTACGTTCAATGTGAGTAAAACAAAGTAACATATTCAAAATGCTCTTTCATGATCTCAAATTTCTTGTTATGTTCAACGTCAGTCTAACTAATATATTCAAAATAACACTTCTGTTTCAACTGCTCTTTTCTTGCATTAACCTTGCTCGTGAGAATCTGGAGAATTTCTAGAACTTGCATTCGTGCAACAGATGCAAAGTTTGCTTTCTTTCTACATACACACGAGATAATCCCCTCTCTGCCGAGAAAGCTTTAAACTGATTAACAGAGGCGCAATGAGTTTCTTATTCCAAGTGAAATTCGACTTGGTGCCTGCTAATGGCACTTTGCTGGTGGAGCAGAAGAAAACAGCCTGCAGAAACAACCGGAACAGATCGTGACGAGCAAGTAAATCTGGTAATTCGCGAGTTTAGGTAGCAAGAAACTTATTGTTTTTTTGTGCTTTTTGATTACTGTTTGTTTTTAAAAAGTTATAGCTGTAAAAAGGAAATGGTGTAGAACATTTGCTAGCGATATTTTGGATAATTCGTTTAGAATACTAATAACTTAAGTTTATGGTCACTTGAAAAATATATTTTTTAAACTGAAAGTATTTTTAATGTATTTTTGTAATAGTAAATGTTAGGTTAAGGTTTATTATATTATATTTACGTGTTCAGCTTATTTTCTTTCTAAATGTATAAATAAGATTTTAAAAGATATGTATACATACATCCCTCTCTCTCTATATATTTTTATATATAGTGTAAGAGAGAGAGAAATATATACACATGAAGTAATTAATAATACAGATATGTATGATATTATTTGTATTAAATTATTTAAATAATAAGATGAATTTACAGTTTTAAATTATAAAAAAATTATACGTTACATTTTTTATAATTCTTTGAAAAGACCGATATTTTTAAGACATATACAGTATTTCAAAATAGAGAAAAATTTAAACTACGAAATTTATAATATTTTCTTCTACGAACACTAACAAAATGTTCCCTTATTCTTATAGATGTTTTATATACATATCTGGAAAGTATTAAAATGCTGCTTCACAATCTCAAATTTCTTGTTACGTTCAAAGTGAGTAAAACAAACTAACATATTCAAAATAACACTTCAGTTTCAACTGCACTTTTCTAGCATTAACCGTGCTCGTGAGAATCTAGAACTTGCATCCGTGCAACAGATGCAAAGTCTGCTTTCTTTTTCCATACACACCAGAGAATCCCCTCTCTGACGAGAAAGCTTTAAACTGATTAACAGAGGCGCAATGAGTTTCTCATTCCGAGTGAAGTTCGACTTGGAGCCTGCTAATGGCACTTTGCTGGTGGAGCAGAAAAAAACAGTCTGCAGAAACAACCGGGAGGAATCGTGACGAGCAACCAAATTTGGCCATTGGCGAGTTTATGTAGCAAGAAACTTATTGTTTTTTTCTGCTTTTTGATTGCTGTTTATTTTTAAAAAGTTATAGCTGTAAAAAGGAAATCGAGTAGAACATTTGCTAGCGATATTTTGGATAATTCGTTTAGAATACTAATAACTTAAATTTATGGTCACTTACAAAATGTATTTTTTAAGCTGAAAATTGTTTTTATGCTATTTTCGTAATAGTAATGTTAGTTAAACATTTATTTAGTTCTGTTTACAATTTCTGATTATTTCCTTTCTAAATATATAAATAAGATTTTAACATACATCTCTCTCTCTCTCTCTCTCTATATATATATATATATATAGAGAGAGAGAGAGAGAGAGATGGATATATACACACTGAAGTGACAAAAGTCATGGGATAGCAATATGCATATTTTCAGATGGCAGTAGCATCGCGTAGAACAGGTATAAATGCGCAGTGCTTTCACAGAGCTTTCATTTCTGTTCAAGTTATTCATGTGAAGAGGTTTTGACATGATGATGACCGTACGACGGGAATTAACAGACTTTGAACGCGGAATGTTAGTTGGAGCTACACGCATGGGTCATGCCATTTCGGAAATCGTTAGGGAATTCAACATTCCCAGATCCCCTGTGTCAGGAGTGTGCCGAGAGTATGAAATTTCAGGCATAACATCCCACCATGGACAGCGCAGTGGTCGACCGCCTGCACTTAACGACCGAGACCGGCGACGACTGCAAAGAGTCGTAAATTCTAACAGACAAGCAACACTGCGTCAAATAACTGCAGAAATCAATGTGGGACGTACAAGGGACTTGTCTGTTAGAACTGTGCGAAGAAATTTGGCTTTCTTGGGCTATTCCAGCAGAAGACCGACTCGAGTGCCTTTACTGACAGAACGACATCGCTTGCAGCGACTCTCGTGGGCACGTGAGCATATCGGTTGGTCCCTAGATGAATGGAAAACCGTGACCTGGTCCTATGAGTCACGATTTCAGTTGGTAAGAGCTGATGGTAGGGTTCGAGTGTGGCGCAGACCCCACGAAGCCATGGACCCAAACTGTCAGCAAGGCACTGTTCAAGCTGGTGGTGGCTCCGTAATGGTGTGGGCTGTTTTTTCATGGCATGGACTTGGTCCTCTGGTGCGACTGGACCGAACATTGACTGGAAATGCTTATGTTCAGCTACTTGGAGATCACTTGCAGCCATTCATGGACTTCATGTACCCAAACAACTATGGGATTTTTATGGATGACAATGCGCCATGTCACAGGGCCACAACTGTTCGCGATTGGTTTGAAGAACATTATGGACAATTCCAACGAATGATCTGGCCACCTAGATCGCCCGACATGAATCCCATCGAGCATTTATGGGACATCATCGAGAGGTCTGTTCGTGCCCAAACTCCTGCACCATCAACGCTTTCACAATTATGGACGTCTATCGAGACAGCATGGCTCAATATTCCTGCAGAAGACTTCCAACCACTTATTGAGTCCATGCCACGTCGATTTGCTGCACTTCGCCGGGCGAAAGGAGGGCCGACACGATATTAAGAGGTATCCCATGACTTTTGTCACTTCAGTGTATATATATATATATAGTCAGAGAGAGAGAAATATATACACATGAAGATACATGAAAGTAGTTAATAACACAGATATTAATGATATTATTTGTATTACATTATTTAAATATATGTCATAATAAGATGAATTTACAATAACAATTAATAAGAAGAATTATAAAAATATTATACATTACATTTTTTACCCTGCCTTGAAAAAGCCAACATTTTTAAGACATATGGAGAATTCAAAATAGAGAAAAATTTAAACTACGAAATTTAAAATATTCCCTTTATATGACACTTTAACAAAATGTTTCCATATTGTTATAGATGTTTTATATATTAGGTTTTATGTATATTTTATATATTAGGTCTGGAAATTATTAAAATACTGTTTCACGATCTCAATATTTCTTGTTACGTTCACTGTCAGTAAAACAAACTAACATATTCATAATGTTGTTTCATGGTCTCAAATTTCTTGTTGTCAGTAAAAAAAGCTAACATATTCAAAATATTGTTTCAAGATGTCCAATGTCTTGTTATGTTGAAAGTCTGTAAAACAAACTAACATATTCAAAACAACCCTTCTGTTTCAACTGCACATTTCTTGCATTAACCTTGCTGATGAGAATCTGGAGAATTTCTAGAACTTGCATTCGTGCAACAGATGCAGAGTTTGCTTTCTTTCTACATACACACGAGAGAATCGCCTCTCTGCCGAGAAAGCTTTAAACTGATTAACAGAGGTGCAATGAGTTTCTTATTCCAAGTGAAATTCGACTTGGAGCCTGCTAATGGCACTTTGCTGGTGGAGCAGAAGAAAACAGCCTGCAGGAACAACCGGCAGAGATCGTGACGAGCAAGCAAATTTGGTCATACGCGAGTTTAGGTAACAAGAAACATATTTTTTTTTCTCCTTTTTGATTTCTGTTTGTTTTAAAAAGTTATCGCTGTAAAAAGGAAATCGAGTAGAACATTTTGGATAATTCGTTTAGAATACTAATAACCTAAATGTATGTTATAATATATTTTTTAACTGAAAATTGCTTGCTTAATGGTATTTTTGTAATAGTAACGTTATATTAAGGCTTATTTTATTCTGTTTAAGAGTTCTGATTATTTATTTTCAAATATATAAATAAGGTTTAAAACGACTTTATTCGAATATATTAAAAAATTTATTATTTCTAAGTTACAATAATTTTTAAAATTTGAGCCTTTTAAAATTTGAGTATTTTATTAACTCAAGAAAAAATTACAATATTAAATTGCACCTATATAACAATTTGGGGTGTTTATTTAAACTATGTTTAAATTTATAATTTAATTCTTTAAGATTGGCGTTCATGAAATATTTTTTAATTGATATTTGTAATCGTAAAAACTAATTAATCAATTTTGAACTTCAGTTTCTAAGAAAATTTCCAAGAAAATACTTTCGCCTAAATTTGTATTCCTCATTTTAATTTTTCCCCTGAAATGTTTGGCATTTCATTTCCAGAAGAGCATGATATATATTCTTTGACAAGTACATAATAACAAATTTGGCAGCAGACAAGCAGTATTGTGGATAGTTATTCTACATACAATTATTGTTTTGTACTAATGAGAAAAACCTGTCACTCAAATTTGATAGCGATATTCGGTGTCATGTATAATGAGGCTCATGAAATTACCGAATGTCTGTGCAATCTTCACAGGTCGAAACAACAATAGGTTGAATATGTACTACACCATGAGTTGGTTTATGGTGATTGTTTATCAAACATGAGCGGAGAAATGTCTTCTCCAATGAGAAGTGAGGGAAGCTGAGGCCTCTCTTAACGGTTTTCGTGAAGAAGAAAGAGTGTTTTGCGCTTTCTCGACTTTGGAGTGAATGTACTTGTGATTTGATCATGCATTTGTAATATAAATTTTAATTTCTTTGTATAATAACTAAGAAATTATTTTGTATATATATATATATATAGAGAGAGAGAGAGAGAGAGATAGATAGTGCTTAGAAATAAATATTAATAACTTAAAAGTGTCCTCCTATACTGTTAAGTTATATTAATAAATAAAAATAACTTAAATAAATATAATGAACTTAAAAGTGTCCTCCTTTTTAAAGCTGTTATAGGTCTAAAATAGGCTGAAATGTTACCTTTATTACATTAAAAATAAAAAATAAAAATAATTTAATATTTTTTATGGGTAATCTATTTAAACAACTAACACACCATATATATTAATACCATTTATGTGCTTCTATATTGATACAAAAGAAGAATGAAACGACTTCATATATTTATTTTACATCAGTTGTTTACATTTTGCAAAAATATAGTGCGTTTGTTTACCCAATTTTCTCATTATATTTTGGAGTATATTGAATTATAGTTTTATTGCAAAATGGCAAACATAGTTAAATTTTATAAAATTTATACAGCATTTATAAAATTTACATAATATATATTTTATTATTGTTTAAAATAAAAAATAATCTTTGTTGCCATATAATAGTTTGTTTATTTTGATTGTTGAAGGATTAAAAGAGAAATAATTCTTCAACAGGTAAATTAATTTTCCAGTTAGAAGAATTCTTATAAAAAAAACAACTTTAAACGCGTTTTTTGGATGTTAATTAATAAAACATTCTGTAATTCATTACATTCGGTATTAATGTTTAATTCTTTTCTCTATTAAACAAATTTTGTTGGTTAATTAAATGGATAAATATTATCAAAAGACCTAACGCAACTAATTTTATGTTAAAAATAATTAAAGCTATAGAGAATAAAAAAGAAGAATCTAAATGATTATTGTATATACTTATAAAAAAATATTTATTAATTATATTTAAAGATTTAATTTTTTTATTTTTAATTTTTCTTATTTAAAAAAATTTTTAACATGTTTTTCAAAATATTATTTAATAAAACATTCTGTATTATTATTTAAATTTTCTCCTCTATGAAAATATTTAATATTTTTTTAAATAATAATAATAATAATTTAAGATGTAATAAATAAAGGCCAAACTCAAGTAATTTTATGTGAAAAATAGTTAGAACTATGGTCAAAATAAAAAATAAAAATTATTATTTTAGATATTTTAAAATAAATAAATTATTATCATTTTATAATTGTTTAAAATAATATGCACCTAATTTATTTTATTCTAAAATATATATGAATTGTTTAAAAATAAACTGAACTTTGAACTTCTCTCTTTTAAATTTAACTATCATTATTTCACAAAACACGACATGAAGTTTTACGCCAACAATACAATACTTTTAAAATTTATGCATGCTATTTTCTTAACTTCTGTCCATGTACTTTCTGATATTGAAACTTTTATATCCCAATATATATTCATAGATCAGACATAAAAACGTTTTTTCGTAGAATATGAATGGCATTTAAAACCTGAGCGTGTCATTCTGACAAACGCACCTGCGGTCCTTTTCATTAAATATTTGTTGAAGAAAAAATTTATTGACATGTGTCAGTGTCATGTCTTCTTCTTTACAAATCCAAACCAGAAATGCATATCAAAGTTTAAAAAAAAAAAATTAAATGCATAAGAATAATGCTGTTTAATGTTAATTAAAAAATAATAATTCATGATTTTCTCTATATTTTTCACAGATTGGGCTTTTATTATGGTAAGTTGATGTACAAATACCAAATTTCAACGTTGTTTTAGTTGTCATTTTTTAAACTATATATAAATGAATACGTCTGAAATTTAAAATCTTACTTTTATTTATTATGTTATGCTTATAAAATACTTTTTTGAGTAATTATGTATTATACATACATATTTCATGTATTCATACATATAAGTTATGTATGAAAACAATAAACATAACAATAACTTTTCAAATATATCTCCAAACACAACAAAAATTTATTGTAAACATACAATAAATTTCTATTGTGTTTGGAGATGTAATTGAAAAGTTTAGTTTCATTGCATTGAATGTACTCTTGCAGTTAAAACAGTTTTACAGAGAATCTCAGAATCTACTTAGAGAGATAAGTTCTATTTTAAAAATACTTTTGTATAAAAAAATTAATTTATGCTTATTGTGAAAGTAATTTTTAAAAATAATTATTACTTTTTCATTGAATTTAAAAAAAAAAAAAAAATTATTTGAATAGGGAAATTATGATAAACCTTACAATTATTTATTTTTTCATTCAATAATTTAATTATTTTTTAAATCACTTGTATTTTATCTTGTTTGTTATAAAATATACATTAGTTTTTATTAGTTTAATTATTTTTATTGTTTATTAGTTTGCTTTAATGTGTTAATTCAGTATTATTATGCATTAATTGATATTTGTATTAGTGATTTTTAATTTTTTTTTCTACATCAGCTGGGATTCATATTTAGTATTATTATCGTCAGACTTTTTTAAAATGATTTATATCTAATATTTTGAAAGTATGAATTGTTAAACTGACACCAAATTTAGAATGAAAGAGTCTAATATATGAATTTTAGAGTCTTCGATATATATTCTTTGATCATAATAAATTAACAGGGAACAATTTATAGAATTTATTATTAATTTTTTAAATGATATTTTATTTTCTTATTATTTTATTTGATGTATTTATATTAAATATTATAGGTTTATATTAAAGAGATATAAAAATTTAGAAAGAAGTAAAATTTATTGTCTAGTCAGGTTTATATGATTTAATTTGCTCACAATTAAAATTTTTTTTATTTGATATTTTAAGACATTAAATCACAAAACCTAATTTTTAGAAAAACACAAACCAGTTTGCATTAGCAATATAAAATAATTCAGTAAGTAGTAAGTTTATATCAATTCATTATATATATATATAAGGGCCTGATGGCCGAGTGACTAGTGGCTAGCGCTCTGTGCCATTGATTTTGGGTTCGTGCCATGGATCTTTGTAGGTGTTCAGAATCTAGTTTAATATATAAATCCCGGTCTAATATGACTGTAAAGAGTTGGACGTAATCCTACCAACCCTTCCCCGTAAAATGGAAATATATGTTTCTGAAAATATCTGCCTTGGACTGACATGAGGCTGTTACGCCAATGAAGAAGATATGCATATATATAGATTATTAAAGATATAATAATATTTTTTTCTTGTTGCCGAAATTATTGATAAAACTCCAAGCTCAGTGTTATACTTTATCATACGACAAATACAGCAAAGTAAAGATAAATTGCTATTTTAAGCGATAATCTTCTTTAAAAATCAGCGACGGAAAATTATATTAGCCCTTTTATAAAACCATAGATTGATTACATAGCTGATACTGTGTAAATGATTACAGAAATGTCGTGCACGATAATAATAAAAAAAATCACTGATTAGGCGCATGAACTATTATTCAAATCGTCAAAAATATTTCCATCCTAGATCGAGATAATAAGCGAGCTTAGCATCAAAAATAAACCCTCATCCATTCCACTGCAATGGTCATTATTCATGTTTTTGGACGTTTAATTAACGTTCGATGAAGCCTTTGGGCAGTAGCCCGTTTAACAAAGTGCACATAAAAGAGCCAGATTACGATAATTCCGCATGATTTATGCTCAGGGTAACACCCTATCTCAGCCTGGTAGGGACAAAAACAAAAAAAAAAAAAAGAAAGGGAAAAAATGTGCGCAACAAAAAACAATTATTCCACTCGTGCTTTATTACTCTTCCAGTTTGAAGTGCGGAGGACTGAGTTTCAACAAATAGCTGGAATGCTGTGAAAAAGGGAGAATTCAATTTCTCATGTGTGTGTCGCTCCTGCCTGTAAAAACAGTGGTTCGGGCAGTCATAATTTCGGAGATGCATTGGATGAGAACGGTCATCACTCTCACAGAAAAGGGGCGATTTGCAAATTGAGGATTTTAAAATGGAGTCCCTTTTTTTCTTAATAAATCAAAATATAAAAGTACGCAAAATATTCAGCTAAAGGATTTTTATTTAAAAAACAGGGTTAAATGAATTACTTTCATAATTATTAAGGTTATATATATACATATAAATATATACTATAAATTATCTGTACAAATATATATATATGTATATACTATAAATTATCTATACAAATATATATATATATAATTTTTTTTTTTTCTATTTCAACACATTATTACATGTATACATTTAACAACGTTTAACAAATTATATGTGCACAACATTTAATAACGTATTACACATTATTACATGTGTACAACATTTAACAACGTTTAACACATTATTACATGTGTACAGCATTTAACAGCGTTTAATAAACTATTACGTGTGTACAACATTTAACAACATTTAACAAATTATTACATGTGCACAACATTTAACAACGTTTAAAAAAATATTTCATGTGTACAACATATTACAATATTTAACTCATTATTACCTGTGTACAACATTTAACACATTATTACATGTGTACAACATATAACAACGTTTAACAAATTATGCATGTGTACAACATTTAACAACGTTTAACAAATTATTATATGTGTACAATATTTAACAACTTTTAACAAATTATTACATGTTTACAACGTTTAAAACGGTTAACAAATTATTATATGGGCACAGCATTTAAAAACATTTTGAAATGTGTAGTATTGTGGGTTGTGCAGGTGGATTGTGACTGGGTGTGGTTGGATTGATACTTGAAACACAGGTTTGAGAACTAACAGCTTTATTTACACATGGAGAAATAGTACTCACGTACAATTAACTATAGACAATATTTAACAAATTTAAAGACATATAATTAAAGATTCCATGTATAATCCGAAAATAAAGATACTCAGGTACACTCCGGATGCGCGAAATATATTTCCTCACCTGGGTGAGAAATATATTTCCTCACCAAATTCTACGAAAAGTTGCGTTTAATATATTTCTTCTTGTGATGAGAGATTACAAACTAAAGATCTGATGACCAATTGTCTAGTGCTCTAGTCGTTGGAACCACAAGCTTCAGGTTCGAATCTTAGCTATGTCATGGATGTTTGTTCGGAATCCAAAATAAACTGTAGGCCCCGGTCTAATTAGCCTAAAGTGTGCAATAAAATGACCGTAGTGCGACAAATCAAACCAAATCAATCATTATTGTGTCGAGGCCTATTGACGTTTTTCCTGAACGCCTCTGCGTAGGAGGAATCTTGGTTACAAATGTAGATTTAGTAATGGATAAGTAAGGCATACATTGTATGTAGTAGTTATCCATTACTAAATCTATTTTGTAAATTAGTACATTGTTCATAAATTAATAAAATTTGCTCGATTCTTTCTTACAGAGTTAAAATCTTTTGGCACCTACTTTTAAAATATTTCTTTCTTAGGAATACTTGAATAAATAATAGATTTTGTTAGGACCAAAAATGAAAAAAACAATAGCGATAATTAGCTAGAATCTGTCATGAATAAAAGCCGAATAACGCTGTAATTTAAAATTTTCTTAATTAAAAGAAATATTATTTAAAATTTAGAAACTATTCTGATTTATAACTGAGTGGTGCTTTAGTTACTAATGTTAACTAATGGATATCTTTTCTGTAACACTATTAATCATAATTTGTCTTCATTGTAAAAGCTGCTTTCCTAACATTGCAGCTCTTAATTAAATCATCCTAAAGAGTTACAGTTCTTAATTAAATCATTCTAATTATTCTAGAGTTTAGACTATTAAATTAGTTGGACTTGATTCTTTGAAAAATTTAAATATAGACTGTTTTCTGAAATGGAAAAAAAAAAAAAAATGCTAGCTGCAAAGTAAGGGTTGTGGAGTTGAAATTCCATTTTCATAGAAGCAATGAATGAGTAAAAAAATTATATAAGTATTTTGTTTCGGTCATATCACCAGTAAATTGATATAATATGAAATTAATATGTTCTGCTTTTGTTCTCTTGAATATATAAAATTTTCGCTGACAGGAATTTATTTCTAAAATTTTAATTTTCTTCTAAAAGACAACAATTTATTTCTAAAAATCAGATTTTTTTTACAGAACTGAAATGCAATTTTAAAATTCTGAATTTTTACAGAGCATAAATGCATTTCCAGCATTTTGATTGCATTACCAATGCATTTCTAAAATTTTTACATTTGATTTAATCTGAATTTTTACAGAGCTGAAGTATATTTCCAAAGTGATGAATTGTTTTTAAAGAACAGGCATCCATTTCAAAAATTTTGAATTTTTAATGAACAAGAATGTAATTGTAACATTTGGATTTTTTAAAACTTAAAAGTTCTTTATAATATTTAACTTTTTTATTCAGCATGGATGTATATCTATATTAGTGTATCAATATTCTAAACATGCCATTAATTGGTTCGATTGATTTAGATAAAAAATATGATGATATGATATTTCTGCATTGTGTCAACAATGCAAAAAATTGTGTCAAATTTTGTGTCAACGACTTTCATGGTCAATGTTTAAAATTCATATTCTAACTGACTAAAAGTAATATTTGTAGAATAAAATAATAAATTATTATTAAATAAATAATATAAATAATAAAATAATTTAATTAAAATGTATTAAATGATAAATAATATTATAATTAATTATTAAAATAATAAAATAATTAGTATTTATCGAAAAATGATTGTCTTTGGACTTAAGATAATTTTTTGACTTAATTATCATTTTATATTCATATATAATATATGAACATTTATATTATTATTAATAAAATATAAATGTTCTTTCTTTTATTGTCCTTTACTTATTGATGCAAGATATTTATATGGCATGTAATCCCTTCTAAGAAGAATTTTTTTCTAATTTTTTGATTATAGTTTAATTTGTACGATTATAGTTTAAATCAAATGTAACTGATTGTCTGTTGTTCTTGTAATGTGTAGTGTCTTAAGAGGATTATTGTGTCTCCGAATAGTGTTTGTGTTATTATTTTAATTTGTTTAGCTACTCCAAACTTTGTATTCCAATGTTTTTGCAGACTTTAGAATCAGTTGGCGTAATCATTTACCAAAGATACATATATGTGAATTAGTATCATTAAACCAAAAAGTTATTTATGACCACAGGTAAAAAAACTTAGGTTGATCTGAATTTGTACAGATGATCTTTTCTTCTCAATTTCTTTAGTTTTTCTTGGATGTACTTGAATTTTTGCTATAATATTCCACGTTTTATATCTTTCCCAAGTAAATATGATATTTTTTTTACTTTTGACTTGTCTACTAACGAATATTATTTATTTATCAATTTAATTTAAGAAATTTTTAAATATCTTGGAAATTTAGTTTTGAATTTAATATTTTTACTAAGAAGTGAAATGGATATCATAGACATTTTATAAACATTTTATATTATTTTACTAAATGTCAACATTTATTTGAATACATTTTATACGAAGATTGTTTACATGTGGATGATAGCTCAGATATTATCACGAGAGCACACTTCGATTCATATTTACAGTGTGTCTAGACACCAGCTTGTACGTTGATAAAATTTAGTATCCAGAAAGAAAGGCCGCGTGATATTGACAGCTGGGCTGTTTGTGTCTTCTATTTATAATAGAAGCACTGCATGTGGAAAACTTTTTATTTCATTTCAAAGTTTGAAATCATATAAGAATATGATGTTAAAATAGTAAAATATTTATTTTATTATCATGCATGAGCATGGCGTTGTCCTGGTTTAGAGTCTAAGACGTTATCAAAAAATGCATGGCGGAAAATAGACATTGACGTTATCAAACAAAGATTGGGGGAAAACAAAATTTATTTTAGTACGTTGCAAAAAATACCTACAATACAATGGTATAACGGGGACTGAATGGCCGAGTGGCTAGCGCTCTGGCGCTCGGTACCAGAGGTTTCGGGTTCAAGTCCCGGTGGTGCCATAGATGTTGTAGTGGTTTGGAATCCACTTTAAACCGTAGGTCCCGGTCTAACATGATCGTAGAGTGTTGCAGGGTCATTGTTACTTCGTGTCCGTAGCTTATCTTCAAGTTACACGGGCCCCCTGGGTAATGCAAAGGGAGTAACGTCTGTGCAGCGCTTCCTTAAGGCATCAAAGACAAGTGTCTAAGTGCTTGCCAGCTGCATTGGAACAACAACAACAATGGTATAACTAATATAATGGTGTAAATATGTACTACATATAATGGTATAACATATAATAGTCACAGTATAACAGTATGACACTATAGAAACAGAATAACAATATACAAAACACTATAATAACAATATAACATAGCAAAAATATATTAACAATACAGCAGTATATAGGAATAATATATAGCTGAGTAGTAACGGTATAATAGCATAACAATATAGCAATATATAGAAATAATATATAGCTGAGCAGCAACAATATACCAGCATATAGTAATAATATATAATAGTAGCAAAAGTATAATAGCATAACAATATAAAAGGATAGCAACAATATAATAACAATATAGCAATAATATATAGGTGAGCAGAAACAGTGTAATAGCAATATAACAACAAAAGTATCAAAGTATATAACAACAATATATGGCTGAATAGTAAAAGTATAATATCGGTGTATTCCCATGGCTATTTAATTTAGTTGTGCTTCTTATAGTATTTCGAATAATTACTTCTTCATGAAGTTCGAGGATTACCAGACTTCGATATATTCTTATATCCATTTAATTTGGTCGTTTTTTGTAGTAAGTCTAGTAATATCTAGCCTGGTAAAGTCCTGCTGCAGTTATGTATAAAAAAATCTTTTATATATATAAGAAATAATTTTTTTATTATTTTTAGTATCATTAGAAATTCGTCATTTTATTATCATTATAAATTCATCATTTTATTATCATTATCATCCAATTTTTTTAAAATTTCATCCAATTTCTTTATCATTTAAATTTTTTTATCATTTTTATTTTTTTTTATCATAATAGAACATTATTTTCAATTATTTAATTTATCATCAACTTCAAAAGAAATTTTATAAAATGTGATATTAAATATTTCTTTGGAAATTCCTATAACTATTTATGTTTTTACAATATATCATAGACGTGGAATATTTTTTTATGCATAAGGTATATTGAGACATTTTATTGATCCCTTTAAAAGGTCTAAAGGATTTCTCTCTGAAATCTGGTTAAATGATATGTTTATGCCACAAATCATATTTCATTATCAAATTCAGCGCAAACATTGAGAAATATTTCTTTTAAATATAAGCTTTTTCATTATGAAAAGTGACCTGAATTTTCATAATATATCTTCGTGCAGACATTTAAGAACAAAAAGCATTTTTTTCATATAATGTGAAGATCTTTATGATGTTTTAAATATTGCCTTATTTGATTCTCAGAATAATTCTTAATGCAATTTAATTCATAGTTAGTTTGATGCAATTTAGTGTTTTTTACTATACTTTTGCACAATTTACTGTGCTCTTGGTTAATAAAAATATTAACTAATTCATCTCATCCACTAATAATCGAATTTCAGTAATACGACTATATTAAATATCAACCAATAAACTTTTAAATTGAAACCTCGCTTGCTAATACGATCCGCAATATACCGCTCCGAGATATCACAACCCAAACGTAATTAAATTATACATCAGCGTTGTGCTCCGCAATAACTAATAAAATCCCACCTCCATTAAACGTAAAAACATTAAATATTACCCAACAGATTCGTTTTTACTCCAGAATTATGTGAGATAAGAGATTACTACACGTTCATAAAATAAAGAGCACAATAAAAATTTAAATAAAAAATATATACTCAATATAATGTAGGCTATACAAAAAGAAATTAAATTACAACATGAAGTTGTCCTTTAAGTAGTAAAGAAGAGTATGAAACTTTTAAAAAAAAAAAAAAATTAAACGTTAGTTATCGAATAAGAATCTTGCGAATAATATCTCTGATTTAGCAAATTAAATGCATATAAAATTACTTTATTTACGCATTTATAAAAATCTCTGAAAGTACAAATTAAACACAAGATTAATAAATACATTTAAAAAAAGTTTAATTACCAATATTCATGCATTGGGTGCTTATAAGTTATACTTTAATTTTGTCCTTCATTTGATGAGGTTTGAAGATAATCTCTTTTGACTTCAAATCACTCTTTACATCATTATATTTCTACATCTCATTTCTCCTCACTAACTATTGATAACTTATTTGCACTGACTCTGACTATTTACACTCTGACCAGATAATTTATCCATCTTTTTTCAGATGATCTGCATGTCTTCTCTTCACTTCCCATTCACTCGATCACTTCTTCACTCTCCAAAGATCATCCAATTTTTTTTTTCTCCTTACTTTTTAAATTCTCATATTTCTTCAACTTCATTCTATAAGAATTTCATTTTCAAAATCGTCTTATATAAACAGAAGGGTTGCATTTTTAATTTCTTATCCATGCGATTATTGGACATCCTATCCATAGCAAATGCGTCCTTTTTCATTTCGCCATTTACACTTGCTGAGATTGTCTCAATTATTATTTGAATTTACATCAGTACAAGTGACCTACTTCTGTTAAGGGTAGTCCCCTATTCAATTGCATGGTGTGCCATATTATAATAAGTTGAAAGTTGTAAAGATGTATTTAAGGACTTTTAAATCATTAATTAGTTCTGAATTTTATTACTTTTAAAGTGGCTACTATTGTGCCCCACATTCATATTCACAAACATGAATTGGAGTAAAGAACATTAATTAGATAATTGGGTCAATAAGAATCCCACAGGGTGAAGCTGTTAAATCTCACCTTTCTTTCTTTATGATGCAGACCACGCAGACAGATTTCTTCGAAGAATTTTTTTATTGCTTTCCAGTGACAAATATGTATTGACAATATCTATTTTTTTACATTTAGCTATTAATTAAAAAAGTTTACAAATTTATAGAATTCTGGGCAGAAAAAGATATGATGTGACAATGGAAACATTTTATTTAAATAATAAATTTAATTCAGTGCAATACGCCGATATGAAATTGAATGACCTTTTGATCATATCATATTAAAGCACTCGAGAAGTACCATTTAAGTTTAAATAATTATTAGTAACTGTTTAAAATGTCATGCTCATATAGACAAATTACTTACCAGATTATAGTACAAAAATTAATAATATTTTGTTTTAAAACTATGTTTGGATTTAAGTATTACTGTTATTCTTCAATTTTACAATTATTTTTTTAAAGTACAATCAAAATTATACATATTTACAATTTCACTTTCTGTTAAACAAATACTCTATAAACAGTAGTTACATAGTTTTAAGAGACATTTTTAAGGGAAATTTTAAGGGAAAAGTAATTTTTGAGGGAAATGAAAGTTAATAAACCCTACTCATCATAATCTCCCTCCTCATCTGATATCATCAAAATTTTATATTTCTTTAAAGATCATTAAAACATTTCAACTGTAAATAAATGTTAAATTGTTATATTTCTAATACATTTTTTATAAATTAATAGCTTTTAACTTTTAAAGCTTTATCTTTTTGGTATATAAGAAAAGTAGTTTCACATGAATTGTGAATTTTCATAATGGTTCTAATTCTTTTTATCACACATTAACAAGAAAGAGGCTAAAAATATTTTTAAGTACCCCTTAAAACAAATGTTAAATATTCTTAACAAATTAATCACATCGCTAAATACACTTGCAAATTTCTGCACATTTTCACAAAGTTAGAAAGCCCCAAAAGAATTTAAAAAAAATTAAAAATATTTAAAAAAAATCACCCCTCTACCCCCAACCGACATAAGTCTTCCGCTTAAAATGCTTCACTTCTGCTTCATTTGTCTCACGGGTTTGGAGTAACTTCAACCCTAATTGGATTCATCTTTAACTGGAGAAAATATTCCTCGGGAAAATGTAATTTCCGGAATAATACGGGAATACGTTCCTCTCTTCGCAGTTTCCGGAGCACCGGCGTCCCATTAAAGGAGTAAAAACGGTGAGAACTACTCTCTTGCCCTCAAGGTAGGGGTGGGGGGAATGAAAGGAGTTCCCTCCAAGAGTTCCCCAGTTCTACCCAGGTTTGCTTCTTATCCTGAGGTGTGATAGATACCTGGAAGCGTTTTTTATAGCCACCTCCGTCACACATCCTGGAACGTCAGAAATAAAAATTGATCGATAGAGAATTTCCTTTTCCGTTCGTGCATTCCAGCGTTAAGAATCTTGAGGGGGGCAGTAAAAAAATGTGACATAATGATAAGAGATAAAACCCTCTCTCTTTATCACATCGTCGTTTTAAGGAACATTTGGAAGGAATGTTAACGGTTTCCCAGAATGACTGGATTGTGCAGTTATAGATGAGGGTATGTTGGCGTAAATTTATTTATATAAGTTATTGTTGAGTGTGTCAGATATGTAGAAATATTTTGGTATTCAATGTTAGAAATGATGGTAAGGGGGATAAATGATATTATTTGATATGATTCTTGCTCATCTTGACCAGTAGAGGTCTTTAAAGCTAACGTTTTTGATTACTGTGGCTTAGATATGTAGTTTAGTATTCACTGTTGGATGTAAAAGAAATGGTGAGAAATAATATTCATTGGTATGATTCTTTCTTCTATTACCAGCAATTCTTTCTTTTATTTCCAGTCTTTGATGTTAACGTTTTTATATAAGTTATTGTAGAGTGTGGCTTAGATATGCCTTTATACATACTAAAGCGTTATATTTTTGGTATATAAGAAAAGAAATTCCTCATGAATTGTGAATTTTCCTAATGGCTCTACTTTTCTTATCCCACATTAACCAGAAAGAGTCTAAAAATATTTTTAAGTATTCCTTAAAACAAATGTTAAAAATTCTTATCGAATTGAGCATAGCACTAGATACACTAGTGAAGCTTCATACACACTAAAGCTTTATACACACCAAAGCTTTATACACACTAAAGCTTTATATATGATAAAGTTTTATATTTTTAGTATATGAGAAAAATAATTCCATATGAACTGGGAATTTTCATAATGGTTCTACTTTTCTTATCACACATTAACAGGAAAGAATCTAAGAATAATTTTAAGTACCACTTAAAACAAATGTTATCAAATTAAGCATAGCACTAAATACAATAGTAAACCTTTATATAAACTAAAGCTTTATATTTTTGGTATATAAAAAAGGTAATTCCACAGAAATTATAAATTTTCATACTAGTTTTACTTTTTCTTAACGAATTAAGTATATCCCTAAATACACTAGTAAACCTTTATACAAACTAAAACTTTATATATTTGGTATAAAAGAAAAGTAATCCACATGAATTTTGAATTGGTCGTAATGGTTTCTTAACGAATTAAGCATGAATACACTAGTAAACCTTTAAATTATCGGTATATAAGAAAAGTAATTCCTCATGAATTGTGAATTTTCCTAATGGTTCTACTTTTCTTATCACACATTAACAAGAAACAGCCCCAAAATATTTTTAAGTATTCTTTAAAACAAATGTTAAATATTCTTAATGAATTAAGTATAGCACTAAATACATTTGCAAATTTCTTCCCACTTTCTCAAAGTCAAAAAAGCCCCAAAAGAACTAAAAAAAAAAAAAAAAGAATATTTTAAAAAGTCCACTTCTACCCCCCAACCGACATGAATCTTCCGCTTAAAATGCTTCACTTCTGCTTCATTTGTCTCACGGGTTTGGAGTAACTTCAACCCTAATTGGATTCATCTTTAACTGGAGAAAATATTCCTCGGGAAAATGTAATTTCCGGAATAATACGGGAATACGTTCCTCTCTTCGCAGTTTCCGGAGCACCGGCGTCCCATTAAAGGAGTAAAAACGGTGAGAACTACTCTCTTGCCCTCAAGGTAGGGGTGGGGGGAATGAAAGGAGTTCCCTCCAAGAGTTCCCCAGTTCTACCCAGGTTTGCTTCTTATCCTGAGGTGTGATAGATACCTGGAAGCGTTTTTTATAGCCACCTCCGTCACACATCCTGGAACGTCAGAAATAAAAATTGATCGATAGAGAATTTCCTTTTCCGTTCTTGCATTCCAGCGTTGGAATCTTAAGGAGGGAGCAGTAAAAAAATGCGACATAATGATAAGAGATAAAACTCTCTCTCTCTTTATCACATCGTCGTTTTAAGGAACATTTGGAAGGAATGTTAACGGGTTTCGAGAATGACTGGATTGTGCAGTTATAGATGAGGGTATTTCGGCGGAATTTATTTATATAAGTTATTGATGACTGTGTCAGATACGTAGAAATACTTTGGTGTTCATTGTTGGAAATAAAGGAAATGGTTAAAAGTAAGATTCATGGGTATGATTCTTGCTCCTATTACCAGCAGAAGTCTTCATTGCTAACGTTTTTATGATGTAAGTTATTGATGAGTGTGGTGTAGATACGTATTTTGGTATTCATTGTAAGAATTGAAAAAAATGTTGAGAAATTATATTCATTGATATGATTGTAGCTCCTATTAAAAGCAATTACTGCTTCTGTTAAAAGTTTTTAATGTTAACGTTTTTACATAAGTTATTGATGAGTGTGGCTTAGATATGGCATTATAAATACTAAAAGTTTATATTTTTGGTATATAAGAAAAGTAATCTATATGAATTGTGAATTTGTGGTAATGGTTTCTTAACGAATTAAGCATCAATACACTAGTAAAACTTTATATTTTGGGTATAAATTCGCGCATGAATTGGGAATTTTCATACTGGTTCTACTTTTCCTATTACTCATTAACAAGAAAGAGTCTAAAAATATTTTTAAGTTCCCTTTAAAACAAATGTTAAATATTCTTAACGAATTACTCACATCACTTGCAAATTTCTTCATACTTTCTTAAAGTTAATAAAACCCCAAAAGAACTAAAAAGAAAAAAAAAATATTTAAAATGTTTCACCCCCCTCCCCCAACCCACTATTGATGAGTCACCCGTTATTGATGAGTGTGTCAGATATGTAGAATTAGTTGTAGTTTGCTTTGTTAGAAATAAAGAAATGGTGAGTGTAATATTTATTGGTTTGATTCCTGCTCCTATTACCAGGAAAATGTTAACGTTTAAATAATTTAATGTTAACGTTTTTTATAAAGTTATTGACGAGTGTGGCGTAGATATGTAGAAATATTTTGGTATACATTGTTGGAATTAAAAGAAGGGGTGATAAACAATATTCATTGGTATGATTCTTTATCTATTACCAGCAGATGACTTTAATGGTAACGTTTTTTATAAAAGGTAGTCTTGAGTGTGACATAGATAAGATTTTGGTGTTCATTGTTGGAATTAAAAGAAACGGTGAGAAATAATGTTCATTTTTATGATTCTTGCTCCTATTACCAACAATTATTTCTTCTATTAACAGTCTTAAATGTTATTGAAGAGTGTGACTTAGATATGCCTTTATACACACTAAATCATTATATATTTGGTATATAAGAAAAGTAATTCCTCATGAAATGTGAATTTTCCTAATGGTTCCACTTTTCTTATCACACATTACCAAGAAAGGGTATAAAAATTCTTTAAGTACTCCTTAAAACCAATGTTAAATATTCTTAACAAATTACTCACAACACTATACACACCGGTAAATTTCTTCACATTTGCTCAAAGTTAAAAAAACCCCAAAAGAACTAAAAAAAATTAAAAAATATTTAAAAAACTCACCCCGCACCGCCTCCAAACCGACATAAGTCATCCGCTTAAAATGCTTCACTTCTGGTTCATTTGTCTCACGGGTTGAAAGTAACTTCAACCCTAATTGGATTCATCTTTAACTGGAGAAAATATTCCTGGGGAAAATGTAATTTCCGGAATAATACGGGAATACGTTCCTCTCGTCGCTGTTTCCGGAGCACCGGTGTCCCCATTAAAGGAGGAAAAACGGTGGGAACTACTCTCTTGCCCTCAAGGTAGGGGGTGGGTGGGGAAAGAAGGGAGTTCCCGAGTTCTACCCAGGTTTGCTTCTTATCCTGAAGTGTCATAGATACCCAGGAGCTTTTTTTATAGCCTTCTCCGTCACACATCCTGGAACGTCAGAAATAAAAATTGATCGATAGAGAATTTCCTTTTCCTTTCATGCACTCCAGCATTAAGAATTGTTTGGTATATATGAATTGGGAATTTCCATAATGGTTCTACTTTTCTTATCCCACATTAACAAGAAAGGACCTAAAAATATTTTTAAGTGCCCCTTAAAACAAATATTAAATATTCTTCACGAACTGTGCATAGCACTAAATATACTAATAAAGCTTTATATTTGTGGTATATAAGAAAAGTAATTCCACAGGAATTGTGAAATTTAATAAAAATTGTTTTCTTTTCTTATCCCACATTAATAAGAAAGAGTCTAATAATATATTTAAGTACCCATTAAAACCAATTTTAAATATTCTTAACGGATTAAGAATAGCACTAAATACACTAGTAAAGCTTAATATTTTTAGTATATAAGAAATATAATTCCACATGAATTGGGAATTTTCATAATGATTCTACTTTTCTTATCACACATTAAAAAAATAGTCTGCTAATATTTTAAGTGCCCCTTAAAACAAATGGTAAATACTCTCATAGCTTAAAATATACTAGTAAAACATTATACACACTAAAGCGATATACATACCAAAGCTTTCGATTGGTATATAAGAAAAGTAATTCCACAAGAATTGTTAATTTTCATAATGGTTCTACTTTTTCTTAATGAATTAAGCACTAAACACACTAGTAAAGCTTTATAAACACTAAAGCATTATGCTTTTGGTATGTAAGAAAATTAATCTACATGAATTTTGAATTGACGGTAATGGTTTCTTAACGAATTAAGAATAAATACACAAGTAAAAAGTATTAACACAAGTATTTTTGGTATAGATTTGCATATGAATTGAAAATTTTCGCAATGGTTATACTTTTCTTATCACGCATTAACAAGAAAGAGTCTAAAAATATTTTTAAGTGCTCCTTAAAAAAAATGTTAAATATTATTAACGAATTAAAGCACCGCACTGAATACACTCGCAATTTTTTTCAAATTTTCTCAAAGTTAAAGAAGCCCCGAAAGAACTAAAAAAAAAAAAGAATATTTAAAAAAGTCCATTTTTACCCCCCAACCGACATAACTCTTCCGCTTAAAATGCTTCACTTCTGCTTCATTTGTCTCACGGGTTTGAAGCAACTTCAACCCTAATTGGATTCATCTTTAACTGGAGAAAATATTCCTCGGGAAAATGTAATTTCCGGAATAATACGGGAATACGTTCCTCTCTTCGCTGTTTCCGGAGCACCGGTGTTCCCATTAAAGGAGGAAAAACGGTGAGAACTACTCTATTGCCCTCAAGGTAGGGGTGGGGTGGGGGAAAGAAGGGAGTTTCCGAGTTCTACCCAAGTTTGCTTCTTATCCTGAGGTGTGATAGATACCTGGGAGCGTTTTTTATAGCCTCCTCCGTCACACATCCTGGAATGTCAGAAATAAAAATTGATCGATAGAGAATTTCCTTTTCCGTTCGTGCATTCCAGCGTTAAGAATCTTGAGAGGGGGCGGTAAAAAAGTGTGACATAATGATAAGAGATAAAAACTCTCTCTCTTTATCACATCGTCGTTTTAAGGAACATTTGGAAGGAATGTTAACGGTTTCCCAGAATGACTGGATTGTGCAGTTATAGATGAGGGTATTTTGGCGAAATTTATTGGTATAAGTTATTGATGTGTGTGGGTTAGAAATGTAGAAATATTTTGGTGCTCATTGTTGGAATTGAAAGAAATGGGGAAAAATTATGTTCAATGGTATGATTCTTGCTCCTATTAACAGCAGAGGGTAACCAGCAGGATATCCCTAATGTTTTTATATAAGATTGATCAGTGTGGCTTAGTTATGCAGGGGTATTTTGATATTCATTGTTATATATAAAGAAATAATATTCTTTGGTATAGTTCTTGCTCCTATTACCAGCAGAGGTCTTTAATGCTAACGTTATTTATATAGGTAATTGATGAGTGTGGTGTAGATATGTAGAAATATTTTGCTGTTCAATGTTAGAATTAAAATAAAGCGTGAGAAGTAATATTCATTGGTATGATTCTTCCTCATATTACCAACAAATGTCATTATAAATAATATTCATTTGTATGATTCTTGCTAATATTACCAGCAGAGGTCTTTATAAATAGTATTTTTTGATATGATTCTTGCTGCTATTACAAGCAGATATCTTTAATGCTACCGCTTTTAATATAATCACTGATGAGTGTGTCGTAGAGATGTAGAAATATTCTGGTATTCTATGTTGGAATTAAAAGAAATGGTATTCATTGGTATGAATTTCGCTGATATTATTAGCAGAGCTTGTTGATAAAAATTGATCGATAGATAATTTCCTTTTCCGATCATGCATTCCAGCGTTAAGAATCTTGAGGAGGGCAGGAAAAAAATGTGACATAATGGTAAGAGATAAAACTCTCTCTCTTTATCACATCGTCGTTTTAAGGAACATTTGGAAGGAATGTTAACGGTTTCCCAGAATGACTGGATTGTGCAGTTATAGATGAGGGTATTTTGGCGAAATTTATTTGCATAAGTTATTGATGAGTGTGGGTTAGAAATGTAGAAATATTTTGGTGCTCATTGTTGGAATTGAAAGAAGTGGGGACAAATTATGTTCAATGATATGATTCTTGCTCCTATTAACAGCAGAGAGGAACCAGCAGGATAACCCTAATGTTTTTGGTGGTATTAATCCATGCCAAGGCGGGTTAAAGCTATGTTGCGCGCCAAAGGTTGGCCAACCCGTTATTGACAGGTGGTCATAATGTTTTGGCTCTTGAGTGTTTATTATCTATTAAACAATCAAATAAGAACAGCTGTAAAATACTTGCCTACAATTATGACTTGACTTAGTTTGGCCTTGTCTTGGTAATTTGAGATGTATGCTCGCTGAAGCTGCTTTATCTCAACTTATCCAAATGCTTTTTAAAATACAACAGATAAAATAATTTGACAAAATTTAACGATTATGTTACATGTCAGTGTGACTTGCTAAGCAACATAAGAAAAATATAATGAATATCTTAACAAAATAAATCCATAAAGAAACGAAGAACAGACTTGTATACTTTAAAAAGTATTATAATTTTTTGTTAAGCAAGAGAATATTTAACACATTTAATTTTCTATTTTTCAGATTAAATTGATGTTTCATTAGTATGGCGTCATTAACCTTATAAATAATATAAAATATCAAAATTGTTAAAATTAAAAGTAAAGAAAAATTTAAACCAAAATTAAAGATACATATAAATTTAAATTGTTATAAACAGAAATAGTAATATATATATATATAATGAATGTCAAGTTGATGATTGAAAAGAAAATAAGAAACTGACACGACAGTTTTACAGTCTGTTTCTTTGTAAGCACACACGATCATACACTCAAGAGCCAAAACATTATGACCACCTGTCAATAACGAGTTGGCCCACCTTTGGCGCGCAACACAGCTTCAACCCGCCTTGGCATGGATTAATACCATCACTTATAACCAGTTTAAATACCACTTCCACCTGATCACGTGCCTTCCACGTCATCCAGGCGAGTCCATTGCAAAATGTAGGGATGTTTATAATGTTTTGGCTCTTGAGTGTATATGCTTACGTCTTCGATCGTAGAAGTTTTCATTTTATTTGTATGTATTATTCTTACAAAGGGCGTTAATACTTAAAAAAATCATCCAAAAAGCATAAAAAAAAGTTTATTAAATTTACTTCTGTATTCATCAAAAGAATGTATAGTATTTGAAATCCATTTGAAGTAAATATCAAAATATTGCTGTTTCAATTAAAAAATAAATCTAATGATTTATTAAAATAATTTTTTCAATTTTTTTAATCAATATAACATTTAAGCAATAATATAATAACATCAACATAAGTGAATTTTGTTTAATCAACGTCGGTAATATCAGTAATAAATATAAGTTTAATCAACGTAAACAATATCAATCCCTTATTTCTTTTATAAACAGAATACTTTTTTCCTATGAGCTTATTCGTTTTGCAAGAATAAAAAAAATATTGCAAGAGATCAAGTTTTCAATTTATAGAGAAAATTCAGAATAATTACAATTCTTTAATTATTGTTTTATTATTTTGATTATTATTAATTTAATTATTTGCAGAAAATTTGAAAATAAACATTTAAGTTTAAGGTTGCATTAATTGCAATATCCATTGATACATTTACCAGAAAGGGAGAACAATTCTTTTTTTGAGAGAATCGTTTTCAAGGTCAAGTGAATCATATTTTGTATTTTTGTATTTTATTCTTTTATATATTCAATGTTAAGAATAATTTTCAAGAAGTACATTTTAGGGCATGCTTAGTATATCAGATAGAAAAAAATCCATAAATATTTTATTCCAATAACAGTATAGTTCTTATATCCGCCAAATAAATATTGGCTGTTTTTTCCTGTCATAAATATTTTAAATAAAGAAAATAACGGTGCACGTGGGTATGTAATAGTATATATAAAATTATATTATTTATAGTGGGGCCTGAATGGCCGAGTGGCTAGTATTCTGACTAGTATTCACGGCTAGTATTCTGGCGCTCGGTATCACAGGTTTCGGGTTCGAGTCCCGGCAGTGCCATGGTTGTTTGTAGTGGTTCGGAATCCACTTTAAAAAGTAGTCCCTGGTCTAATCGGATCGTAGAGCTTTGCGGGGGCAGTGTTACTTCTCGTCCGTGGCTTATCTTCAAGTTACACGCGGCCCCTGGGTAATGCAAAGTGAGTACGTCTCTGCAGCACTTGCCTTAAGGCCTCCAAAGACCAAGCTGTCTGTGTTTGCCAGCTGCTTTAGAAAGAAAAAAAAATATTATTTATAGTAAAACTATATGATCGCACTTTTTTTTTCTAAATGAAGGTCATGTTAATTATTAACTTTATTTGATAACATGAAAAAGAAGTTAAAAGATTAATCGAAAATTGCGTATTCTTTTTTGTTAAAGGTTTTTGTTAAAAAAGTGACGTCATAATATAATTGTTAAATAAACTATAAAATAGGGTTATTCAAATTGAAGGAATATAATTCAAATTTTAATTTATTATAATTAATTATTGTAATTAGGGGCCTGAATGGCCGAGTGGCTAGCGCTCTGGCGCTCGGTACCAGAGGTTTCGAGTTAGAGTCCCGGCGGTGCCATGGTTGTTTGTAGTGGTTCGTAATCCACTTTAAAAAGTAGTCCCGGTCTAATAGGCGCCTAATGCTGGATCGTAGAGCGTTGCAGGGTCAGTGTAACTCCACGTCCGTGGCTTATCTTCAAGTTACACGGGGCTCCTGGGTAATGCAAAGTGAGTACGTCTGTGCAGCACTTGCCTTAAGGCATCCAAAGACCAAGCTGTCTGTGTTTGCCAGCTGCATTGAAATATTATTTATAGTAAAATTATATGATCGCACTTTTTTTTTTCTAAATGAAGGTCATGTTAATTATTGAATTTATTTGATAACATAAAAAAGAAGTTAAAAGATTAATCGAAAATTGAGTATTCTTTTTTGTTAAAGGTTTTTGTTAAAAAATAACGTCATAATATAAATTACGTCAACTATAAAATAGGGTTATTCAAATTGAAGGAATATAATTCAAATTTTAATTTATTATAACTAATTATTGCAATTATTATTTTATCTATTATTAAGTTAAATTTTAATTTATTTCTTATGACGCTACTACATATTACACACCAATGGATAAAAGAATGTTCAAAGTTATAAAATCACCCATTTATTTTATGCAGGCCAGCACCACATTTTATGCAACAAACGTCGAGTTGGTACATCTGTTCTTTCATTTTAAATAACCCTGCGTTATTTATGTTTCTTTTTTAAGGGAAACAATATGAGTTTGAGGATTGCATATGGTAACAAATATTTTTTATTGTCAGTCTAATATATAAATTTAGGTTTGTAAAAAATTGTATTGAGGCTACTTGTGTAAAATGAATAAAACGTATAGTTGAATAATTTAAAAAAAAATTGAAACATCAGATTTTGTTTTTTTGAGTTATGAGTTTTTGTATAAATAATAAATTTAAAATTCTTCTGTGTTTCGAAGTACAAAACTCTTATACAGTTTTATTCAGATTAAATTCCACATAATTTAGAAATATTCTGACTAATAGACAGTTAAAGTCTAAACAAAAGTAAAACATTTCAGATCTTTCCAAAATAAACATATTATGTTTAAAAAAATGTTGACAGGAATTACAAAAATTAACATATTTTAAAGTGCCTAAACCTAATGTAGAAACATAATAGTTTATGTATCTTTCATACAGACTTTTTATAACGTTAAAAATTGTACATAAATTTAGTTTTTTTAAAAAATTACATTGAGGAAGCTTGTGGAAATGTATAACACGAACAAAAACGTTTTGAAAACGTACAAACGTACAGATGACTACAGTTTTAAGTACAGTTACCACGTACAACAAAGGTACTTGTAAGCAAATGTACAAACGTACAACAAAGGTATTTGTAAACAAATGTACAAACGTACAACAGGCACCTGTAAACAACTGTACAAACGTACAACAAATGTACGTTTACAAAAGTAGTTTTTTTTATAAAAACGAAAAGTTCAGATTGTTTTTTGATATAGAGTTTTTTGCATAAATTATAAATTTAAAATTCTTCTGTGTTTTGAACTACAAAATTTTATAGAGTTAGTTTAAATTCCACATCATCTAAAAATCTGGTGACTTACGGACAGTCAAAAGTCTAAGAAAAAGTAAAAAAATAATAAATAATAAACATGTTATTTAAAAAATGTTGTCCTGAATTACAAAAAAAAAAAAAAAATTGAGAAAAATTTTTAGTGCATAAGGATTAAAGTAGAAACTTAACTGTTTAAACATCTTTTGATACAGCCATTTTACAGTGTACCCCAAAAAGCAAACTTTACACATATACAAATTTTTACATATTAAATTCCGCATAATTTTCAACCAACGTAATCCCATAATTGCACATAATTCCATATCATCCACGTCTAAAAAAAGTAATAAAAAAGAAATCAGATATAAAAATAAGCATATTATTTTAAAAAATGGGGACATAAATTACAAAAAAAAAAAAAAAAATAAATATATATATTATTATATATTTTTAAAGTGCATAAATTCTAAAGTAGAAGCTTAACTGCTTGAAAATCTTTTGATACAGCCATTCTACAGCGTACTCCAAAAAGAAACTTTACACATATACATATTGCAGAATGAAAAAATAACCAAAATGCTTTTAAGATAAAAGAAGTGCTCCTTCTTCATCCCAAATTACTGTTCCGTAAGCTATCATTGAATCCTTCTATATTCAAAAGCATCCCGCAAATCTTCACCGTGCCTGATCCTTCCTTAGGGGGGACTTTGAGTATTTTCTGCCCTATCTCAAAACTCGATATCGGTCGTCGACTTGGATATCGGATCCCCAGTTGCCCGGTCAACGACAGATTCAAAGGAGATAACCGCATTTTCGTCCCGGTGCCTTGGGACATTGCGGTGTCA
This sequence comes from Caerostris darwini, assembly GCA_021605075.1. Classification (NCBI taxonomy): domain Eukaryota; kingdom Metazoa; phylum Arthropoda; class Arachnida; order Araneae; family Araneidae; genus Caerostris; species Caerostris darwini. The sequence continues at coordinate 48,139 of BPLQ01014245.1, forward strand.
AACTGAAAAGATTGTTTTATTGATACATCACAGGAGAACCGGGGAATTGTTGTGGAAAAACCAATAGGACTTTTTGATTATAATGCTTTTGCTAGAGTGGGAGACCTGACATTGCTGGTTTTTTTCCTGCTCTCCAAGTTGTCATGGAGTAATTCTCGGGAACTCTTTGGAGTAGGTGGGTTTTTTTTTTAAACAAAGAATTTTTTTTGAAGTGTTCCGATAATGGTTTTTCGATTTGTTTCATTTTTGAAATACATTTGATGTTTCAATATATCTTATAAATGACAAAATTTATTAATACAAATGTAATTATTTGTAAAATATAAATATTTTATGACTAAAAGATATTTCGATATGAAATCAAAATATAAAATGGGTTTGTTGTGAGCATTTTTGCTTCTAGAAAGCTCGATTGTATAAGACTCGAATAACCCATTGAAAAATTTATTGATGCAAAATTAAATTGAAAATACACCTCAGCACCGAGGGATCTGTAGCACCCTATCATTTAGAACGATTAGAACGATGATATGGGGGTTTCGATGGACACCATGTATAGCACAAATATCCCACTGACTGGAGGTGACAGGAAAGCAGTGCCTTCCTGGACGACTTTGAAGATTTGTTTTGGTTTGACGCTGTACAGTCCTTTTTGCACACTTTAGGTGGATTAAACCCGGTTCTACAGTTTAAATGTGGATTCTAAACCATCGACAAACATTCATGTCGCAGTCAGGATTCGAAACTGAAAGCCTGCGGCACTAATGGCTTGACCGCTAGGCAATTGGCCATCAGGCCACGTCCTTTATGTTTAACAGGCTCGCATTTTTAGGGACGAAAGCCTCAAAAAAATTCCGCCAGGCATCCATACAATCGATGCACGATGGTTATACACACAGTGCCATCTCTATCAAGTCTTCTCGCTTTTTTATAATCATTACAAACTTTATTAACAATTAAATAATTAACCTTACTTAACTGCATTTTACAACTTGAACGACAAACGTTTACCCAAATAAAAAAAAAACATTTCAATATATATTGCAAACATATCTCATAAATATCTCTTTTCAAGAATGTCTAGGCAAATAGCCCGCACTAAATCGCGAATAATAAAACTAGCATCCGCTTTTATTCACCATTACTTCGCGTCCTCCAAAAATACGGCCCCACGAGGAGTAATGCATCTATCTTATCATCCACGGTTAGCGTGAAGCGCATTTGAATATTTGTAGACCACAGGGGATGCATCCGTCTGTTCTCGCGACCAGAGCTCAAACGGAATGGCCAGTGCATAAGCACCGCAGAGTGACAAAAGATGAATTCCCCCCATCTCCGGGAACAGAACGCAGTGACCTGCGATCCCTGCGGAGATGTGTCCCAACAACTAGTTACTCCATAGAGCTCATCAGGCGGCATTAAAGTGCCAGGCGGCGTTGAATTATTCATTTATGAGATGAGACATAGGAGACGGAGCAGTTTGGGGTCTGATAAGGAATTTTACTTGTGTGTGTAATGAAGTCCGACCAGAAGAGTTTTGTTGTTACCTATGAGTGATGGAGATGGGAACACAAAACTCCAATCAGCTTATTCTGTGACGTCTACTCTTTTGTGTTTTAAAAATAACTATGTTAAGCATTGGAATTGTTGTGTATGGTAAATGTGTTTTGAGATCTTGTCACAGACTGTGTTGAAATGCAAAATTTAGATAATGTATCTCAACTAATTAAAGATATTATTTAAAGAAATAAGGGACGTGAAATATATCTTATTTTAATTTCTGTAGTGCACATTAATTAACTATATCTCAAAAAGTATTATCATAAAATAGTAAAGTAAATTAAATTTACATGAATAACGAATAAATATTTTAACAATTTATCTTACTATACTCTTTACTAATACTCTTGTTAAGCATAGCTAGTACTTACATCTTTATTAAAAATAATAAAATCAATTTATTTTGGTAAATTAAATTCACAATTTTCAACAAGATTTAAAAAAAAAAATCAATATTAGAGGCTCGATGCCATATGTTTAGGGTCGAGCCCCGTTGGTGTCATGGATGTTTGTATTGGTACGGAATCCATTTTTAATCGCATGTCCCGATCTAATATGACAGCAGGGCATTGGGCGTAGGGTTGACAACCGTATCCCGTAAAAAGAAAACATTTCTTGTTTCGAAATCTGCTGCATATTTCCTTGGCCCACAATGGGGTTGTTGCGCCAATGATGATGATGAATCACTATTAAATATTGCGATTAAATCTATTAAGTCTGCAAAACTGAGTCGTCTGGGTTTTGTATAATCACGATAAACTTTATTAACAATTAAATAATTAACTTTACCTGTCTGTGCAATAAAAACCTGTATTTCCCAACATGAACCATAAAGCTTATCCAAATAAAACACAAACATTTCAATATATATCGCAAACATATCTTATAAATATTGCTTTTCAAGAATTTCTAAGCAAATAGCACGCCCTAAATCGCGAATAACAAAACTGGCATCCACTTTTATTCACCATTACTTCTCGCCCTCAAAAAATACGGCCCCACGAGGAACCATACATCTATCTTATCATCCACGGTTAGCGTGAAGCGCATTTGCATATTTGTAGACCACAGGGGATGCATCCGTCGTTTCTCGCGACCAGAGCTTACGCGGAACGACAAATGCTGAAACACCGCAGAGCGACAGAAGCAGAATTCCACCCCTCTCCGGGATCAGAACGCAGTGACCTGCGATCCCTGCGGAGATGTGTCCCAACAACCAATTACTCCATAGACCACATCACGCGACATTAAAGTGTCAGGCGGCGTTGAATTATTCATTTGTGATATGAGAGATAGGAGACGGAGCAGTTGTAGGTCTGTTAAGAAATTTTACTCGTGTTTGTAATGAAGTTCGACCGGAAGAGCTTTATTGTTACCTATGTGTAATGAAAATGTGTGTACAAAACTCCAATCAGCTTATTTTGTGACGTCTTCTCTTTTGTGTTTTAATAATAAATATGTTAAGTTTTGGAGTTGTTGTGAATGATAAATGTGTTTTGAGATTTTGTGACAGAATATGTTGTGATGTAAAATTTGGATAATGTATCTCAACTAATTAAAGATATTATATTTAAAGAAACAAGGGACACGAAATATATTTTATTTTAATTTCGGTAACACATTTTAATTAACTATATCTCAAATAGTATTAACATAAAGTAGTAAATTAAATTAAATTCACATGAGTAAAGAATAAATATTTTATCTATTCATCTTACAAAATTCTTGTAATACATAACTATATATTTTATCATTATTAAAAATATTGGCACCAATTTATTAGCTGAAAGAAAAAATTGGCAAATTAAATTCAAAATATACATTTAATTAAATACAGGATTAAAAAATTTAATCAGCATTACGCGCTTGGTCCCACAAGATTCGGGTTCGATTCCCGAGATTGCTATGGCGGTTTGTAGTGGATCGGATTCACTTTAAAACTTAGATCCCGGTCTAATATGACTGTTGAGCGTTGTGGATAGACCAGACAGTCTTATCTATTAAATAATCCATCTAATCTTTTGGTATTTTTAAATAGTTTCTACAAAAACCCTGCCAGAGGATTTAAATTCTTCCCTAATGCCACTGAGCTACGAGTTCGGCAAATTTATATCTGAAATGCACGAAAGTTATAAATACAATATGTGTTGCAGTGTCAATTAAATAAAAAAATCTATTCAAATTCTTTTGTTCATAATGATTTAAACTAATTTGTCCAGTATATCTCTGAATGAAATCTGTTTTTTAATTCTTATTATTTTACAATTATATTTAATAGTTTGTTGAGTTTTAATTTATATAGTTTTATTTTATATTTTATTAACTTATTATTTTTTAGCTATTATTTTTTAAATTTACGCATTTTTTTATTTTTTACTTCTGTTTTTTATCCATAATTATTGATGCTGAACTGTAATTTAAAAACGTAACACAAATAAATTTGAAATGGATAACCATAACTGATAAAACAACATAAATAAACAACATAACAATAATTGCATAAATAAATAACATCATAAACAACATAACTAATACAATATATATGGCAGAAATAGGCATTGTAAATTATGCATACAAAAAGTCCTCCTATTGTACTTCTAGAGAAGGCTGTTGACCATACAACATACACGGCCCTGGAAGTATTTTCATGAAAACGAAGTACCATAATGTGGATCTAGTGGAATAGATTCCTCTGCCTGCTAGTGCATCCTGTGTAATGTTGAAACTACTATATCTAGCAGCAAATGCCTTAGTTCAAAGTACGAGACATTAAAAAACAACTATTGTAAAACTATTTGATACTACTCTGCTCTACTCTGGTAAACTACTCTGTTCTGTAATTTCAAAAATGAAAATTTTGAAATCCCAATATCGTTGAAAAGATACATGATAAACGTTAACAATGGAAGAAATAATTTTTTTTAAAAGTAACATTTCAATTTTAAAATCAGCAACTATTCACACTTTTTGAATTTCAACCTTTCCATATTACAGTACAATTTTGCGTCATGCTATTTCTATCCTAGAAAAAAAATACGTCTTCTTATTTCCAGGGCATCCTACGGAGGAATCCCTCAAGTAGCGAGGAGCGGCTGTTTTATTTCTGTGACATGCGACGCATCGATTCCTAGAGCTCCGAGGATGTAAGGGAGGGCAATTGATGTAGAATCTATATTCCTGCGGGATCTCAACATCATAAAGGAGGAGTAAATAAACTTCCCTCCGTATAAGTAGCCGCTGGATACTTACTGGCGGCAAATGGCCGACGGATTAGCTTAGGGGAGAGAAGTTACTTGGAATCAAAGCCATAAATTCAATGTACTTGGAATATAATGAATGATTTATTATATGAAAAAATAACAAATAATAATAATATAATAAATATTATATATATATATATATATATATACAATAAAAATAATATATAATGTTATATGCATAAATATATATATATAACATTTTCAACATTCAGTTTAATGTTGGTTTGGTTTGTCTATATACGGTAATTGTTTACATTTTTCTAATTATATCGTGACTTATATGTTTATTGTGGATTTTGAACCACTAACAAACATCTATGCCACAGTCAGAATTCGAACATAAAGCTTGCGGTACCATTGACCAGAAAGGTAGCTAATTTGCCATCGGAAAGCGACCTTTAAATGTTACGAGTCGGATTTTAAAGGACGAAAACACTAAAAACTCTCGCTAGGTAACCTGACTATAGATGCACGATGGTTTTACTCACACTGACACAATGTCCGCTGAGTCATTTTTCTTTTGTAAAATTATCACAAAATTTAACAATTAAATAATTAACTTTACCTCTTTGAACAACAAAAAATGTATTTCACAAAATGAACCACAAAGCTTAGCCAAATAAAACAAAAGCATTTCAATATATATTGCAAACATATGTCATACATATCGCTTTCATGAACTGTCAGGCAAATAGCACGCACTAAATCGCGAATGCCTTCGCAATAACAAAACTGGAATCCACTTTTATTTACCATTACTTCTCGCCCTCAAAACATACGGCCCCACGAGGAGCCATACATCTATCTTATCACCCACGGTTAACGTGAATCGCATTTGCATATTTGTAGACAACACGGGATGCATCTGTCAGTCCTTGTGACCAGAGATCACGCGAAACGAGCCGTGCAGAAACACCGCAGAGCGACAGCAGCAGAATTCCATCCCTCTCCAGGATCAGAACGCACTGACCTGAGATCCCTGCGGCGATGCGTCCCAACAACTAGTTACTCCATGAAGCTCATCACGCGGCATTAAAGTGTCAGGCGGCGATGAATTATTCATTTGTGAGATGAGAGATAGGAGACGGAGCAGTTTTGGGTCTGATAAGGAATTTTACTTGTGTTTGTAATGAAGTTCGACCGGAAGAGCTTTATTGTTACCTATGATTGATGGAATTGTCTCCAATCAACTTATTTGGTGACGTCTGCTCTTTTGTGTTTTAATAATAAATATGTTAAGTTTTGGAGTTGTGTATGATAAATGCGTTTTGAGATCTTGTCACAGAATGTGTTGTGATGTAAAATTTGAAAAATATACTATCTCAACTAATTAAAGATATTATTTAAAGGAATAAGGGACATGAAATATATTTTATTTTAATTTCTGTAGGCAACTATAATTAACTATATCTCAAATAGTATTATCATAAAGTAGTAAAGTAAATTAAATTTACATGAATTAAGAATAAATACTTTAACTATTAATTTCACAATACTTTCAACTAATGTCCTTGTAATACATTATTTATTTCTTCCTAAATATGAATATTTATATCAATTTATTAACTGAAATACAAATCTAGCAAATTAAAATCAAAATTTTCAGCTACAATTGTTTTCGATTTAAAGCTTATTAAATAATGATAATACTATTTTTAAGTATACAATTTTATAAGAAATTCCTGCAAAATGCATTTCTAAATTTTTGTTCTAATGCAGCTGGCAAACACTTAGACAGCTTGGTCTTGGACGCCTTAAGCCAATTGCTGCACAGACGTTACTTAATTTGCATTACCGTGGGGCCGCGTTTAACTTCAAGATAAGCCTCGAATGCAGAGTAACAATGCCCCCGCAACGCTCTACGATCATATTAGACCGGCAGCTACGGTTTAAAGTGGATTCCGAACCACTACACACATCCATGGCACCGAAAGCTGTGGTACCGGGCGCCAGATCGCTAGCCAGTCGGCCAGTCAGGCCACCATTTCTAAAATGTACGTATGTATAAATATAAAATATGTGTTGCAGTGACAATTAAATAAAAACTTTTTCAAATTTGTTTGTCCATATCGTACTTAACTAACTTAAATTAATTTGTTTAATATGCCTCTGAATGAAATTTTTTATTCTGAATATTTTACAATTATATTTAATGTTTTATTTGCTGATTATTTTATGTTTTATTAACTTATTATTTTATAGCTATTATTTTTATTTTATGGAGATTTTTTGTTTTGTTTTTTAACGTCTGTCTTTCATCATTTATAATTGAAAAACGTGACACAAAATATCTAAATAACAATAAATACAAAGTATCTAATAACAATAACTACATAAACAAATAACATTATAAACAAATAACATTCTAAACAAATAATAGCATAAACAACATTACTGACAGAATAACTGTTACAATATCTATGGCAGAAATAGGCATTGTAAATCATGCATAAAAGAAAGTCCTTCCATTGTACTAGAGAAGGTTGTTGGCCCAACAAGATACCACTCTTGAAAGTATTCGTTCAAACTTGAGGTAGCATAATTTGGATCCAATGTAGTGGACCCCCTCCCACTAGTGCATCCTGTATAACGCTGAATCTGCTATATCTAGCAGCCTCTAGAATCTGCTAAATCTAGCTAAGCCTTTTAGCTAGCAAATAGATTAGTTCAAAGAAATCAGCGTTAAAAATATTTAAAATATAAAACTACTTGATCTCTATTCTATTATTTCAAAAATGAAAGCTTTGAAATTGCAATTTATGTGAAAAGACATACGACAAATGTTAACAATGGAAGAAAGAAAATTTTTTAAAAATTAGCACTTCAATTTTAAAATCATGGGGATCCAGTATAGTAGACCCTCCTCCCCTTAGAGCACTCTGCGCAAAGCTGAATTTGCTGTATCTAGCAGTAAATGACTTAGTTCAAAGTACGAGACATTAAAAAAAAATAGTGTAAAACTATTTGATACTACTCTGTTCTACCCTGGTAAACTACTCTGTTCTACCCTGGTAAACTACTCTGTTCTGTAATTTCAAAAAATGAAACTTTTGAAATCCCAATATCGTTGAAAACATACACGACAAATGTTAAAAATAGAAGAAAGAATTATTTTTTTTTAAATAACATCTCAGTTTAAAATCAGCAACTTTTCACACTTTTTGAATTTCAACCATTTCATATTACACTTCCATTTTGCGTCATGCTATTTCCATCCTATAGAAAAGAAAATCCGTCTTCTTATTTGCAGGCATCCTACGGAGGAATCCCTCAAGTAGCGATCTGGGCTGTTTTATTTCTGTGACATGCGACGCATCGATTCCTTGAGCTCCGAGGATGTAAGGGAGGGCAATTGATGTAGGATCTATATTACTGCGGGATCTCAACATCATAAAGGAGGAGTAAATAAACTTCCCTCCGTATAAGTAGCCGCTGCATATTTACTGGCGGCAAATGGCCGACGGATTAGCTTAGGGGAAGAGAAGTGACTTGGAATCAAAGTCATAAATTCAATGAAAAAAATTACATAACAAATACTATTTATATATATATATATATATAAATGAATGATTTATTATATGTAAAAATAACAAATAATAATATATATATATAAATAGTATTTGTTATGTAATTTTTTTTATATATATTTTTTTGTATATATATTATATATGTATATATATATATATATATATATATAATATATACAATATAAATAATATATATAATATATATAACATATATATATATAATTTTATAGATAATATTTTCAGCATTCATTTTAATGTTGGTTTGGTGTGTCTCTCTACGGTCAATTTTTACATTTGTCTAATTATACCGGGACCAATAGTTTTATTGGGAATTCCGAACCACTAACAAACATCTATGCCACAGTTAGGATTTGAACCTGAAGCTTGTGGTACTAATGGCCAGAAAGGTAGCTAATTTGCTATCAGACCGCGACCTTTAAATGTTACGGGTCACATTTTTAAGGACGGAAAAACACTAAAAACTCACGCTAGTCAACCTGACTAGTAGATGCCCGATGCGTTTACGCACACTGACACAATTTCAAACGAGTATTCTCGCTTTTGTGTAATCATTACAAATTGGAACAACTAAATAATTAACTTTACCTGTTTTCGTAACAAAAACTGTAACTGCACCCAAATAAAACAAAAAAAAAAAAATTCAATGTGTTGTGCCGGTATATCTCATAAATGTTGCTTTCCCAGCACACCGAAATGTCTTTGCAAACAGCAGGCACTAAATCGCGAATGCCTTCGCAATAACAAAACTCGCATCCACTTTTATTCACCATTACTTCTCGCCCTCCAAAAATACGGCCCCACGAGGAGCAATACATCTGTCTTATCATCCACGGTTAACGTGAAGCGCATTTGCATATTTGTAGACCACAGGGGATGCATCTGTCAGTTCTTACGATCAGAGCTCACGCGGAACGGCCCATGCAGAAACACCGCAGAGCGACAAAAGCAGAATTCCACCCCTCTCCCGGATCAGAACGCAGTGACCTGCGATCCCTGCGGAGATGTGTCCCGACAACTAGTTACTCCATGAAGCTCATCACGCGGCATTAAAGTGTCAGGCGGCGATGAATTATTCATTTGTGAGATGAGAGATAGGAGACGGAGCAGTTTTGGGTCTGATAAGGAATTTTACTTGTGTTTGTAATGAAGTTCGACCGGAAGAGCTTTATTGTTACCTATGAGTGATGGAAATGTCTCCAATCAGCTTATTTTGTGACGTCTGCTCTTTTGTGTTTTAATAATAAATATATTAAATTTTAGAGATGTACGATAAATGCGTTTTGAGATCTTGTCAAAGAATATATTGTGATGCAGAATTTAATATTATATCACAACTAATTAAATATATTATTTAAATAAGTAAGGGACATGAAATACATTTTATTTTAATTTCTGAAATGCACTTTTAATTAACTATACCCCAAATAGTGTTAGCATAAAGTAGTAAAGTAAATACAATTTAAATGCATGAATAACGAATAAAAATTTTAGCTATTTATTGTTCATTATTCTCAACTAACATTCTTGTAAAACATAAATATTTATTTCATTTTTATAAAGAAAATGACATCAATTTATTTTGGAAAATTAAATTCAAAATTTTCAACAAGCCCTTTTAAAAAAAATTAATCGGTATCGGGCGCTCAATGCCACAAGTATTGCGTTCGTGCCCCGTTGGTACCAAGTATGTTGGTATTGGTACGGAATCCATTTTAAACAACAGTCCCTGTGTAATACGGAAGCTGAGAGTTGGGCATAGAGTTAACAACCCTATCATGCAAAGTGACAAGATCTCATGTCTCGAAATCTGCTGCAGATTTTCTTAGCCCACAATGGGGCTGTTGCGCCAATGGTGATGATGAATCAGTATTAAGTAATGAGATTAATTCTATTAATTCTACAAATTAAGAAGTAATTCAGCATAATTGAGTCGTCTCGCTGTTTTAAAATCATTACAAACTTTTTTAATGATTTGATAATTAACTTTACCTCTTTGAACAACAAAAACTTTTTTTCACAACATGAACCGCAAATCTTACTGAAATAAAACAAAACATTTCAATAAATATATAGAGCACATTTTATTAATATGGCTTTTCCAGTACGTGTAGACTGGTTAATCATACCGGGATTTACATTTTTAATGTGAATTCCAAACCACTAATAAACATCTATGCCATAGTCTGTAGACTAACCCGAAGCCCGTGGTACCAATGATAAGAGCGCTAGCCAATTTTCCAATAAATCACGAATTTGAACTGTAACGGCCAGCCTTTTTAAGGGAGAAAACCTAGATAATTCCCGTTAAGCAACCATACTTCCAACTAGACCAGCTTTCAGCTAGTCCTTTCAACCAGCAAACAGGACATTTTTTTTTTTGGAGTTGTGTATGATAAATGCTTTTTGAGATCTTGTCACAGAATACGTAGTGATGCAAAATTATGATGTTTATTGTATAATGATCTTGCTTTTGTATAATCATTACAAACTTTATTAATAATTAAAAAAATAACTTTTCATGTCTGCGAAACAAAAACTGTGTTTCACGACATGAGCCACAAAGCTTACTCAAAAGAAAAAAAAAGCTTTTCAATATTTATTGCAAACATATGTTCTAAATATTGCTTTCCAAGAATGTCTAGGCAAATAGCACGCACTAAATAGCGAATGCCTTCGCAATAACTAAACCGGCATCGACTTTTATTTACCATTACGTCCCGATATAATGAGCCTAAAGTGTACAAAAAAATGACTGTAAAGCGACACACCAAATCTTAACAGTCATCCGGGAAAACACTGCTTTCTTTTTAACGAAAGAAATTTTTAACGATGGAATTTTTATGCTCTACATGGTGTCCACCGAAGTCTAGAATTGACCTATAGAATAAATGACACAATATGGTTTCGAAAATGAAGCCAGTGTTACCAATGGACAGAGCGCTAGCCAACTGGCATTCAGGCTGCTATCTTTAAGCGTAAAGGCCAGCCTTTTTAGGGCAAAAACCTCTGAAAACTAGCCAATTCCTCTAGGTAACCAGACTATAGATGTACTCTAATTTTACACATACTTTCCATTTTCCATTGAGTCACCTCGCTTCTCATTCAGTACATACTTTATTTGCAATTAAATAATTACATTTACTAGTTTGAATAAAAAAATCTGTATTTTACAACATGAGCCAAATAAAACAGAAACATTTCAATACACATTGCAAACATATCTCATAATTATGGCTTTTCAAGAATGTCTCGGCAAATAGCAGACAATAACAAAACTCGCATCCACTTTTATTCACCATTACTTCTCGCCGTCCAAAAATATGGCCCCACGAGGAACCATACATCCATCTTATCATCCATGGTTAGCGTGAAGCACATTTGCATACTTGTAGACCACAGGGGATTCATCTGTCAGTCCTTGCGACCAGAGCTCTAGCGTAACGACCCATGCAGAAACACCGCAGAGCGACAAAAGCAGAATTCCACCCCTCTCCGGGATCAGAACGCAGTGACCTGCGATCCCAGCCAAAAGTAACAGTACCCCTAAGTAGCCCTACAGAGTTGCCCCTGAAAACTGTCTCTTAGCAACTATGCTAGATGCTTTTACACACATTGGAACTATCTTCATCGAGTCTTCTCGCTTCTGTATAATCATTACCGAATTTATTAACAATTAAATAATTAACTTTACGTGTCTGCAGAACAAAAACTGTCTATCACAACATGAACCACAAAGCTTAGCCAAATGAAACAAATGCTTTTCAATATATATTGCAAACATATCTCATAAATAGTGCTTTTCAAGAATGTCTAGGCAAATAGCACGTACTAAATCGGGAATAACAAAACTCGCATCCAATTTTATTTACCATTACTTCTTTCTTTCCAAAATTAGGGAACCACGAGGGACCATACATCTGTCTTATCATCCACGGTTAACATCAAGCTCATTTCCATATTTCCACAGGAGATGCATCCGTCAGTTCTCGCGACCAGAGATCACGCGGAACGACCCATGCAGAAACAGCGCAGAGCGACAGAAGCAGAATTCCACCCCTCTTACAGGATCAGAACTGAGTGACCTGCGATCCCTGCGGAGATGTGTCCCGACAACTAGTTACTCCATGAAGCTCATCACGCGGCATTAAAGTGTCAGGCGGCGTTGAATTATTCATTTCTGAGATGAGAGATAGGAGACGGAGCAGTTTGGGGTCTGATAAGGAATTTTACTTGTTTTTGTAATGAAGTTCGACCGGAAGAGCTTTATTGTTACCTAAGAGTGATGGAAATGTCTCCAATCAGCTTATTTTGTGACGTCTGCTCTTTTGTGTTTTAATAATAAATATGTTAAGTTTTGGAGTTGTGTATGATAAGTGGGTTTTGAGATCTTGTCGGAGACTGTATTGTGATGCAAAATTTGAATAATATACCTCAAGTAATTAAAGATATTATGTTTACAGAAATAATGTACATTAATATATTTTATTTTAATTTCTATGATGCACTGTAATTTACAGTATCTCAAATAGTATTACCATAAAGTAGAAACGTAAATAAATTTTGCAGGAATAATGAATAAATATTTTAGCTATTTATCTTACTATATTCTTAACTATTACTCTTGCTAATCATAACTAGTCCTTTCTTCCTTATTAAAAATATTGAAATCAATTTATTTTGGAAATTAAATTAAAACTTTCAACAAGAACGTTTTAAAAAAAATAATCAGTATTAGTCGCTCGATACCTCAGGTATAGTATTCAAGACCCGTTGGATGTTTGTATTGGTATGTAATCCATTTTAGACCGCATGTCTAATGGACTGCAGAGCGTTGGGCGTAGTTCTGACAACCCTATTCCGTAAAAAAAAATCTCCTGTCTCGAAATCTGCTGTAGATTTCCAAGGCAACGCAATGGGGCTGCTGCGCCAATGATGATGATGAATAAGAATTAAATACTGAGATTAATTCTATTAAGTAAGCAATTTAACAATAAATTCAGCACAATTGAGTCGTCTTGCTTTTGTATAATCATTAAAAAATATATTAACAATTAAATAATTAACGTTACCTATCTGCGCAACAGAAACTGTATTTCGAACATGAACCACAAAGATTAATTACTACTTACTACAAAAAGGCTACTTACACTTAACTTACTTACTACTTACAATTAAATAATTAATTTTACTTGAATACGCAACAACAACTGCATTTCACCACATGAGCCACAAATCTTACATGAATAAAACAAAAGAGTTTAAATATATATTGCAAACATATCTCATAAATATCACTTTTCAAGAATGTCTAGGCAAATAGCAGTCACTTAATCGCGAATAACAAAACTCGATACACTTTTATTCACCATTACTTCTCGCCCTCCAAAAATACGGCCCCACGAGGAGCAATGCATCTATCTTATCACCCACGGTTAGCGTGAAGCGCATTTGCATATTTGTAGACCACTGGGGATGCATCCGTCAGTTCTTGTGACCAGAGCTCACGCGGAACAGCCCATGCAGAAACACCGCAGAGCGACAAAAGCAGAATTCCACCCCTCTCCCGGATCAGAACGCAGTGACCTGCGATCCCTGCGGAGATGTGTCTCAACAACTAGTTACTCCACAGAGCTCATCACGTGGCATTAAAGTGTCAGCCGGCGTTGAATTATTCATTTGTGAGATGAGAGATAGGAGACGGAGCAGTTTTGGGTCTGATAAGGAATGTTACTTGTGTTTGTAATGAAGTTCGACCGGAAGAGCTTTATTGTTACCTATGAATGATGTAAATGTGAACTCCAATCAGCTTATTTTGTGATGTCTACTCTTTTGTGTTTTAATAATAAATATATTAAATTTTAGAGAGTTGTGTATGATAAATGCGTTTTGAGATCTTGTCAAAGAATGTATTGTGATGCAGAATTTAATATTATATCAAAAGTAATTAAATATATCATTTAAATAAATAAGGGACATGAAATACATTTTATTTTAATTTCTGAAATGCACTTTTAATTAACTATATCCCAAATAGTGTTAGCATAAAGTAGTAAAGTAAATAAAGTTTACATGAATAAAGAATAAATATTTTATGATATTTATCTTACAATACTTTTATCTAATACTCTTGTTAAACATAACTATTTATTGCATCTTTATTAAAAATATAATCATCCATTTATTAGTTGAAATGAAAATGCGGCAAATTAAATTCAAAATTTTCAACACGATTTCTTAAAAATTTAATCAGTACGCTCGGTGCCACAGATTTCGGATTCGTGTCCCGGCGTGTTACGGATGTTTATAGTGGTTTGAAATCCACTTTAAATCGCTATTCGCCATTCGTTGTAGATTTTCGGAGTGCATTGGTCGCGCAGCGACCATAAACCTCCATCCTTGAAAAAATAGGGTTCTTGTCGATTGGTCTAAGCCCATTGTCAGTGTGAAAAAATGTTAAATTTATAGAAAAAGTAGATAATTAATTGAATAAAAATTACAAATAAATAAACTGATTTAAAAAAAAAAAAAATACAGAAGGATAGGAATTAAAATTACAAAATGAAAGCATACTGTAGTAAAAAATAAAAGTTAATAAAAAACTGAGCACCGCCGTAATGAAAACCAGACATCCATTGCAGTATAGAAGAAAGCATTGGTCCTTCAGAAAGTGGAAATAGTGATTTTAACTATTGATATTTAAAACAGATCGCGGTCTTTTGCGGTTTTTGGGGAGAGAAATATCATAGCTGTAAGTTTGAAGATCTTGTAATACAAGATTGTTAGAGTTGGAGAGATTATTATAAAAATTAATCGCTAGTTTTTCAACATATTCAACAAAACTGGGGATAGAGATGGCATATCGTATTTCCGCATTTCTGAAGAACCAAGGCGAATTCGTGATCATTCGGATAATTTTGTTTTGCAATCTTTCGAGAATTATGATGTTTGCTTTAGAAGTAGAGCCCCAAACTGGACTCGCATATGCTATAATGGGTCTGAGGTAAGAAAGGTAGATTAGCTTTTTAAGTTCAATTGTTAGTAAGGAGTTTCTACGTATTAAAGGAAAGAAATTTCTTAATTGGTCATTAAATTTATTGCGAAGGTATTTAATGTGAGAGCAATAGTTAAGATTCTTATCTAATATCACACCTAAGTATTTTCTTCTTTAGACCAGGAAATGTTAGTATTATAAATGGTTATGTTAGGAGTATTAAATTTATTTTTCCTGGTAAATAGTACTGCTTCTGTCTTCGCGACGTTAAGTTTAATCTTCCAATTGTTAAGCCAATTTTCAAGTTTATAGATATAATTTTGTAAATTTTTCTGTATAATGTGTGTGCACCGCCCCTGAGTAATTAAAGCTGTATCATCTGCGTAGAGAACTAAAATAATTTTGTGATCTTGAGGAATGTCATTAATATAAATGTTATAAAGAAATGGTCCCAAGATCGAGCCCTGAGGTACCCCAGCAAGAATATTACAGACTTTGGAGTCAGTATTTCCAACAGATACAACAAAATTTCTTTTCGTTAGATAGTTTCTGATGGTATGAATTAAAAAAGAAGGATAATTAAACTTAATCATTTTATAAATCAACCCGTCGATCCACACTCTATCGAATGCTTTAGCGACATCCAGAAAAATAGCAGCAGTATTTCGTTTCCAGGAAAATCCTTCAGATATGGTTTCGGTAATATTATACAGTTGGTGGGTGGTGGAAAGATTTTTAGTAAATCCAAATTGTTGAGGGATTAGTATATTAAGATTAATAGAGTTTTCATTCAGAATATTAGCAATTACACGTTCAATTATTTTACTGAGAGAAGAAAGCAGAGAGATAGGACGGTAGCTATTAGGAGAAGTAGGGTCTTTTCCAGGTTTGCGTATCGGAAGAATGCGAGCAGTCTTCCAACACTGAGGAAAATAGTTAGTATTAAGAATGGCATCAGTAATTTTACAAAGTTGGAGAATGAATTTGAAAGGCAAGTTTTTGAGCATTTTATTAGTGATTGAGTCAATACCAGGGATTTTGTTAACTTTAAGGGAAGAAATACATTCGATAATAAAAGAAGCTTTAGTAGCCGGGATATTGTCAGCATCCTTATTTTGCGCTAAGAAGGAAGAAATAGTATTTTGAACTTCATTAGAGGTATTAAGATTATTAGTATCGTTTTCAGTAAATTGGTCTTTTAAAGTGTCTGCAAGAACCTCTGCGTTGTCAACGTTGGAGGTGACAGTCGTTTGATTATTAGTCAGAGACGCAATTGTGGACCGCTTCCTTCTAAAAGATCGTGTTAGATTCCAGAGTGTTCCGTCCTCTGCGTTCACCGTTTGTAACCTTCTGTCCCAGCATTCATTCTTATATTTTAGGATAGCCCTACGGAAGATGTTTTGATGATGATTGTAGTTGTTTTTACAAACAGGATCTCTATAGATTTGCCAGAGTTTTCGAGCATTATTGCGATTAGTAATGAGTCTTTTAATATATGGTGGAAGATAAGTACGGTTGTTAGTATTAATTGGCTTGGAGGCAATCTTGTGAGTATGAGTTAGTTTGTTAGTGAGTTCCGAGATAGCATTCTCTATCTCTTCAGGACTTGCTAGGTGAATAGGAGAGTAATTAAAGTTATTGTCAAGGTAGGATGAAAAAAGAGACCAGTTAGTGGTTAGCTTGGGATTTATAGTGAGATTAGGATAAGTAAATTTATAGTCAATGATGACAAGGTTATGATCTCCACTTTAAATCGTAGGTCCTGGTCTAATATGACTGTGGAGCGTTGGTCTGACAAACCTATCCGATAAAAGAAAATATCTGTTGTCTCGAAATCTGCTGCGGATTTCTCTTTCCCTCAAGGGGGTTGTTGATCCAATGATGATGTTGAGATGATGAGATAATAATAAGATTAATTTATTAAATCTGAAATTTAACAAGAAATTCAGCAAAACTGAGTCGTCTCGCTTTTGTATAATCATTACAAACTTTATTAACAATTAAATAAATAACTTTTCCTGTATCCGCAAAAAAAAAACTGTATTTCACGACATGAACCACAAAGCTTAGCAAATGAAACAAAGCATTTCAATAAATATTGCAGACATATCTCATAAATATCGCATTTGAAGAATTTCTAGACAAATAGTACGCACTAAATCGAGAATGCTCTCGCAATAACAAAACTGGCATCCGAACCACTAACAAACATCAGTACCATAGCCAGAATTAGAACTTGAAGCCTGTGATACCAATGACTAAAGAGCTTGCCAATTAACCATGAGGCCGTGATCCTTAAGTGTAACGGCTCACATTTTTAAGAGATAAAATCCAAAAATATTCCGCTAAACAACCTGACTATCTATGTACGATGTTTTTAAACATGTTGCCATAGTATAAATGGATTCATCACGCTTTTGTATAATCATTACACACTTTATTAACAATTAAGTAATTAAGTTTTACTTCCTGCGCAGCAAAAATGTATTTTATAATATGAACCCCAAAGCTTACTCAAATAAAACAAAAACATTTCAATATATATAGCAAACTTATCTCATAAATATCGCTTTTCTAGAAAGACTAGGAAAATAGCACGCACTAAATCGCGAATAACAAAACTGGCATTTACTTTTATTTGCCATTCCTTCTCGCCCTCCAAAAATACGGCCCCACTAGGAGCAATGCATCTATCTTATCATCCACGGTTAGTGTGAAGCGCATTTGCATATTTGTAGACCACAGGGGATGCATCTGTCAGTCCTTGCGAATAGAGCTCACGCGGAACGGCCCACGCGGAATCACCGCAGAGCGACAAAAGCAGAATTCCACCCCTCTCTCGGATCAGAACGCAGTGACCTGCGATCCCTGCGGAGATGTGTCCCGACAAATAGTTGCTCCATGAAGCTCATCACGCGGCATTAAAGTGTCAGGCGGCGTTGAATTATTCATTCATGTGATGAGA
Source organism: Caerostris darwini (assembly GCA_021605075.1). NCBI lineage: Eukaryota > Metazoa > Arthropoda > Arachnida > Araneae > Araneidae > Caerostris > Caerostris darwini. The sequence continues at coordinate 66,463 of BPLQ01014245.1, forward strand.
GATAGGAGATGGAGCAGTGTTGGCTCTCATAAAGAATTTTACTTGTGTTCGTCATGAAGTTCGACCAGAAGGGCTTTATTGTGACCTATGAGTCATTGAAAACTCCAATCAGCTTATTTTGTGACGTCTGCTCTTTCGTGTTTTAATAATAAATATGTTAAGTTTTAGAGAGTTGTTGTGTTTGACAAATGTGTTTTGTGATCTTGTCACAGAATGTGTTGTGATGCAAAATTTGATAATATATCTCAACTAGTTAAAGATATTATTTAAAGAAGTAAAGGACATCAGTATATTTTATTTTAATTTCTGTAGTGCACTTTAATTAAATATATCTCAAATAGTATTAGCTTAAGATAGTAAAGTAAACAACATTTACATGAATAATGAGCACATATTTTAGCTATTTATCTTACAATATTCTCAACTAACATTCTTGTTAAACATAATTATTTATTTCATGTTTATTAAGAAAACTGACATCAATTGATGTTCGAAAACTAAATTCAAAATTTTCAACAAGATTTAAAAAAAAATTATCAGTATTGGGCGCTCGATGCCACATGTTTAGTGTTCGTGCCCCATTGCTGCCATGGATGTTTGTATTGGTACGGAATCCATTTTAAAACGCAGGTACCGGTCTAATATGACAGCAAAGGATTGGGCTGACAACCCTGTCCCGTAAAAGAAAACATCTCCTCTCTCGAAATCTGCTGCAGATTTCCTTCGCGCACATTGTGGCTGTCGCGCGAATGATGATGATGAATCGCTATTAAATAATGAGATTAATTCTATTAAGTCCACAATTTAGAAGAAATTCAGCAAAATTGAGTCGTCTTGCTTTTGTATAATCATCACAAACTTTATTAATAATTAAATAATTAACTTTATCTGACTATGGAATAAAAACTGTGTTTCTGACATGAGCTACAAAGCTTACGCAAATGAAACAAAAGCCTTTAAATATATATTGCATATGAGACAGCTAATTAGATCCCCATTAAAACTTTAGACCCGCTAATTAGACCGGGACCTACAGCTTTAAGGTGGATTTCGAACCACTAACAAATATCCATAACACAGTCAGTAATAGAAATTGAAGCCTGTGATACTAACGAGAAGAATGTTTGCCTATTAATCATCAGGCCATGACCTTTAAGTGTAACCGCCCGCATTTTTACGGGAAAAAAACCCTGACAAAACCAGTCTATCGATGCACAATGGTTGACCACATGTTGTCACAATCTCCATCAAGCCATCTCGTTTTTGTGTAATCAATAATACAAACTTTAACAACTAATTAATTAACCTAGCAACCAAAACTATATTTTGCAACATGAATCACTTAGCTTACTCAAATGAAACAACAGCATTTCAATATATATTGCACACATATCTCATAAATATCGCCTTTCAAGAATGTCTAAGCAAATAACACGCACTAAATCTCGAATAACAAAACTCGCATCCACTTTTATTCACCATTACTTCTCGCCCTCCAAAAATACGGCCCCACGAGGATCCATACATCTGTCTTATCATCCACGGTTAGCGTGAAGCGCATTTGCATATTTGTAGACCACAGGGGATGCATCTGTCAGTTCTTGCGACCAGAGCTCACGCGGAACGGCCCATGCAGAAACGCCGCAGAGCGACAAAAGCAGAATCCCACCCCTCTCCTGGATCAGAACGCACTGACCTGCGATCCCTGCGGAGATGTGTCCCAACAACCAGTTACTCCACGAAGCTCATCACGCGGTATTACAGTGTCAGGCGGCGTTGAATTATTCATTTGTGAGATGAGAGATAGGAGACGGAGCAGTTTTGGGTCTGATAAGGAATTTTACTCGTGTTTGTAATGAAGTTCGACCAGAAGAGCTTTAGTGTTACCTATAAGTGATGGAAATGTCTCCAACCAGCTTATTTTGTGAAGTCTGCTCTTTTGTGTTTTAATAATAAATATGTTAAGTTTTGGAGAATTGTGTATAATAAATGTGCTTTGAGATCTTGTCACAGCAAAAATTATAATGCATCTTAACTAATTAAAGATATTATTTAAAGAAATAATGGAGATGAAATATACTTTATTTTAATTTCTGGAATGCATTTTAATTAACTATACCTCAAATAGTGTTATCATAAAATAGTAAAGTAAATAAAGTTTACATGAATAATGAATAAATATTTTAGCTATTTATCTTACAATATTCTCAACATACATTCTTGTATAACATAATTATTTATTTCATTTTTATTAAACATTTTGATATCAATTTAGTCTGGAAAATTAAATTCAAAAGTTTGAAGAAGAATTTAAAAAAAAAATATAATCAATGTTAGGCGCTCAATGTCACAGGTTTAGTATTCGAGCCCCATTGGATCGGAATCCGTTTTAAGCCTCAGGTCTAATATGACTGTAGAGAGTTGGGGCTAGGTGTGACAATCGTATCTTGTAAAAAGAAAACATCTCCTGTCTCGAAAACTGCTGCAGATTTCCTTCGCACGCAATGGGGCTGTTGCGCCAATGATGATGATGAATTAGTATTTAATAATGGGAGTAATAATTACCTATGTGTGATGGAAATGTCTCCAATCAGCTTATTTTGTGACGTCTGCTCTTCTGTGTTTTAATAATAAATATGTTAAGTTTTGGAGTTGTTGCGTAAGATAAATGTGTTTTGAGATCTTGTCACAGTCTGTGTTGTGATGCAAAATTTGGATAATGTATCTCAACTAATTATATTTATAGATATTATATTTAAAGAAATAAGGGATATGAAATATATTTTATTTTAATTTCTGTCATGCTCTTTAATTAAATATACCGCAAACAGTGTTATCATGAAATAATAAAGTAGGTTAAATTTACATGAATAAAAAATAAATACTTTAGTTAATAATCTTACAATACTTTCAAGTAATGCCCTTGTAATATATTATTTATTTCTTCCTTATTATGAATATTGATATCAATTTATTAGCTGAAATAAAAATCTAGAAAATTAAAATCAAAATTTTCTGCTACAATTGTTTTTCGATTTAAACCCTATTAAATAATGAGACTAATATTTTTAAGTATACAATTTAATAAAAATTCCTGCAAAATATATTTCTGAAAGGTATTTCTAAGGTATAAATATACAATATGTCTTGCAGTGACAATTAAATAAAAAAACTTTTTCAAATTTGTTTGTCCACATTGCAATTAACTAACTAACTTTTTTATTCTTATTATTTTACAATTATATTTAATGTTTTATTTAGTTATTATTTTATGTTTTATTAACTTATTATTTTATAGCTATTATTTTTAGTTTAGGGAGATTATTTTTGTTTTTTAACGTCGGTTTTTTATCAACTGTAATTAAAAAACGTGACATAAAAAATTTTAAAATTTTTTTTAAACTATCTAATAACAATCTATCTAATATCCATAAACAAATAACAGTATAAACAAATAATAGCATAAACAACATAACTGACAGAATAACTGTTACAATATCTATGGCAGAAATAGGCATTGTAAATCATGCATAAAAGAAAGTCATTCCATTAAACTAGATAAGGCAGTTGAACCAACAAGATACCCCACGATTCAAGGTATTCGTTCAAAATTGAGGCAGCATAATCAGGATCCAAAGTAATAGACCTTCCACTAGTGAATACTGTATAACGCTGAATCTGCTATGTCTAGCAGTATATAGAATCTGCTAAATCTAGCTAAATCTTTGATCTAAAAAATAGCTTAGTTCAAAGAAATCGGCATCTACTTGATCTAGAAATCTACTTTATCTCTATTTTTTATTTTCAAAAATGAAAGTTTTGAAATCGCAATTCATTGAAAAGAAGCAAGACAAAACTTAACAAAAGAAGAAACAATTTTTAAAAAATGTAACATTTCACTTTTAAAATCCGCAACTTTTCACCCTTTTTGAATTCCAACCATTTCATATTACACTTCCATTTTGCGTCATGCTATTTCCATCCTAGAAAAAAGAAAACCCCGGCTTCTTATTTCCAGGCAGCCTCACGGAGGAATCCCTCAAGTAGCGAGGAGCGTCTGTTTTATTTCTGTGACATGCGACGCATCGATTCCTTGAGCTCCGAGGATGTAAGGGAGGGCAATTGATGTACAATCTATATTCCTGCGGGATCTCAACATCATAAAGGAGGAGTAAATAAACCTCCCCCGGAAATGCCGCCGTATAAGTAGCCGCTGGATATTTACTGGCAGCAAATGGACGTCGGATTAGCTTGGGGGAGAGAAGTGACTTCAAATCAAAGTCATAAATTCAAAGCACTTGGAATATAAAGAATGTTTTTTTTCTACGAAAAATAACACAGCAAATCCTATAGGTTTTCAATTGTGAACATTTTTATTATGTTAAAAATAGTAAATTTATATATAACATTTTCAGCATTCATTTAAATGTTGGTTCGTCTCTACGGGTCATTTTTTGCACAATTTGGGATAATTAGACAGGATCCTACAGTTTAACATATATTTCGAACCACTAAAAAATATCCATGCTACTGCCAGGATTTCAATCTGAAGCCTGTGGTACCAAAGTCCTAGCAAAATGGCCATCACGCCGCCATAGGTAGGGTTTGTTGTAAAGTTTTATTTACACTTAGTGCGCACTATTGGCGTGTGATTGTTATTAGTTGTACAGTACAGTTTTCTTATTAGATATTGCACGAAAAATATATTTAAAAATGAGAAAAACTTTTTCAAATATAAATAAACACATTAAAATGTTATCTATTAAATCAACGTTTACGTTACATAAAAATAAAATACCATTAATAGTATCTTGGCTGTTATAAGTGAATAAATTTGAGAGGTTAAGAATAAAAACGAATGTAAAATCAACGTTCATATTAAATAAAAATAAAATACCATGAATAGTGTCCCGGTTGTTATAAATTTGAAAGATTTAAGAATAAAAATAAATATAAAATCAATATTTATGTTACATGAAAATAAAATATCATGAATAGTGTCTCGGTTCTTCAAAAATGTGAAAATTAAGAATACAAATGAGTATAAAATCAGCATGGTTGAACCAACAGCAATTCGTACAATGTTTTTTGCTTACGATATACTAATCACGAGATATAGACACTTTCATTACATGTTTTGTTTTTAAGATTAGCACTAAAATGTAAATTTGTAGCTGTGTATATCTCAATTGGTAGCTGTGCCTAAGCATTCTAAATGTGTGAACGGACGATAATTTGATATCAGCTGCAATTGATTCAATCCAGTTTGAATCTAATGCATTGAAGTAAATAGCTTCTATGACAAACATATTCGGTAACGAATGTGTTAGAGTGTCAGCCAAATTATTGGAAATGAATTTTCTGGTTCTTTACTCTATCACAGACTGATGCGTGGCAACATATTTTCAAATTTTGTTTCGCAGCAATATAGTTTTCCTTTTTTTTTTTTTTTTTTTGTGAAACCTGGTACTGGAACATTATGCACTTCAAGAGCATACAAAACAAATGTGTATCTGATACAGAATTAAACAATAAAATCAGTACATTATTTACATTATTAAACATTAACTAATCAAAATAGATTACTTTAAATAAAACTAATTTAAAGATAAAAAACAAAGTTAACAAATTAATACCATCCAGATATAACCATGTTATTATACGAAGAGCAGCGCTTTTAAAACATCGTTAACAAAAAAAAAAAAAAAAAAAAAAAAAAAAAAAAAACCCACACTTTATTCATTTTTATAATTTTCTTGCTCCGGCATCCTCCTGCTATTTGGATTAGGATCCTCCCCGGACGAGGGCCCACCCCGAACAACAAGAGCAGCAAATATGAGGCTTCCAACATAGATGATGAATGACAATTTGAACATCTCTGTTGATTACTCAATTCCCGTTGTTATTATTGATCAATAAACTGCATATTTACTTAAGCGGTGTTCTTCAATTTCTGACGTTTCCATCACCAGAAAAGAATTTTTATCCTCTATGTTAATCCAAGTAATCTAGGTGCACCATTATTCTTCTTAGAAGTTGTTAAACCTGGTGTTGGAACATCCTGTACTTCAAGCGCATTCAAAACAACTTTTGGACCAAAATGTATAGCTGATACAGAATCAACCAATAAAATCGGTACTTCATTTGCATTATTAAAAATTAACTAGTCAAAATATATTACTTTCAAATAAAACTAATTTAAAGCTAAAAACGAGGTAACGGTAATAATACCATCCAAATATAATCATGTTATTACACGAAGAGTAGAACTTCCAATACCGCTTTTAAAACATTGTTAAAATAAAATATGAGACTTCCATCATAGATCGTGGATGACAATTCGAACATTTCTATTGACTTACTCAAATCACCTTGTTTTTATTGTGTATTATTGATCAATAAATCGCATATTTACTTAGGCGTTGCCCTTTAATTTCTGTTGTTTCCCACACCAGGAAAACATTTCTAACCTCTATGTTATTCCAAGTAATCTTGGCGTGCCATTATACTCTTAGAATATGATAAACCTGATACTGGGACATCATGTACTTCATGGGCATACAAAACAACTTTTGCACCAAAATGTGCAGCTGATACAGAATGAAGCAATAAAGTCAGTACTTTATTTGCCTTATTAAAAATAACTAGTCAAAATATGTTACTATAAATAAAACCAATTTACCAGTTACAGAATGAAGCAATAAAATCAGTACTTTGTTAAACATTAACTAGTCAAAATATATTACTTTAAATAAAACTAATTTAAAGCTAAAATCGAGGTAACAGAAATAATATGATTTTTTGATGTTTCACGCACCAATAAAGCGTTTCTAACTTGTATGCTATTCCAAATAATCTAGGTGTTCCATTATCCCTCTTAGAATTTGCTAAACCTGGTACTGAACGATCCTGTATTTCAAGAGCATACAAAATAACTTTTGCGCATAACATTTTGGTGCAAAAGCCTGTGAATCATGCAGTGCATCAACTTAAAAGTACTATATATGCGTGCACTAAGTAGAGAAAAAGAAATCTTAAGATGATTCCCATGGTTGAATAAATAACTTATGAGCTTGTGTCATATAAATGATACAAAATTAAGCAATAAAATAAATACATTATTTGCATTATTAAACAAAATGTAATACTAAAAATGAAACTAATTTAAAACTAAAAAGGAGGTAACAAAAATAATACCATCCAAACATAACCATGTTATTATACGAAGAGTACCTCTTTTAAAACATTGTTAACAAAAAAGGAAAACTTCATTTATTTTTATCATCTTCTTACTCCAAACATCCTCCTGCTATTTGGATTAGCTCTTTATCTACCCGGTACACATCTTTGTTGACTTACTCAAATCACATTGTTATTTTTGTGTATTATTGATTAATAAACAACATATCCATTTATATTGTTTCCTATATTTTCTGATGTTTCACGCACCAGGAAAGCATTTCTAACCTCTATGTTATTCCAAGTAACCTAGGTTTATCATTAACCTTCTTGGAAGTTGTTAAGCCTGGTATTGGAACATCATGTACTTCAAGAGCATTCAAAACAATTTCGGACTAAAATGTATAGCTGTTACAGAATTAAGCAATAAAAACAGTACTTTATTTGCATTATTAAACAATAACTAGTCAAAATATATTACTTTATATAAAACTAAAACCAAGGTAACAAAAATAATACCCTTCCAACATAACCATGTTATTATAGGAAGAGTAGCGCTTTTAAAACATTGTTAACAAAAAAGGGAAACTTCATTTATTTTTATCATCTTCTTTACTCCAAACATCCTCCTGCTATTTGGATTAGCTCTTTATCTACCCGGTACACATCTTTGTTGACTTACTCAAATCACATTGTTATTTTTGTGTATTATTGATTAATAAACAACATATCCATTTATATTGTTTCCTATATTTTCTGATGTTTCACGCACCAGGAAAGCATTTCTAACCTCTATGTTATTCCAAGTAACCTAGGTTTATCATTAACCTTCTTGGAAGTTGTTAAGCCTGGTACTGGAACATCCTGTACTTCAAGAGCATTCAAAACAACTTTTGAACCAAAATGTGCAGCTGATACAGAATCAACCAATAAAATCACCAATCCATTGCATTATTATACATTAACTAGTCAAAATATATTAACTAATTTAAAGGAAAAAACAAAGTAACAAAAATAACATCATCCAAATATAACCATGTTATTAGACGAAGAGCAGCGCTTTTAAAACATTGTTAACAAAAAAGGGAAACTTCATTTATTTTTATCATCTTCTTTACTCCAAACATTCCCTTGCTATTTGGATTAGCTCTTTATCTGCCTGGTACACAACCCTCCCCGGCCGAGGTACCCACCCCAGACAACAAGAGCAGCAGCAGCAAATGCTAATACGTTTATAGCTTAATCTTAAGTGCATTCCCCAATATCGAAGCCGGAGTTTGTTGAAGGAAGTTATACGGAAGATCGATCTATTTGGTTTCTCTTTCTTGTTTGTTGGAGTTGACGTGGAGCATAAATTCCCCCGACGAAACTTTGACGGCGCATCCCCCTTTTAGAAGCATCGATCTTGGGGGTGGAGAGCTGCTATTGGTTCGGAAGACGACTGTCAACACGCAATTGTGACATCTGTCTCCTGGGCAGGTTGGGTAATAAACATTGAAAGGAAGAACGCCTCTGGTGATCAAGGAGGATCGAATAGCTCTCGCAAGGCTGCTTTGCCAAACGTAGGTGTTACCCCTTGGAAGGAAGAGAAAGCGGAACTAATCATAATTACTTAAAAGAGAGTTAGTGTTCGAAACAAGCGATTTGGGAAAGGAGTATATCTTTTTTCGAGAATCTAGGGGACAGAGACATGAAAAATCCTTCTAGAGGCAAACTTTTAAGCTCATAAGTTATTTATTCAACCATGGCAATTCGCTGTAGATTTGCTTTTTCTCTACTTAGTATATGCATATATATTTAAGTTAATGCACTCTACGATGCATATACTTTTATATTTAAGTATTACATCCACTACGCAGAAGATATAAGAAATATATCTATAATAAGTATATGTCTCTTAATGGACATCCTTTTTACCAACTGCCAGCCATATTATATAATTTTTTATTTATAATGGAGAAAATCCCTAAATGGAGGAAAAATAGGAGAGGTACACAACAATGAACATTTAAGACAAAATCAGGTAAAATTAACATCTTGTAAATTTTAAACGTTAACTATCTGTTAATTGAGTATTGTATTATGAAAAAAATTGCGAAACTCCTAGAAATATTTGATTATCGATGCGAAACAAATTCTCTGAATTACTATTGTGTTCTATTAATTTTCAAAAGCAACGAGCTTTTAATAAATATCACTTGAATGCTAGGGAGTATTACATACTTAAGTTATACATTCAATAACCTGAATACCACTATTGCTTTGGATATATCCCAAATTGTATGGAAGTGAATGACTCATTATGTTATAATACTATATTCACTATAAAAAAATATGAGTGATTTATTATAATATAATCCGCAAATACTTGAATACATAATGGCATAGTTTTAAAATGACAACCATTTTTAAATATATACTTATTGATGAAAATTACTTGCACTTATTAAATGACATTTTTTGACAGTGATACAAATTGTTCAGATTATTATTGAAAGTCAAAAAAAGCATCCAATGTTTTATTATTTGCCAATATTATTATTCAAAATTTGCCATGCCTGACAATGGAATTGTTTTTTGTGTCGTGCTATAAGTATAAAGTCAATTTGCATGCAAACATTGGAGCTCATAAGTTATTTATTCAACCACAACTATAGACAACCACAACTATTTTTTTGTTTTTCTACTTAATGTTTTTTACCATTAGCACACATAAATTTTACACTCATTATTAAAAGCCTCAGAGTTTACTGTCTTTAGCATTAGCATACTCCAAAAATAATGTTAAAAATGAATACTAATAATACTGAAAATTAAAAATAACTTTAAAAGTTATAAAAGTATTTTTGTTAATTTCCTCTGATTCATATAATTTTTCTTTAATTTTTAGGAGCATAAATATACTCTTTATAGTCATGAGCATCAATTAATCACGCATAGAAATATACGTTTTTTTTATTCTGACATGTTGAATAATTTTACATTTCCAATAAATTAATTTTTGCTCGTATCCTTAAATAGCATATTTTTAATCATATAATATTTCCATATAATCCAAAATACTAATGTATGAAATTCGAAATGTTAGAATTTATTTTTATTTAAAAAGATTTTGAATCATTACAGTATCTCGGTCATTTTGTTGCTAAGGAGATTGCATAAGCAATGATAATTAATAAATATATTTTAAAATCAAGCTATCAAAATATAAAATTGAATATTTTAGTAGCTAAAAGATTTAATTAAGCTGTCCTTTTATTAATATTTATGAGAGAAAATATTAAAATAAGCTAAATAAAACATAAAAAAATTATTAGAAAATGAAAAAGTAATTTAAAAAACAGTTAGGCATTGCAGCTTTAAAAGAATTATAGTTAAACTGGATAAATTAATTAGTTTATTTCACCAGTTATGTACCCAAATCATAATTTTACACGTAAGTTAAGTTTGAAATATATATATTATATAAAACGTAATTACTAAGAAAAATACAATTTAGCATCAATTAAAAGCTTATGAAAGATAAAAGTTAGTGAAAATGTAGGAAAGCGACACACATTTACAGATAGAGTTTCATTTGACCAGTCTAAAATGAGATAAATTTCTTTTAACAAGATACATTAAAAAACTAATAAATTACAATATTTAATATTTGAATTTTTCTATGAATTTTTCTTAAATCAAAGTAATTTAATAATTTTTATTGGCTCATACTTTTAAATATTCACATTTTTTTTTACCTTTATGAAATTAATTATAAATAAAATTATATTTATTAATAAAAATAAACAGTGCACTAATAAAAAATGTCATATAAAGATTTTAGCAATAAATTATTTTTAATATATTACAATTCAGAAGAATTGTAAAAGACAAAAAATTATGTTAAACAGAAAATAATAAAAAATGTATTATTTAAATACAAATTTTGTTTAGCTATTTCATGAGATGTATATAGCTAGAAAATACTTTTTACCCATAAAAATCATTCAAAATACTATATTTAATAAAACACATCACATAATATTTTAATGAATAGAACTATCAAAAGTTGTTCAAAATCTCATCATATTAACGCTCACCAGCTGTTGTCTTCAAGTGTTTCGGTTTTGATGACATAGCTTCCCTATTATGGTTAGTATGAAATAAACCAGACATCCAGTGAAGAAACATGAAACATCAGGAACCATGTCACTTATGACACAAAAAATTAATATTTACAACGGTGGAATTCTTCTAGAATCTAAAAGAAACTCCTTCATTTATAAAACAACACATAAATAATTTATTATGAAAAATTACCAGAGTCAAAACATGACTTTTTGATCATTAACATTGAAACATATTTTAATTTACATAGAAAGAAATTTATATAGAATTGAGTTGGGAATATATACATCGCAAGGCAAACAAAGATTATTTGGTAAAATACTTAATTATGCTTAAAAAAACCAGAATAAATAGATTATTTTTTATTAACTTACAATACAATTTCAAATTTAATGAATTTTGAAGTGCATCTCTTTGACTAGCTTATGGTAAGTCCCAAATAATTTTCATGCGTTGACAATCACTTGGAAATTGAATTAGATTTTACTTCACTCTATTTTTTGTATGTAGAATTATATGTAAATTTGTAAACTAATTTGTAAATTGAATTAAGTTATCGGAGATGTAGAAAAGCTTTATAACTGATAATTTTTCACAACTCATCAGGTGTCTTATAATAAAGTGAAACTCAGCGTCGTTTTAATCTACTAAAGCAATTCAAAGATCTTACAATACGACTGAACAAATCGAGTTTACAGTTAGTTTCAAATTATCAAATGCAGGTAATTTATATTCCTTCTATTTTTATGAATGATGACATTTTTATGAACGATATTTAATATATTATAAAATTATTTAAAAATCAAGTAAGTGTAAACATTTTTTTTTAATTTATAATTGCATAAGCATTTGTAAAAATAAAGTACCAGTCAATAATACTTCTGCATCTAAGATAATCCTTATATAAATGAATAATAAGTTTGATTAATTCTTAAAAATTTTGAGCATGTTTGAAAAATTTTAAAAATTCTGAACGATGTAATCAAATATATATATAAATATATGAATGCAAATATATATATATATATATACACTGAAGTGACAAAAGTCATGGGATACCTCTTAATATCGTGTCGGCCCTCCTTTCGCCCGGCGAAGTGCAGCAGCTCGACGTGGCATGGACTCAACAAGTCGTTGGAAGTCTTCTGCAGGAATATTGAGCCGTGCTGTCTTGATAGACGTCCATAATTGTGAAAGCGTTGATGGTGCAGGATTTTGGGCACGAACAGACCTCTCGATGATGTCCCATAAATGCTCGATGGGCTTCATGTCGGGCGATCTAGATGGTCAGATCATTCGTTGGAATTGTCCAGAATGTTCTTCAAACCAATCGCGAACAGTTGTGGCCCGGTGACATGGCGCATTGTCATCCATAAAAATCCCATCGTTGTTTGGGTACATGAAGTCCATGAAGGGCTGCAAGTGATCTCCAAGTAGCTGAACATAAGCATTTCCAGTCAATGTTCGGTCCAGTCGCACCAGCGGACCAAGTCCATGCCATGAAAAAACAGCCCACACCATTACGGAGCCACCACCAGCTTGAACAGTGCCTTGCTAACAGTTTGGGTCCATGGCTTCGTGGGGTCTGCGCCACACTCGAGCCCTACCATCAGCTCTTACCAACTGAAATCGTGACTCATCGGACCAGGCCACGGTTTTTCATTCATCTAGGGACCAACCGATATGCTCACGTGCCCACGAGAGTCGCTGCATGCGATGTCGTTCTGTCAGTAAAGGCACTCGAGTTGGTCTTCTGCTGGAATAGCCCAAGAAAGCCAAATTTCTCCGCACAGTTCTAACAGACAAGTCCCTTGTACGTCCAACATTGATTTCTGCGGTTATTTGACGCAGTGTTGCTTGTCTGTTAGAATTTATGACTCTTTGCACACGTCGCCGGTCTCGGTCGTTAAGTGCAGGCGGTCGACCACTGCGCTGTCCATGGTGGGATGTTATGGCTGAAATTTCATACTCTCGGCACACTCTTGACACAGTGGATCTGGGAATGTTGAATTCCCTAACGATTTCCGAAATGGCATGACCCATGCGTCTAGCTCCAACTAACATTCCGCTTTCAAAGTCTGTTAATTCCCGTCGTGCGGTCATCATCACGTCAAAACCTCTTCACATGAATAACTTGAACAGAAATGAAAGCTCTGCGAAAGCACTGCGCATTTATACCTGTTCTACGCGATGCTACTGCCATATGAAAATTTGCATATTGCTATCCCATGACTTTTGTCACTTCAGTGTATATATATATATATATATATGCATAAACATATTTTTGATTACATATATATGTTTTTTGTATACGTTAATTATTATACAAATAATATATATTTGTTTGCATATTATATTCAACCAAACCTGCAATACTGAACATTAACTAACAAAACTGCTACAATTTAAATTACTAAATTTTATACTGATGTGTAAAAATGATGCTACAAATAATTTTTCTTTACTGACTGACGACCATATAATAAAGGATATAAGTTTAACAATTCTTAAAACTTCTCTGCATATTTGGAGAATTAAAAAAAATCTGAAGATGAATCAAACTAATATATATATAATTTATATAATAAATAAATATATATACATATATATTTATTGCATAAACTTTCTCATATATATGTTTTTCTGTATTTTAATTATTATGCAAAAAAATATAGATTATTTCTGGCATATTGCAATCAAACAAATCTGCCATACTGAACGTTAATTCACTATATTATTATTTAAACTACTTACGTATTTTTTACAGATGAATAACAATCATGCTACAAAATTATTTTATTTACTGACTGATGCTCATCTAATATATATATCATGCAGCAATGACGTTTACTTGACTGTTGACTGAGGAAATATGAATAACTATATTAGAAGAAGGAGCAAACTTGAATCCATCAGTGTCAAAGTTGCCATCCCTGCAAAAAAAAGAGAAGTCAGGATGGCGATTGAGATTTCGTGGTGATAAGCATTGCTAACAGTTGGACTTTATTTATTTAATTTTCTCCTATACAACAAGTAAATGTAATTAAATTATTCTAGTAAATCCTTTTGAAAATCATGGCTTCTCCTCTCAAACCACGTTGAACAATTTGTGACGTACACTATGAAAATAATCCCCGTTGTGTAAACAAAGATAATAAATATACTTCTTAACCAAAATATTATATTAATGCCCCACAATTTAAAAAATTAGATATATATGATATATATTTATTACATTGAATCAAGTGAATAATTAGCGATGATAAAATATGCTATTTATTTCTACTAACTTTATCATCTTTTAAATCCTCCAGAGACTTGGAAAATTTGTTGAAAAGGATAATATCTTTGAAGATTTAGAGCATTGATAGAAAGTGTTTAAATTAAAATAATAATTCTTATAATTTTCTTGAAGAAAATTTAGTAACACTTTTTCCTGGTATACTTTAACATTTGTAGCATTTTCCCCTCACGTTATGGTATATTATTCCTAGAAGAGAGGGATGTATATTATTTAACACGTACATAATAACAACCCACCCCTTAAATTTGACAGCAGACAAGCAGTGATTTGGGTAGTTATATTACATGGAATAAGTGTTTTTTACTATTAAGAACAACCTGTCAATCAAATCTAATAGCAGATAATCAGTGTCATGGATAGTGAGACCACATGAAATTAGCTATTGTCTGTGCGATCTTCACATGTCGAACAATTACAGATGAAATACAGTTTACACCATGATTTGTTGCATCACGATTGGGGATAGACCATGTGCCGAGAAAATGTCTACTCCAACAAGAAATGAGGGAAGCTGAAACCCTCGTCCTCTTGACTGATTTTCTTAAATGGAGGTTTTTGGGGAGAAAGGAAAGAGTTCTAGGACGATTCGACTAAGAAGTATTGTTTTTTTCTCTGAATGGACTGAATAAGCGTGCTTAGTGGCATTTAGTGACGTAGTTAGTGACATTTCACCTGCTTCCACACTGAGCCCTTGTAGTTTCGTGTATCACGCCGTGTGATAATTAATGGCTACCACAACTGACATGTTTAGATTCGTCGTAGACTCGAGAAATCTGAAAATCTCTGGCCTTGGAGGGAACTGCCATTGTGAATCAAATTTAAATCTTTAACTTTCATATTTTTCTAAATAATTTTGTATTTACCCAGAGTTTTGCATATATATATATATATATATATATATATGATGATTGGAAATAAAAATTAAAGTGTTCCCCTGAACCTGAAAGTGGGCTTCTTTGCTAACCCGTTATAGTTCTATAGGCCGAGACGTTACAGCTTCGAATAAAAGTGGAATAATGGTAAATAAAAATTAAAATCTTCCCATGAATCTGAAAGTGGGCTTCTTCTCGAAGCGGTTATAGGTCTATAGGCCAAGACGTTACTCCTTCAAATAAAAGTGGAATAATGGTAAATAAAAATTAAAGCGTTCCCCTGAACCTGAAAGTGGGCTTCTTTGCTAACCCGTTATAGTTCTATAGGCCGAGACGTTACAGCTTCAAATAAAAGTGGAATAATGGTAAATAAAAATTAAAGTGTTCCCATGAACCTGAAAGTGGGCTTCTGCTCAAAGCTGTGATAGGTCTATAGGCCGAGAGGTTACACTTTCGAATAGAAAGGGCATAATGGTAAATAAAAATTAAAGTGTTCCCATGAACCTGAAAGTGTGCTTCTTCTCGAAGCCGTTATAAGTCTATAGGCCGAGACGTTACTCCTTCAAATAAAAGTGGAATAATGGTAAATAAAAATTAAAGTGTTCCCATGAACCTGAAAGTGGGCTTCTGCTCAAAGCTGTGATAGGTCTATAGGCCGAGAGGTTACACCTTCGAAAAAAAGGGGCATAATGGTAAATAAAAATTAAAGTGTTCCCATGAACCTGAAAGTGGGCTTCTTCTCGAAGTTGTTATATGTTTGTAGGCAGAGATGTTACATTTTCAAATAAAAGTGGAAATGTGCCCAATATGAAGAAAATTGTTCATTTACATCCTTTTTTGTGAGTATTAAGGATATCACCTTTATCTAATTTCCAGTATAAAAGTTAAATAAAACTATATGTTTTAAGAATGATTAATTTTGGTTGAGGCATCATTAAAAATTAAGTTTAAAAAGACAGCAACAATATTCTGCGATGCTAATAAAATAATATATTCGAAACTTTGGAAAAGGTAACCTATACGTAATCAAATTCGATTCTCTAATTTTCTTTATATGCAAATATATATTTTTTTTATTTAATTCCATTGAATGCAAAATTGTTTAAAGTATTTATTTTCTTTTGAATTTTAACCTTGTTTATTATAATGCTTCTTGCATGAGAAATTTGGTTAGAAATATTTAATAATAAAAAATTACCTTTAAACATATTATTATTTAAATTATGTCATATTTTTATCATTTCGAGTTTTATCTCAAAATAAACAAAAAAGAGAAAAGAACCCTATTAATAAAAGATGATCCTTTAGAAATATTAGTTTCTAACTTATTATTTATTTGCAACCACCTCGAGGCTAATTTGATTTATCAAGTTATAACACTAAAGAAAATGGAAAAAGAATGTTTATTCTTCTATAATACATATGTTATAACATCCACCTAATTAATTTCGAACCCAAATCCCCACCACCATCAAAACAAAACAAATGTATTAATTTTTCTTTGATGCATTCCGCTTTTGAGAATGAAAGTCAATCACAACAGAAAAACCAAAAAAGGTAATTTTTAATTTGAATTTAATACGGATGGGGAAACAATGCAACTTTTGTTACCAATTTAATTTTCTTTTCCTTTCGAGATGCTGTCTTCGATTTTAAAAAATGATGCTTATTCATTAATTAAAGTGTTTGTGCAATGGATAAGTTGAAATAAATGTTTAGCCTTACTTTAAGGGAAAACACTACAAAAGAATGCTTGCTCAGCAAAAACATTCTTTCAGTTGCCTTTCGTTAAAAAGTGATAAAGAATATTTGTTTACTTTTTCTTTTTTTAAGGATTTTGGTATGTTGCGTTTTAGATAAATTTTCGAAACTTACATTTTGTACATATACATTAAATATGAACTACTTTAATAAATACATAATATTTTTATTAAAACCGTTAAAAATGAGAAAGGTAATTGTGTATTGAAATTACAATAAATTTATGATATTACCGATTATATTATTCACTTCACTTTGTAATTTTATATGAAAGTAATTAAAATCAATTTTCTTATTTCCACTTTTCTTTAAGTCTATTGATTACAAAAGTTCTTTAAACTATTTCTTTTCTTCTGAATTTTACCCTTATTTATTAAACTGTTTCGTCATGAGAATTTTGGTTAAAAATAATTAATCAAAAAAATTACCTTTAAAGATATCATTATTTAAATTTTAAGTCTTATTTTTGTCATTTCAAGTTTATCGAAAAATTAACAAAAAAAAGAAAAGAACCCTATTAATAAAAGATGTTCCTTTTGAAATATTAGTTTCTAACTTATTATTTATTTGCAACCACCTCGAGGCTAATTTGATTTATCAAGTTATAACAATAAAGAAAATGGAAAAAGAATGTTTATTCTTCTTTAATACATATGTTATACCATCCACCTAATTAATTTCGAATCCAAATCCCCACTATCATCAAAACAAAACAAATGTATTAATTTTTCTTTGATGCATTCCGCTTTTGAGAATGAAAGTCAATCACAACAGAAAAACCAAAAAAAAAAAAAAAAAAGGTAATTTTTAATTTGAATTTAATACGGATGGGGAACAATGCAACTTTTGTTTCCAATTTAATTTTCGTTTCCTTTCAAGATGCTTTCTTCGATTTTAAAAAAGGATGCATATTCATTAATTAAAGTGTTTGTGCAATGGATAAGTTAAAATAAATGTTTAACTTTACTTTGAGGGAAAACGTTAAAAGAATGCTAGTACAGCAAAAACATTCTTTCAATTGCTATACGTTAAAAAGTGATAAAGAATATTTGTTAACTTTTTTTTAAGGAATTTTGTATGCTGTGTTTTAGAGAAATTTTCGAAACTTACATTTTGTAAATAAAAACTAAATATGAATTACTTTATTAAATACATATAATTTTTAGCACTAATTTAATTATAGTTAACAGCAAATTAGCTACTAGCTAACTATTGCTAGCTACTATCATTTTAATAATTTTGATAGCGAACAGTATATTTAATGAAATTAGCGATTGTCTGTTCTTTGATAAGTACATAATAACAACCTATCACTCAAATTTGACAGCATATTACCAGTGTTGTGGGCAGTTATATGACATACAGTTAGTGTTTTGTACCAATGAGAGCAACCTGTGACTCAAACATGTATGCGACCTTCGCAGGTCGAAACAATTACAGATGGAATGTGGACTACATCATGATTTGTTACATTGGGATTGGTGGTAGACTGTGGGCTGAGAAAATGTCTAATCCATTGAAGTGAGAGAAGCTGACCCTCTCCCTCTTTAAGGTTCTTGATAAATGGAGGTGTTTGGAGAAGAGAAAAAAGAGTTCTGTGACGAGTCAATAAGGAAGTGTTGTTTTTTTCTCTGAAGTGACTGAACAGGCTTAAGTTTCCGACTGTTTACAGAGTGTACATTACATTAAATTTATGATATTAACGATTATATTATTCATTTCGCAAATTTTTAATTATGTATGAAAGTTATTAAACTGAAAGATGAAATTTTTTAAAACTAAATATAAAATACTTTATTAAATACATAATATTTTTAATAACACCGTTTTAATTACGATAGGTAACAGTGTATTTAAATTACAATAAATTTATGATATTAACGATTATATTATTCACTTCTCTTTGTAATTTTACATGAAAGTAATTAAAATAAATTTTCTTATTTAAAACTTTTTTTTAAAATCTATTAAACTGCTTGTTTTCTTTTGGAATTTAACCTTACTTATTAAACTGCTTCTTGCATGAGAATATTGGTTAGAAATAATTAATAAACAAAATTACATTTAAAGATATCAGCATTTGAATTTTAAGTCTTATTTTTATCATTTCGAGTTTTATCTTAAAATAAAATGCAAAAAAAAAAAAAAAAAAAAAAGAACCCTATTAATAAAAGATGTTCCTTTTGAAATATTAGTTCTTTCTAACTTATTATTTATTTGCAACCACCTCGAGGCTAATTTGATTTATCAAGTTGTAACACTAAAGAAAACGGAAAAAGAATATTTAATCTTCTTTAATACATATGTTATATCCTCCACCTAATTAATTTCGTACCCAAATCTCCACCACCATCAAAACAAAACAAATGTATTAATTTTTCTTTGATGCATTCCGCTTTGAGAATGAAAGTCAATCACAACAGAAAAACCAAAAAAGGTAATTTTTAATTTGAATTTAATACGGATGGGGAACAATGCAACTTTTGTTTCCAATTTAATTTTCGTTTCCTTTCAAGATGCTTTCTTTGATTTTAAAAAAGGTTGCTTATTGATTAATTAAAGTGTTTGTGCAATGGATAAGTTAAAATAAATGTTTAACTTTACTTTGAGGGAAAACGTTAAAAGAATGCTAGTACAGCAAAAACATTCTTTTTATTGCTATTCGTTAAAAAGTGATAAAGAGTAATTGCAAACTTTCTTTTAATGAATTTTGTGAATTGTGATAAATTTTCAGAACTTACATTTTGTAAATAAGAACTACTTTATTAAATACATAATAATTTTGTGCCACCATTTTAATTAAAATAACTAACAATCTAGTTAACTTACATTAAATTTATGATATTAACGGTTTTATTATTCATTTCACAATTTTGTAATTGCATATGAAAGTATTTTTTTTAAATTAAATATAAGCTACATTATTAAAAACATAATAATTTTAGTACTACCATTTTAATTACAATAGCTGACAATGTATTTAAATTACATTAAATTTATGATAATAACGATACTATTCTTCACTTTACAATTTTGTAATTGTATATGAAAGTAATGAAACTGAAAGAAGAAAATTAACTAAATATAAACTATTTATTAAATATTATATTTTTAGTTAGACCGTTTTAATTACGATAGGTAACAGTGTGTTTAAATTACATAAATTTATGATATTAACGATTATATTTTTAACTACACAATTTTTTAATTGTATATGAAAGTAATTAAGCTGAAAGAAGAATATTTTTTAATTAAATATAAACTACATTATTAAGAACATAATATTTTTAGTACTAATATTTTAATTACAATAGCTAACAATGTATTTAAATTACATTAAGTTTGTACTATTAAAGATTCTATTATTTACTTCACAATTTTGTAATTGTATATGAAAGTAATTAAACTGAAAGAATTTTTTTAACTAAATAGATACTATTTTATTAAATGCATAATATTTTTAGTAATAACATTTTAATTACAACAGGTAACAGATTGTTTGAATTACATTAAATTTATGATATTAACGATTATATTATTCACTTCACAGTTGTGCAATTGTGTATGAAAATTAAACTGAAAGAAGAAATTTTTTTAATTAAATAAAAACTTTATTAAATACATAATATTTTTAGTAATACCGTTTTAATTATGATAGGTAACAGTGTATTTAAATGACATTCAATTTATTATATTATATTACTTATTTCACAATTTTGTAATTGTATATTAAAGTAATTAAACTGAAATAATTTGTTTAACTAAATATGCACTACTTTATTAAATGAAGAGTATTTTTAGTAATGCTGTTTCAATTAAGATAGGTAAGTCTATTACAATGACGTTAATTGTATATATTATTCACTATTATATTATATATTATTACTTCACAATTTGTAATTGTATATGAAAGTTATTAAACTGAAAGAAGGAAATTATTTCTTTGATCTTTAAATGTAAGAACGTAAATTGAATAACTATTTATTAAGATAAATATTGTTGTTGTTGTTGTTGTTTCTTATCCCACTTGGCTGGCCAAGCCCACACGTACTCATGATTGAAGGGGAAGGAAGCAGCTTCTGTTGTGATGGAGCCCCCGTAGGTAGAAGTCTGACTTTGGCTTCGTGACGCTCTTACAGTCATAGGAGACCGGGACCTATGGCTTAAAGTGGATTCCGAACCCCTACAAACATTCATGGCACCGCCGGGATTCGCCAGAGCGCTAGACACTCGGCGATTCAGGTCCCAAATTTGTGAATGCCAACGGCACGCGGTGTTCCCAGGTGGTCACCCACCCAAGTACTGACCGCGCCCAATGATGCTTGAGTTCGGTGATCTAACGAGAACCGGAATATTCAGCATGGTACGGCCGTTGGCTTAAGATAAATATTGTTTAAATATTAATCAATGCAATAGAAGTTCCTTTGAAAAATCGTGAATTTCTATTATATAAATTAAATGTTTTGTTACTTAATGTATAGTTCAATAAACAATTGCGTGGAAAGATAAACATCCGGTTTAAAAGCGGAAAAGGACGAATCGATTACTGAGGGGTTCTAGTCAGATATTCACGGCACAAAGCAATTTTTAAGGAAAAACGTTTAATAATTACTGTAAAATGTAAAATGTTTTAATTTAATTTTGATTTTGATAATTAATAAATAATTGATAAAATTCTAAAGATTAAAAATTAAAACTATTTTTATTTTAATCAATTCACTTCTGAAAATAATTTTCCCTCTGTTACATCGCTCTACTTGAATCCATCCGATTTGGCAGTTTGCCAATTTTCCACACCTTCCAGATCAACAATATATCTGTATCACATTATTCAGTTATTGTTAAGAAAATTATGTATCCTCTTCTTTGAAATCAGAGGAGGAATAATAATAAAATCAAATGAATTTGTTATTACAAATCTGCTATAAATATAAACTAATTTAAGAAATAGATTCATTTATTTATTTATTATTTAATTTTAATGTTGAATGAACTGAAATGTGTAGTGATGTAGTATTGAGTTATTTAATTTTCACATTGAAAATATTTAAATGTATTTTCTGAAATTAATACAATTAATTTTAACTTAATACTTTTAACTAACTACTTTTAACTAAATAATTTTAACTTAATAATTTTAGCTAACTATTTTTATTTAATTTTAATTTATTATTAATTTGAACTCGAAAGTTAACATAAACACTTCATTACTCACGAAGCCATTATTAACTCATACCATAAAGGAATAAATGGTTAAATATTAAATAAAGTTCGTGCGTTTACTATATAACAAATATATGTAAAAATATTAAGTATATACGTACTCACGACATAATATTTCTTTAATTAGAAAAAAAAACTAACTGATAGTGCGTGGATAAAATTAATATTTTATTCAAACCAGATTAGAACACAATGGATTATGATTTAAATATCAGCACAAACTTTTACACCCCATTCATCTATGAAAGGCCGGGAAAACTAGTTCCTTCCTAAATCAAGCAAGCACAGTGGCACCTGCCATTAATCTTCCTCTGTGCATAGTGATTTCCGATGTCGCGATCGAATTTTCGAATTTCACGAGCGTAAAATCATCTCCACCCTTTTCAGAAGAGAAGAGGGTTTTCCTAATACCTTTTTAAGCTGGGGTGTGCTTTAATCTTCCTTCCGCGCAGGTTATGGGGCGAGAAATGGAAAGTTGGTAGACAAACAGGGTTTGTTTGAATTTGGGGCAACAACTCATAACTTGTCCCTGTGGATGAAACGACAACACATTCCCAACTAAACTAATTATGTCTCTGTCACCCCGTCGTTGCTTCGGGCGTTGGACCGTCCACAAATTGCATATCTAATCGCGAGGGGAATATTTTCTTTAGATATCCAGCAGTGCCAGACATTTCGCTAGTAGATAACGTTAGCAAGATTAAGATACGATATCATACAAAAATATTTTCCTAATATTAAACACAGCAACATGTTATAGGAATGCTATAATTAGTTTCTCTCTGTATTTGTTATTAAAACATTCTGTTGTTGTAGGCATTTTTTACATATCTGATTGTGAGGGTAGTATACTGTTTAGATATATTAGATTAGTATATTGTCAGATATTTCGTTCGTAGATTATGTGTTAGTAGCATTAAGATATAATGTTATATCAAAATATTTGCCTCATATTAAACAAGGAAATAGACGATAAGATTACAATTATCAATCAGTTGTTTATTTGATATTAAAAAATCGTGTTACATGTATAATTTCATATTTATAATTAAAAAGTGGTTGAAAAAGGTTAAATTAAAAATCAATCAATAAATTATATGAAATAAAAATTGAATTTTCTAATTTATTCATTTTAATTTATTTTTTTTTTCCCAATTTTTAGTTGTGGAAATGTAATTATTCCTATAACAAGAAAAAAACAGGCTATAGGAAATCAATAATTAATTTCTCTCTGTATTTTTTATTAAAATATCTTGTTGTTATAGGCATTTTTTACTTATCTCATCTTGAGGGTAATATATTCTTTAGATATCTTGCACGACCAGATATTTCACTCGTAGATAATGTTTAATCAGCATTAAGGGACAATATTATATAAAAATTTGTGTTTTATATAAAACACAATAAGCAATAAAAATGTAATTATCAGTTGTGCATTTGTTATTAAAAATATTTTTGTTATGGAAATAATTTAATATTTACAACAAAAAAATTGTTGGAAAAAAGTTAAATTAAAAATTTACAAATTATTAAATAAATTAAAAGTTGAATTTCCTGATTTATACATTTTTAATTTAATTTTATTCAACCAATTTTTAGTTGTGAATATGAAATTATCCCTATAACAAGAAGTAAAACTCTATTAAATGAGTAATATTTAATTGAGTGTATTGAGTTGCAGTTGAGTTGAGTTGTTATTACAGTGAGTAATAATTAATTTCTCACTGTTTTTGTTTTTAAAACATCTTGTTGTTTTAGGCATTTCTTATATATCTGATCGTGAGGTTAATATATATTTTAAGTATCTTGCATATTTATCTTATATACATTTTAGGTATAATACATATTTTAGATATTTTGTTCGCAGATAATGTGTTAGTAGTATTAAGAGACAATTTTACACAAAAACATTTTCCTCGTATTAAACACAACAATAAACAATATGAATACAATTATCAGTTGTATATTTGTTATAAAAAATCTTATTAATGGAGAAATTTCATATTTACAACAAAAAATTAGATGAAAAAAATTAATTAAAAATTAATAAATTATTAAATTAAATAAAAATTGAATTTCTTAATTTATTCCTTTCCAATTTACTTTTTTTTTAACAAATTTTTAATTGTGGATATAAAATTATTTCTGTAACTATCCTTCTTGTTATGGTCATCATTTCATATTTACTATAATTGAATTTCTTAATTTATTCATTTTTAATTCAATTTTTGTCAACCAATTTTTAGTTGTGGATACGCAATTATTCCTTTCATGTCTATAACTATTCTTCTTGTTAATGGAATAATGTCATATTTACAAATAAAAAGTTGTTGAAAAAAGTTAAATTAAAAGTTAATATTTTATTAAATTGAATAAAAATTGAATTTCCTAATCTAATCATTTTTAAGTTAATTTTTGTCAACCAATTTTTAGTAATGGTTATGAAATTATTTTTATAACAAGAAGATTTCTTAATATGACAAGAGGACGTACTTTCTTATATCAGAAAAGAATTTCAACAAATTAATAATATTTGATCTCTTTATGCATTTTTTTTAAATTTTTGAATGATTACATTATCATGCTTTATAAATAACGCGTATTGGTCATAATGCTATATTTTGTGATGTCTTTCATAAACTGATTAATTTTAACTTAACTTTTTTTTTATTAATATAATTATTATTATTATTATTATTGGAACAATTTGAATTTTCGGATGTGGATTGTTCAGATAATTTTATGTTTTTGGTCCATTCATGTTTGATTTTTATAATTTGAATCGATAACTATTTGAAGCTACAGATAAAATTTTTACTACAGCTTTAAATTGACTGATTTTATTAAATAGAGATACATCATAAAATTATAAATGTAAAAGTGTAAAATACATAAAATAAATCAACAATTATTTAATAACGATTCAATAATTAAATAATAAAAATTGCAGAATAATTTATTTTAATTTCAAACTAATAAACTATAATTATAAATTTAAAAAATGAATTTTTGCATAAAATTTAGATTATTAAATTAGATTTTAGATTGTCTAGATCGATCTATCTATCGCCTTTAATGAAAGTTTATCAATATAGAAAGCCAAGAGAAGAATAAGTTTTTATTTCAGAAGATCTTAGAAAATATTCTGCAGTTGCAAATGAAGCTAAATTTTATATTATGCGATTGATATTATTTCATATAAAGTTTTATTACCTTTGTTCAACAACAAACATCATTTTGAAAACGAAGACATTTTAGTGCACAATTTGCACTAGCAGAACACCATTCTTTGTTAGAGTCAAATTGAATTGTGAAGTCAAGCTATGTACAAGTCAAGTTGAATACAGCAGGCGTGTAAGAAAAATAGTTACTCATCTAGTTAAGCCTAAAAATAACTCACGCCTTCTCAACATTGCTGGGAAATGTTTCACTAATATAATTATTTCATTAAAATCTACAAAATTCTGAATCTCTTATTTAACTGTAACTGGAATCCGTACATTTTACAACACAAGGCATTTATGTGACTAAATGTTGTGATAAATAAGTTATGTGATTTTGTAAATATTGTTTGGGATTTTCAAGCATTTATTTAAGAGAAAAGGGGTAAGACAGAAATAATTCGTTTAAGAATATTTATATATTACCATTAACATCTGCAATACTAACTAGTATTTACTGATTTAAAGTGTTAATACGTTATTTTTATTTCATGACATGAAGCAGCAATGAACAACAAGTTGAGTTAATTCTATACATTTTAAACCTATTGTGATTAACTGATTGTTCTAATTTAGAAACTAGTCATTTTTTGATAATTCCTCAACCTTTTAATATTTTTTTGTACTTTTTTTTTTACATTCAGCATTAATTTTTTTAAAATTTTGTATTGTTATTAAAAGAGTAGAAATCTGTCTCAAAAAAGTTCATAATGAATGAAAACTAAAAATAAAAATAAAATACACAATGTTTTTACATACTGTAATTTTTTTACATGCAGTATTAGCGTGTTCGAAACACACACACATATATATGTGTGTGTCTCTTCTGTGTTTGTGTATGTGTGTGTGTGTGTATGTATGTATGGAATTATATATTTGCCAATTCTACATCATCTTCTGTTAAGCAAAAGAACAATTAGTATTTTCATTTTTAAATTTTACAAATGATTTAACACTTATAATGTTGGATAATTTTTATATTTATTTTGGATATAATATATAGCCTATTGGTTCTTTCCTTAATATTTTTTTAAATATATGCACTTCTATAAAAAATGAAAATTAGAATGTGCTGAAACATGCATGAAATAATAAGAGTTTATTTAGTAAAATGAGTAGAATCAATGAGGAAATATATCAAATATAATTAATATGAATGCAAAAGGTTGTGCTTTTTTTTATATTAGAAAAGAATTTTTATAAAATAAGTACATGTTATACATTTTATTCTTTTTAACATTTACCGAATTTAAAACAGCTTTTATATTCTATCCTATTAATAACTTATAGTGTAGCTCTTATCATGTGAATTAATAACAAAATATTGTTACTAAAATGCTATTTTTAAAAATTATTTTTAATATATTTATTATTTATTAAAAGTACATTTGCCATTTAAATAATTTTATTTTATCTTAAAACACAAAAAACATTTTTTTTCTTTATATATTAAATTCATTGCTAAAATAATTAAATTCTATTGTTTCCCCTGAATATCTGACGAATTTATTATGCTTGTAGCAATCGCAATAAAACATGTACTTCGATAATAAATAGGAAAGAAAATTGTCAGAATTCTCAATGGAACAATTTTACTCTAGAGAAAAGCTATTCGCAAATAACATATTAAAGAGAGTAAGAAAAAAGAACAGCAGTACTGTGTTTAAAAAGTAAGACCAATTTTCAATTTAAAATTCCCTGGGCTAATGGAATTTTAATTTCTTCTTCTTTTTTTGTGTTGCTGGCGCTGTTCTTGACATCTGTGTGAAATTTGACGTCAAAATATTCATTAGTGTTTGAGTTACGCTTGGCTTTGTGAGATGCTAAAATTGATTCCGGCGATTTTTGAAATGTCTGAATTAATTGAGCAAAGAACTTGCATTAAAATTTATTTGCGGAAATGTATAGAATGTTGCAGAAGGCTTTCAGTGAGCATTCCTATATCGGAAAGAAATGCTTAGAAGTGGTATAAACAGTTCAAAGAAGGCAGAGAACGCGTTGAAGACGAAGAGCCCTCTGGCCAACCATCAACCTCAACCGACGAAGCTCACGTCCAAAAAATTAAAGATTTGCGTCTTGCAAACCGTCGGTTTACAATTAGAGACCTTGCTGATAATGTTGGAATTTTAAAAGCATCGGACAATTTCATTTGGGCGTCAAACGCATCAAATCTTGATTTGTACCGAAAGCACTGAATGCGCCAGCTCACACTGCATTGATTCTTCTGAACCTTTCCGCCAAAAATGAAACCCATATCGTTCACCCCACTCAAAAGACCACTTCGGGGCACCGTTTTGAGTCGATTGAAGAGATTCAACGTGAATAGCAACGCGCTTTGAAGGCCATCCCTGCCGATGACTTTTTAGTATGCATTGAGGATTGGGAAAAAAAGTTGACATAAGTGCATTGTGCCCGGAGAAGATTACTTTGAAGGCGATTAAATAAATTTGGAAGAATAAATAACGAGTTTTTGGAAAAAAAAAATTGATCTTACTTTTTGGGCATAGTAGTATATCCCTCTATGATACGAATACTTTTATTTATTATTTAAGTAGTAAACATTCAATTATATGAAATCAAAAAGTCTCTAATCCGGAGCAGCTTTAATTTAAAATTAATTTAAACAGATTAAATACTTACGACAACAGAAGATATTACAAATATAAAATAAAAATGTGCTTTGTTACTTAAAAACAAATTAACTTGATTTGTATTTTCTCTGACAAAAAGAACTTCTACTCTTGGGAAATACCTGGGGCATATCTCTTGGTCTGCATTTCACTCTATGCTACGTAAACCACTTTATGTAGAACTCTCTGCAATATTTCATGTTGAGGTATGTAAGCTTTTGCCTGTTTGTAGCAATAATTCAAAGGTAATAACTGTCTGATCTCAGCAACATTTGTTATTCAGTTAGTTAACAAGATTATGCATGTTGTTTTTGTCCTGAATGATTTAATCTTCTAAGCTTTTTTTTGCACAGATAAATTATTTATATATCTTATCACCAACTGCATATATAGCGTATCAAAATCATAATTCATATACAAAATTATAATAATAATATTAATGTTTAAGCAATAATTTCATATCATTCTCTTTATTTCATATATACTTTCATATTGATTCAGATGATAATGTATTCTACTTTTTTTAGATATTCCTTATTATTTCTTCCTTATTAAATTCAATTCTACAATACTTAACATTCAATAAAGGTTTTTCCTTATAACATATATATAAGCCTCATAGATCTATACATTGCTAAAATTAATTTATTGTTGCATTAATTACTCATATATATTTATATATTACCTCATTGATATATACATTATCATATTATTTTTATGCTCTATTATCACTTCATGCAATTTAGTGATGAAATAACATTTTAAGTAAATTAAATTCGCGAAAAAATTAAGTTGGAACTTGGAAAAATAACTTATACATTAAAATTACTTATTAATTTAATTTATACATTAAAAAGAGAACACTGTGAAAGGAGTTCTCACAAAATTGACATAACACATTTTGGTATTTAATTATCATTATTTATAATGATAATTAAATACCATTTATTCTATTTAATATTATATATATTTATTATATTTAATTATTATTAGTAGTATTTAATGCAAATTCGCTATATTCTCTAAAATATTATTGCTTTTTGAATAACCTTTCCAAAATAATTTCAGTTTAATCTATTTGAATATTTCCACATTAAAATTTGATAAACAAACCACTTTTCAGTTGTACTGAAGCTATAATTTAACTAATTTATAATGGAAATTAGAAGTATTTTTTCTCATATCAAGAAAAGTATTATTTCGACAATCAAAAACTAAAATCCAATTTTGTGAGAAATATGTAAAATGTCTATATAAGTCATGTTTAGAAATTTTATAACTTGATGTTTTTAAATATTTAATTTAAGCTTTGTCTCTAACAAAATTTCTTTATTAAAAATTATTCATAATATTTTTTACTACTTATTACATTACTATTTATAAATATTTTAGTTATAAAGTAAATGTGACATGAAATCAGCTATATCACATGCAATCAGCTATATTTAATTTGTAAAGTGTATTATTAAGTAAGGCCTCGAAAATGCTAACAAACTAAGCGGAGCATATCAAAGTTTTCTGAAATTGTTGGTAATTTTGCCGGCGAGCCTTATCTGAATAAACAAAGGCGTGATCTCAATAATCTAATTTTAACAAGTCTAAGTGTAGTGATAAACGAATAACAGGAATTCTTTTCTAATTACAAGTAGGGGAAGATCTGTCAGATGTAGACCTGAAATTAAATCAAAAGATAATTAGGTTTGTGAAATTCTCTAATGGATGCAGCATTTAGAAGTACATGCAGGGAAATTGTTTGGAATTTCCATCTAATGAACATGATCTTATTTTCTCATAAACATTTCATTTCATTTGAAATAAAATCGAATAATCTCAAAAGTATTCAGAATATTATTATAAGACATTAAATTTTAAGTTAGATCTTATTATAAGTGTATAGAATATTTCTTTTTGCAATCAAAATTATATCACATAATAGATTTAGCAATTTTTTATAGCGAAAGAGGTTATCTTCTAATTTTAGCAATAAAATTGATTCGGAAAGAAGATTTGTCACCAAATATGAGTCACTTGTACTTTATTTCAATTGAAAAAATATATGCTTTGGATATTTTGGACATAATATTTATCATTATATTTTGGACAAATATAAGAAAGTGTATCTTTAGAAAATAGGGCCTGAATGACCGAGTGGCTAGCGCTCGGTACCACAGGTTTCGGGTTCGAGTCCCGGCGGTGCCATGGATGTTTGTAGTGGTTCGGAATCCACTTTAAACCGTAGGTCCCGGTCCTAATAGGAATTAGAGCGTTGCGGGGGCATTGTTACTCTGCGTCCGTGGCTTATCTTCAAGTTACACGCACCCCCTGGGTAACGCAAAGTGAGTACGTCTGTGCAGCGTTTGC
Source organism: Caerostris darwini (assembly GCA_021605075.1). Taxonomy (NCBI): domain Eukaryota; kingdom Metazoa; phylum Arthropoda; class Arachnida; order Araneae; family Araneidae; genus Caerostris; species Caerostris darwini. The sequence goes on from BPLQ01014245.1 coordinate 97,124, forward strand.
CTTAAGGCATCCAAGACCAAGCTATCTAAGTGTTTGCCAGCTGCATTAGAACAAAAAAAAAAATCTTTAGAAAATAAGATGGAATTTAATAGTTGTTCATTATTTTTAAATTTGAAATAAGGATTTAATATGAAAATTCCAATAATTTTTGTCATAATAATTTGAACAAAAGTTTAAATTGAAAAATTTATATTTAAAAATTTTATGTCAACTTAAAATTGAACCAAGATTAAAAAAAAGTATTAGTCTATCACGAAATATCTTCTCTTGATTTATATTTTAAATGACAAAAAAATTAAAATAGATTAAAATAACAATATAAATAAATCAAAATACATATTCTCATTTTGCACTAGGGAAGGCTGTTTTGATAAGATATTGATAAAGAATAAATAAATAATTTACTAATGAGTATATGTGAAATTCATGTAATTAGTGCCTTAATATCAAATAAAAAATATTTTCTTAGTTAATTAATTATTAATTAAGCAAATATTTTTACTAATATTATAATATTGCATTATATTCATTTATATTTATACTTCTAATATTAATAGAAAACTTAGGCTTCATAAAAATATCTATGGCAATATTTATACAGAATTTTATTTTCATGCTTCCTTTTCAAATAAACTTAAATAATTTTTACTAAAAATTTCAACCTTTTAAGATATCTTCAAATATAAATGCATCTTATTTTTTTCTTTTTTATACCCCAAAGATTTATCAATATTATATTTATTAATAATTAATATAATACAATTTTTAAGTAATTTGTTTTATCAGTTCAGGTATTAAATTGATGAAATATATTTTTTTTCTTGGTGACTCTGACATTATTTTTTTTTTTTCAATGAATTATTTTCTATGTTTTACTTAGTTTTAGTTAGTTTACTTAGTTATGAAATTACTTGGCTTTTCTATTTTACAAACTGTCTAAATATTATCGGCAGCTCAATTTAAACTAATTTAAATTTATTTATTTTTTTACTTCAATGAAAATCACAAAGAGTAGTTTTCTATACTTCCGAATTTTCTAAATATATTGGTAGCACAATTTAATCTTAATAAATTGTAATTTAGATTTATTTATATTTTTACTTGATTGAAAGTTACAAAGGGCAGTTTTTCTATTCTAAAAAATGTCTAAATATTATTTTCGGCTCAATTTAATTTTATTTAAGTTGGAATTAATATTTTTACATTTTTTTTTTATTTCAATTAAAGCTAACTTCAAATTGTCTAACTACTATTAAAAGCTCAATTCAATATCATGTAAATTGGAAATTATATATATTTATTTTTTTACTTCAATGAAAGTTGCAACGAATAGTTTTTCCACACTTCAATTTTTTAAATACTATTGGCAGCTTATTTTAATCTTATTTAAATGCAATTTAGATATATTTAGTTTTTTACTTCACTGAAAGCTACAAAGAGTAGTTTTTCTATATTTCAATTTTCTAAATTATTGGTAGCTAAATTTAATGTCATTTAAATTAGATTTATTCATTTTTACTTCACGAAAGTTACAAAGAGTAGTTTTCTATACTTCAAATTTTTCTAAATATTATTGGAAAGCTAAATTTAATCTTATTTAAACTGAAATTTAGATTTATTCATTTTTACTTCAACGAAATTTACAAAGAGTAGTTTTCTATACTTCAAATTTTTCTAAATATATTGGTAGCTAAATTTAATGTCATTTAAACTGAAATTTAGATTTATTCATTTTTTACTTCAATAAAATTTACAAAGAGTAGTTTTTCTATCCTTCAAATTTTTCTAAATATATTGGTAGCTAAATTTAATGTCATTTAAACTGAAATTTAGATTTATTCATTGTTTACTTCAATAAAATTTACAAAGAGTAGTTTTCTATATTTCAAATTTTTCTAAATATATTGGTAGCTAAATTTAATCTTATTTAAATTGGAATTTAGATTCATTTTTTACTTCAATAAAAGTTACAAAGAGTAGTTTTTCTATATTTCAATTTTCTAATTATTATTGAAAAATCAATTTAATCTTATTTAAATTGGAATTTAGATTAATTTTTTTACTTCAATAAAAGTTACAAAGAGTAGTTTTTCTATATTTCAAATTTTTCTAAATATATTGGTAGCTAAATTTAATGTCATTTAAACTGAAATTTAGATTTATTCATTGTTTACTTCAACGAAATTTACAAAGAGTAGTTTTCTATATTTCAAATTTTTCTAAATATATTGGTAGCTAAATTTAATGTCATTTAAACTGAAATTTAGATTTATTCATTGTTTACTTCCACGAAATTTACAAAGAGTAGTTTTTCTATCCTTCAAATTTTTCTAAATATATTGGTCAATTTAATGTCATTTAAACTGAATTTAGATTTATTCATTGTTTACTTCCAACGAAATTTACAAAGAGTAGTTTTCTATACTTCAAATTTTTCTAAATATATTGGTAGCTAAATTTAATGTCATTTAAACTGAAATTTAGATTTATTCATTTTTTACTTCAATAAAAGTTACAAAGAGTAGTTTTTCTATCCTTCAAATTTTTCTAAATATATTGGTAGCTAAATTTAATGTCATTTAAACTGAAATTTAGATTTATTCATTGTTTACTTCCACGAAATTTACAAAGAGTAGTTTTCTATACTTCAAATTTTTCTAAATATATTGGTAGCTAAATTTAATGTCATTTAAACTGAAATTTAGATTTATTCATTGTTTACTTCCACGAAATTTACAACAGTAGTTTTCTATACTTCAAATTTTTCTAAATATATTGGTAGCTAAATTTAATGTCATTTAAACTGAAATTTAGATTTATTCATTTTTACTTCAATAAAAGCTACAAAGAGTAGTTTTTCTATCCTTCAAATTTTTCTAAATATATTGGTAGCTAAATTTAATGTCATTTAAACTGAAATTTAGATTTATTCATTGTTTACTTCCACAGTATTGGTAGAAATTTACAAAGAGTAGTTTTCTATAGTTTTCTTCAAATTTTTCTAAATATATTGGTAGCTAAATTTAATGTCATTTAAACTGAAATTTAGATTTATTCATTGTTTACTTCCACGAAATTTACAAAGAGTAGTTTTCTATACTTCAAATTTTTCTAAATATATTGGTAGCTAAATTTAATGTCATTTAAACTGAAATTTAGATTTATTCATTTGTTTACTTCCACGAAATTTACAAAGAGTAGTTTTCTATACTTCAAATTTTTCTAAATATATTGGTAGCTAAATTTAATGTCATTTAAACTGAAATTTAGATTTATTCATTGTTTACTTCCACGAAATTTACAAAGAGTAGTTTTCTATACTTCAAATTTTTCTAAATATATTGGTAGCTAAATTTAATGTCATTTAAACTGAAATTTAGATTTATTCATTGTTTACTTCCACGAAATTTACAAAGAGTAGTTTTCTATACTTCAAATTTTTCTAAATATATTGGTAGCTAAATTTAATGTCATTTAAACTGAAATTTAGATTTATTCATTTTTTACTTCCACGAAATTTACAAAGAGTAGTTTTCTATCCTTCAAATTTTTCTAAATATATTGGTAGCTAAATTTAATGTCATTTAAACTGAAATTTAGATTTATTCATTGTTTACTTCCACGAAATTTACAAAAGAGTAGTTTTCTATACTTCAAATTTTTCTAAATATATTGGTAGCTAAATTTAATGTCATTTAAACTGAAATTTAGATTTATTCATTGTTTACTTCCACGAAATTTACAAAGAGTAGTTTTCTATACTTCAAATTTTTCTAAATATATTGGTAGCTAATTTAATGTCATTTAAACTGAAATTTAGATTTATTCATTGTTTACTTCCACGAAATTTACAAAGAGTAGTTTTCTATACTTCAAATTTTTCTAAATATATTGGTAGCTAAATTTAATGTCATTTAAACTGAAATTTAGATTTATTCATTTTTTACTTCAATAAAAGCTACAAAGAGTAGTTTTTCTATCCTTCAAATTTTTCTAAATATATTGGTAGCTAAATTTAATGTCATTTAAACTGAAATTTAGATTTATTCATTGTTTACTTCCACGAAATTTACAAAGAGTAGTTTTCTATACTTCAAATTTTTCTAAATATATTGGTAGCTAAATTTAATGTCATTTAAACTGAAATTTAGATTTATTCATTGTTTACTTCCACGAAATTTACAAAGAGTAGTTTTCTATACTTCAAATTTTTCTAAATATATTGGTAGCTAAATTTAATGTCATTTAAACTGAAATTTAGATTTATTCATTTTTTACTTCCACGAAATTTACAAAGAGTAGTTTTCTATACTTCAAATTTTTCTAAATATATTGGTAGCTAAATTTAATGTCATTTAAACTGAAATTTAGATTTATTCATTGTTTACTTCCACGAAATTTACAAAAGAGTAGTTTTCTATACTTCAAATTTTTCTAAATATATTGGTAGCTAAATTTAATGTCATTTAAACTGAAATTTAGATTTATTCATTGTTTACTTCCACGAAATTTACAAAGAGTAGTTTTCTATACTTCAAATTTTTCTAAATATATTGGTAGCTAAATTTAATGTCATTTAAACTGAAATTTAGATTTATTCATTGTTTACTTCCACGAAATTTACAAAGAGTAGTTTTCTATACTTCAAATTTTTCTAAATATATTGGTAGCTAAATTTAATGTCATTTAAACTGAAATTTAGATTTATTCATTTTTTACTTCAATAAAATTTACAAAAGAGTAGTTTTTCTATACTTCAAATTTTTCTAAATATATTGGTAGCTAAATTTAATGTCATTTAAACTGAAATTTAGATTTATTCATTGTTTACTTCCACGAAATTTACAAAGAGTAGTTTTCTATACTTCAAATTTTTCTAAATATATTGGTAGCTAAATTTAATGTCATTTAAACTGAAATTTAGATTTATTCATTGTTTACTTCCACGAAATTTACAAAGAGTAGTTTTCTATACTTCAAATTTTTCTAAATATATTGGTAGCTAAATTTAATGTCATTTAAACTGAAATTTAGATTTATTCATTGTTTTACTTCTTCAAATTTTCTAAATATATTGGTAGCTAAATTTAATGTCATTTAAACTGAAAAGATTTATTTTACAAAGAGTAGTTTTCTATACTTCAAATTTTTCTAAATATATTGGTAGCTAAATTTAATGTCATTTAAACTGAAATTTAGATTTATTCATTGTTTACTTCCACGAAATTTACAAAGAGTAGTTTTCTATACTTCAAATTTTTCTAAATATATTGGTAGCTAAATTTAATGTCATTTAAACTGAAATTTAGATTTATTCATTGTTTACTTCCACGAAATTTACAAAAAGTAGTTTTCTATACTTCAAATTTTCTAAATATATTGGTAGCTAAATTTAATGTCATTTAAACTGAAATTTAGATTTATTCATTGTTTACTTCCACGAAATTTACAAAGAGTAGTTTTCTATACTTCAAATTTTTCTAAATATATTGGTAGCTAAATTTAATGTCATTTAAACTGAAATTTAGATTTATTCATTGTTTACTTCCACGAAATTTACAAAGAGTAGTTTTCTATACTTCAAATTTTTCTAAATATATTGGTAGCTAAATTTAATGTCATTTAAACTGAAATTTAGATTTATTCATTGTTTACTTCCACGAAATTTACAAAGAGTAGTTTTCTATACTTCAAATTTTTCTAAATATATTGGTAGCTAAATTTAATGTCATTTAAACTGAAATTTAGATTTATTCATTGTTTACTTCCACGAAATTTACAAAGAGTAGTTTTCTATACTTCAAATTTTTCTAAATATATTGGTAGCTAAATTTAATGTCATTTAAACTGAAATTTAGATTTATTCATTGTTTACTTCACGAAATTTACAAAGAGTAGTTTTCTATACTTCAAATTTTTCTAAATATATTGGTAGCTAAATTTAATGTCATTTAAACTGAAATTTAGATTTATTCATTGTTTACTTCCACGAAATTTACAAAGAGTAGTTTTCTATACTTCAAATTTTTCTAAATATATTGGTAGCTAAATTTAATGTCATTTAAACTGAAATTTAGATTTATTCATTGTTTACTTCCACGAAATTTACAAAGAGTAGTTTTCTATACTTCAAATTTTTCTAAATATATTGGTAGCTAAATTTAATGTCATTTAAACTGAAATTTAGATTTATTCATTTTTTACTTCCACGAAATTTACAAAGAGTAGTTTTCTATACTTCAAATTTTTTCTAAATATATTGGTAGCTAAATTTAATGTCATTTAAACTGAAATTTAGATTTATTCATTGTTTACTTCCACGAAATTTACAAAGAGTAGTTTTCTATACTTCAAATTTTTCTAAATATATTGGTAGCTAAATTTAATGTCATTTAAACTGAAATTTAGATTTATTCATTGTTTACTTCCACGAAATTTACAAAGAGTAGTTTTCTATACTTCAAATTTTTCTAAATATATTGGTAGCTAAATTTAATGTCATTTAAACTGAAATTTAGATTTATTCATTTTTTACTTCCACGAAATTTACAAAGAGTAGTTTTCTATACTTCAAATTTTCTAAATATATTGGTAGCTAAATTTAATGTCATTTAAACTGAAATTTAGATTTATTCATTGTTTACTTCCACGAAATTTACAAAGAGTAGTTTTCTATACTTCAAATTTTTCTAAATATATTGGTAGCTAAATTTAATGTCATTTAAACTGAAATTTAGATTTATTCATTGTTTACTTCAATGAAATTTACAAAGAGTAGTTTTCTATCCTTCAAATTTTTCTAAATATATTGGTAGCTAAATTTAATGTCATTTAAACTGAAATTTAGATTTATTCATTGTTTACTTCCACGAAATTTACAAAGAGTAGTTTTCTATACTTCAAATTTTTCTAAATATATTGGTAGCTAAATTTAATGTCATTTAAACTGAAATTTAGATTTATTCATTGTTTACTTCCACGAAATTTACAAAAAGAGTAGTTTTCTATACTTCAAATTTTTCTAAATATATTGGTAGCTAAATTTAATGTCATTTAAACTGAAATTTAGATTTATTCATTGTTTACTTCAATGAAAGCTTACAAAGAGTAGTTTTCTATACTTCAAATTTTTCTAAATATATTGGTAGCTAAATTTAATGTCATTTAAACTGAAATTTAGATTTATTCATTGTTTACTTCCACGAAATTTACAAAGAGTAGTTTTCTATACTTCAAATTTTCTAAATATATTGGTAGCTAAATTTAATGTCATTTAAACTGAAATTTAGATTTATTCATTGTTTACTTCCAATGAAATTTACAAAGAGTAGTTTTCTATACTTCAAATTTTTCTAAATATATTGGTAGCTAAATTTAATGTCATTTAAACTGAAATTTAGATTTATTCATTGTTTACTTCCACGAAATTTACAAAGAGTAGTTTTCTATACTTCAAATTTTTCTAAATATATTGGTAGCTAAATTTAATGTCATTTAAACTGAAATTTAGATTTATTCATTGTTTACTTCAATGAAATTTACAAAAAGAGTAGTTTTCTATACTTCAAATTTTTCTAAATATATTGGTAGCTAAATTTAATGTCATTTAAACTGAAATTTAGATTTATTCATTGTTTACTTCCACGAAATTTACAAAGAGTAGTTTTCTATACTTCAAATTTTTCTAAATATATTGGTAGCTAAATTTAATGTCATTTAAACTGAAATTTAGATTTATTCATTGTTTACTTCAATGAAATTTACAAAGAGTAGTTTTCTATCCTTCAAATTTTTCTAAATATATTGGTAGCTAAATTTAATGTCATTTAAACTGAAATTTAGATTTATTCATTGTTTACTTCCAATGAAATTTACAAAGAGTAGTTTTTCTATACTTCAAATTTTCTAAATATATTGGTAGCTAAATTTAATGTCATTTAAACTGAAATTTAGATTTATTCATTTTTTACTTCAACGAAATTTACAAAGAGTAGTTTTCTATACTTCAAATTTTTCTAAATATATTGGTAGCTAAATTTAATGTCATTTAAACTGAAATTTAGATTTATTCATTTTTTACTTCCACGAAATTTACAAAGAGTAGTTTTCTATACTTCAAATTTTTCTAAATATATTGGTAGCTAAATTTAATGTCATTTAAACTGAAATTTAGATTTATTCATTGTTTACTTCCACGAAATTTACAAAGAGTAGTTTTTCTATCCTTCAAATTTTTCTAAATATATTGGTAGCTAAATTTAATGTCATTTAAACTGAAATTTAGATTTATTCATTGTTTATTTCCACGAAATTTACAAAGAGTAGTTTTCTATACTTCAAATTTTTCTAAATATATTGGTAGCTAAATTTAATGTCATTTAAACTGAAATTTAGATTTATTCATTGTTTACTTCCACGAAATTTACAAAGAGTAGTTTTCTATACTTCAAATTTTTCTAAATATATTGGTAGCTAAATTTAATGTCATTTAAACTGAAATTTAGATTTATTCATTGTTTACTTCACAAAGAGTAGAAATTTACTAAAAAGAGTAGTTTTCTATACTTCAAATTTTCTAAATATATTGGTAGCTAAATTTAATGTCATTTAAACTGAAATTTAGATTTATTCATTGTTTACTTCCAATGAAATTTACAAAGAGTAGTTTTCTATCCTTCAAATTTTTCTAAATATATTGGTAGCTAAATTTAATGTCATTTAAACTGAAATTTAGATTTATTCATTGTTTACTTCCACGAAATTTACAAAGAGTAGTTTTCTATACTTCAAATTGTCTAAATATTGTTGGAGACTCATTTTAATATTTTTTAAATATGAATTTATCTTTATTTAAAAGTAAATTATTGTTTGTAGTTTCTTACTCGAGATCTTCGATTATTAGGGTTGCCCATACTGGGTGGCATATCATGTTCAATTGACGGAAGTACTGGGGATCTTACTAGCCAAGGAGAATTATAAACAGCACGAAGACCATCAGATATATGTGAACCATATAGAAAATAGCTCACATATTTCGATATTACACGAAAGAAATTGAGTTTCAAACATTACGTTTGAAACTGAACTTCAAATGGCATGGAAAAGATGTCATGTCTTATGTTCAGATGACAATGCAAAAACTGTAACATAAACAATCAATAATGTTAAAAACATTGAACATTTTTACTCTAAAGTAAAACAAACTGTCAAGCCTACTGAAAAAGGAAAATTATTTCTTGCATATCCTGAAAAGTATATAGGAAGACCGGCGACAAAAATAATACTCATAAATATATTTATATTGAAAAAATTAAAACTGAATTTGAATAAAAATGAATTTAGTGTGGAAAGATAAATTTTAAGCTTACATTACAGAAAACTTGAAACGAATAAAAAATATTTCATTCAAATGCTTACGAATTTGTTGTTAATGAAAAAAATCGAACAAACAAATATTGTATATACTATTGTATCACAAATTTGAATAGAAACGTGTATAATGTAATGATTTTATTTCGTATTCATAAGTTTTTGCAAACGTTTACTAAGAGTAAAACGCCCTATCTGTAAACAATAGCAATAATTTTCAAAAAAGGCTATCCTTAAAGTAATTCCAATTCTAAGAATTACAACTAAGATAAAAAATAACGTTCAATAGTGTTTTCAAATTATGAATAACATAATAGACCAAAAAGTATTGAAAGAATATATTTACAATAGTAATAATAATAATAACAACGTATTAGAATATATTTTTTACCTTGAATTTATATTTTTCTAATATTAAACATTTTTATTTTGTTAATAAATATATGAATTAATAATCATTTAAATTATTTCATGAAGCAATACGCATATTCTGTCTTCGAATGGACAGATTTTGGTATAGTCCTGTTTCAAATTTTAAAAAATGTGAAGTTTTGTGATATGATATTCAATTTTTCAGGGATTCCTCATTGTATATGTATAAACTCACATCCATCTTGAATGCAAACTCCGCATTATAGTTCTGTGGTTGTCCATTCAAGATCTTAATATGTGAGCTATAAAGTATGACTTTTTTTGAAAACTCAACTTTCTAAAGTAACTAACAAAATTATGGAAATTGAACAGCTGGTTGGTAACATCGAATTAAACTCTTTTAACATGATTGAACACATTGAATCGAATATTAATCAATAAGGAAACACGAATCAACATCGAAGAACAATGATATTTCTTAAACAATTATGCCCAGAGTTAAATATTAGTAGAAAATATAAGGAAAACTAATAGTTTCTTTGTCCATGTTAGAAATTACTGTAATTCTAAAATATTTGAATTTTTTAAATCATAGTCACATAAAATAAAACTAACATTATATAATTCTAAAAAATTAAGGTTAACGAAATATATTGTAATATAATATTTGATGCCTTTATTTCGAATTTAGGAAACAAAAATTGGATTTTATGTTTCAAAAGTGTTTAGAAAGAATTCTTCAAATTTCTGTTGCCTTTTAAATATTATTATATATTTCATAGATGATATTTAATTAATTCTATATTCAAATAACATTTAAGAGGATATGTTAATAGACAATTAAGAAAAATATTTTCTTCTCAAATTAAGAATAAACCGTATAAATCAATATCAATATAATTTATTCAAGCAGAGCCTATAGAAAGTTTTCAAAAATTTATTATAAAAAAATCTTTTTTTTTGCAAAGGATTAAATGATATTAATCAGCTGTTTTTTAATACAATGAATAATGCTGACTTAAATACATACAGTTTTTTTTATCTTACTGATACATGAAATTGTGCAATAGCTTGATCATATCTTTTTTTTTTCGTTATATCCTTTTCATAAATAATTTTATAAATATTACACATTTGAAAATATTTAAAACTTAAAAAATAATTATAGTATATAAAATATTATACTTACAATACATATTTAAGAAAATAGTGAATAAAACAATCGGAACAACATTTAAATATAATAATTTCAAATTAGAAGTGATATAAACATATTAAAAAAAAAATTCCCTTAACTATTAAATAATTTTATGAGAATATATTAAATTAAATTAAATCATTTGCTAAAATATTACACTAAACTATTTGTAACTATTATTTCTATTTTGTAAAATCATCTTTTGTAATCTGTTTACTTAATCCATTAGTTTCACTTTGTTAACCTTAAAATACAATGTTTATAACATGCTTATTTACGTTTAAATATTCTTATGTTTGATGTTAAAATGCACATCTGTTGCCTGTAATTTTTCGTATTTGGCGAAGCCATTTTTTTTCATACTGATTCATACTTTAAAAGTACCATTTGTGAACTAGCATGTAATACACAGTACACAAATGATTTCTAGACATAAAATTCCATTTCAACGAAAGTGAGCTTATGAATCGGAAACATCTGTTTGATTTACCTCTGTTTAGTCTATAAATCTACTACAAAATACTGAAATACAATATTGGCAGATTTTTTAAATAAATTATACATCTATTACATATTGAGATATATTTTATGGCTAATAAAATAAGGACACACATTGAAAAAAATATTTGAATAAATAAAAGTATGAATATGTATCGTTATTTTATTGTATTCTTTAAATTGTAAGAACTTTTTGAAGTAAAATAAATATTTACACAAATATAAGGATATAATATCAAAATATATGGCAACAGACATTAATGCGCTTGTTGTTTGTGTTGTGCATATAGGTTTAACCCCGCTTATGTATTCAATAATATTTTGCAGATGACTGATTTTAATTTATGTCTAACCAAAACTAATATTTTCTTTCAATACTATCACTAGATAGTTTTAATTGTATTGGTTTATTTGATTTTAGTAACTAATGGATCTTATTTATTACAGAAAACAAAATGTAAAATTTTATTAATAAAGGGAAAAAATTTTAAAAATGCATATATAAAAACGTTTAATGTCGGAATAAATTCCTTAAATCATAGAATTTACTTCATATAAAGGCATTTATAATTGAATATAATAGAATTATTAATGTAATATAATTTTTAAAAATTTAAAATTCTTGAGTATTCATTTTTTATTATATTTATTATTCCTTTTATCATCTCTTGATTCTCGTAATTCATATTTTTTTTATAATTAGAGCCAAATAATAAATAATCATCTTTTAAATAATCATTAAAAAAAAATTTAACATTTAAAGAACATATATTTACGGTTCATATGATATAATAATAATTTATAAGATCTGTATAAAATGTGTATAAGAAATTATGAATACGAATACTTTTTTTGTTATATGCACATTTTTAATATTTTATATTCCATATTTATTTTCATCCGTTAGTTTTTTAAGCCTAAGGAATTATAAATAAGTAATTATTTTCTTAAAATCTGATGTAAATTATAATGTATCCTTTAAGTAAAAAAAATTATATTTTAATATATATACTCATGTTTTTAAATATACTCATGCTCACTTATTTTAATTAATACTCATGCTTTTAACTATTAGATATCTTAAAATTTCATAAAAGCTTCTACTTTTCCCATTGTTTAAAATGATTATAAAATAAAACCATAACGAGTATTTTTCCCGAACGTCTCTGATGAATTTAATAATAAAATCTATATTTTTTAATCAACAAAAAATTGTTTATTCTAAAACAATTTATAATAAAATTGATGATTATAAAAGAAGATTTCCTTTTTACTTTGTTAGTTGTTTAGCTTAAAACAGAGTACAAACAAACAACAAACAAAGCAGTCAAATAGAACTCAAGTCAAGCAAGTCAGAAAAAAAGGAAATATTGGAAATCATGTTTCACACTTATAGTAAATTTAATTTTAACGAATATCGAAAATCAAAAAGAAGGTATTTGGATTATATAGCAATTTTTTAAAGTATTAGATCTCATTAGAAAGTTTAACACGCTTGAAAACTTGAAATGAGAAATTGAGTCGACCCTATATAACAGGGGTCTCCAAACTTTTCAGCCTTCGGGTCATACTTTTTACTCCAGTAAGTACCGAGGACCAAAACAGTTTTAATATTTCTGCTATTATCTATAATTTCTAGACTAGTCGCCGAGTACGCGCTCTGAGCAAGCATACGCTTGCTAAATTCGCTTCATTCTCCAAAATGAAGTACACAAAGAATGTTTATAGATCTAAGTTAACCGATGAGCATCTTAAATCTCTTTTAATAATTGGTACAAGTAAAATTGAGCCACTATTGTCAGTGAAAAATTACAATTATATAAATCTCATTAGAATTTTTTTACAAGTGGATACCCCACGGTTTCATTCGCAGTAACTTAGCTTTTCCGTTCCTGAGGGATTTTCAGGATAAAAATCATATGTTTGATTCAGGATATATACATTCCAAACATCGATATACATACATATGCGATACTCTGTACCCAACATAACTACCGAGGGTAACTGCGGGATGTTCACTAGTTTATAACGTTAATGGGATTCATTTCAATTATTTGTTAGATGTTATGCTTAAGCTAAATTTTCTGCCTATTATGCTTGCCATTAAGCGATACCTAGCAAGTAAATAAAATCGAGTTATTAACATTCTGTGTTTTTTCATGCAACTTATTATAGCAACAATATGCTATTCGCTGTTGCGGGCCGGATTGATGACACTGGAGGGCCAGATTTGGCCCGCGGGCCGTAGTTTGGAGACTCCTGCAATATATAATATATCGGATTTTCAAATCGAGTGACTTAAATTATTACTTACAAACGAAACTGACCTGAAAGTTGCTACATCTATAACATGAATAACTTAAAAATAACTCATCAAAATCTTTTTTGTTATATTCGATAATGACATTGAGAACTTGTCAGATATGACCTCTGGACAAATTCATTTCAAATTTGGGCTTAACATTCTGACATAACTTTGAGCACCCTGTATAACGTTATAACTGTTGCGAATCATTCTAACACAAATTTCTCATTCTATTTCTAATTCTTCACATTCTAATCTAAACTTCAGCCAAACACTAAAGTAAATAAAAGTTATTATATAATCAAATTACCTTCTTTCTGATTTTCAATATTCGTTCAAATTAAATTTACTATGAATGTGAGACATGATTTCAAATGTAACCTTTTTTAATACGCTTTTATTGGTTTCACTTATATGTATGTTTCTAACTGACTCTTTGGGCTCGATTTTGCCCTACTTTAAGAGATCCGATTTAATTTATACGTTGTAAATTTATCAAGGACCGATGACAATAAAATATTTTGATAAGTTTATTATCTCTTCATTATTAGGATGGGCAGGATTAGTGATTAAAACACACAGCCTTTGAAAAGTCATCTTGATCGGCGCATCATTTTTTCCCCTGGAGATGTGTTTCTCCTCATACACACTATTTAAGCTGCAAAGAAACATTTACAGACATCTTTCAGACATTCAAAGCTACTTAGGACAGCGACACAACGGATAACGCACCTGACTACGGATTAGGAGATTCCCTCATCGAATCTTAGCTGGCTCGACTTATTCGCATTCAGCCTTTGTTTTACTCACAATTAAATTATTGCCAGAACCAGTTCTACGTACCGGGGCCTCATTTAATTATTATAGTTTAAAAATACTAAAAAACATGCTTTTAATCAAACTAAAAAAATAAATTAATAGTTTAAAAAAAATTAAAAAAACACGCTTTTAGAGTTAATCAAGCAAAAAAGTACAAAATAATTGTTAACATAAGAATAAAATTACTGATGAGAAAATGAATGCCACTGTTCTAAAAGCGTGGGGTGCTCGATATCAATCGTTATATTTTTTCGCTAGTTTCATTCCGAAATGCAGAGTTAGTTTAAAAATGTCATTCAAAGCACCCCACGCTTTTAGAACAGTGACCTTAATTTTCTCGTCAGTAATTTTAATCTTATGTTAACAATTATTTTGTACTTGCTTGCTTCATTAACTCTAAAAGCGTGTTTTCTAATTTTTTTAAACTATTAATTTATTTCTGAATAGCTATATGTATTTTTGTTCAATTAGGCTGGTTTGAATGTTACTCTATTGTACAACTAAAACAACCACATAGAGGACAACACTAACAAAATTTTTAATTACAAAAATGATTAATTAATCTGGTTCATATATATTCGAATTCCATAATTTTTACATAAATTTATACATTTTCTTATAAATTCAGTAATTTTAGCTATTTATAAGGCGAAAATTCATCAATTAATTGTTATTCCTCTTTATAACAATTATGTTAATTATGTTAATTATGAATATTTATAAATATATATTAATTATGAATTATGAAATACAATATATAATAAATATTATATATTCATATAAATATATATTAATTATGAATATATGCATATTTCATTATATTAATTTATGAATAGGAAATTCATAAATTGGTTATTCACCATTACTCATTCAATTTCTAATTTTAATCAGTGTTTGACAACTAATAAAGCTATAATACACAATCCATAAAACTGTCAAATAGTTTAAATCTCCCATTACGCAAACCATTTCTGACAGCCATTATGTCGGTTAACATAACCACGAGACAAGAAAAAAAACCTTTTTCAAAAGGGAACCCTTTTCAGACAGTCCTAATGAAGTCACCGCCATCCGTCCCTTTAATAAATTAACAACTACTTATCCGGGCGGCGTTTTATAAGGTACTCGGCGAACATAAAAGAGACCACGCTTTCTCATTACCTCGGTGGTCCGCTCTGATTGTGCGCTGAGGAAACAGGCGAACCCAAATCTATTGCTTGTCAGAACAATAATGGCGCATCTGAAATCATGTTTCATAGCCATGTTAATTACGGTTCAGAGAGGAGGTCTTTTGAAGACTATTATTGTGTCTCGCTCGGAAAGGTTCCAGCGACTAAATTCCATGTCATTACTTGAGGGTTGTCAGACAAGCGGCTGACACTTTCCGCTTGATTAATGAGCACGTTCTGTTCTCTGTAAGCGTCAACTCTTCGTCACTTACTATTCTCATCTCCATTAATTACCGAGCTCTTAGGAATGCTCGTGGCCCTCCACTGCGGTGGAATTGGATTGCTTCTCAAGGATGGCAATTACAGCGATTGGTTTTGAATCATTGGGGCAGAAATTCGTGGGTGCCTTTAATATCTCAAAAGAGATGCGGTTAGAGTGTTTTGGAAATTATGCAACATTTCGTGCCAAGAGCTTTGCTTTGAAGTGCAGAAATATAATGAATATTTCATCAAGTATGTTCCTATCTGAGGGTTCAACATACTACAAAACGTTTCGTTTAAATTTATTGTTGATAGCTTCTATTTTGAATACTTTTGATAATGGCATAGTAAAGTTTTATTTTAAGAATTTATTTGTGAGATGCATTATTATTTTTTCTGCCAAACAATTTAAATAGATTTTTACAATTTTTTTTATCGCATATTGTATGTTAACAATTGCTGTTGGTGTCTTTCTTTTTAAACACAACACAATATTGGTATCTCAAAAGAGATGTGGTTAGAGTGTTTTGGAAATTAAGCAACATCTTGTGCCAGAGCTTTGCTTTGAAGTGCAGAAATATAATGAATATTTCATCAAGTATGTTCCTATCTGAGGGTTCAACATACTACAAAACGTCTCGTTTAAATTTATTGTTGATAGCTTCTATTTTGAATACTTTTGATAATGGTATAGTAAAGTTTTATTTTAAGAATTTATTTGTGAGGTGCATTATTTTATTTTCTGCCAAACAATTTAAATAGATTTTTACATTTTTTTTTTATCGCATATTGTATGTTAACAATTGCTGTTCGTGTCTTTCTTTTTTAAACGCAACAAAATAATGGATGACAAAATGCAGCGAACAGTGACGTTAAGAATTATAAGAAAAGAGATATATTTATTAGAAAATAGATTCATATTCAGGAAATATACATACCTTCAAGCAAGAAGGTTTCATTATTAATCGATTTTAACATTAAATTTACAATTGATATTCTTTTTTCGGGACCTACAGCTTAAACATTTCATCATAGTATATAGGCTTTCATTGAATATTTAATTTAAATTAAATAGTCATTTTCTATATGATATAAGATAGTTTCTTTTATGTGAATGAGGTCTGCACAAAGATTTAAAAAATATAATAGTTTTATTTTGAAAAAAAGGGAATTCATTTTCAATTTCATCTTTCTTTTTAAAATGTTATATTGATATTAAAGTTGCTACAGTAATATAGTAATACAAATAGAATTAAATATAAAAATATATAGATATATGTCATTTAATGAACAAGAACTTATATTTAAGAAAACAAATCAATCATACTTATACTTTTAAAAATAAATTTAAAACAAGTTTTATACAATTTTGATAAAATCAAAAGTATTAATTACAAAATTTTAATTAAAAAATTTAAAAAATTAAAAATTAACTAAAATGAAATATTTTTAAATATAAAAACTCTAACATATTTTTTATAAATTTAAAATATTCCTAAGAAAGAAATAATTTATTAGAAATATGCATCTTATATCATACAATATTGTTAAAACAGTTTTTCTTTTAATGTGTAAATAAAAATTATAAAATAAATACAACTATGTGAAATTTTAAACTAATAAATTTACCCTTTCATAATCCTTCCATGTTATTAAAAATATAAGAGAAGTTTTATAATATTAAAATATATGTGGAAAATAATCTGGGAATTTATTTTTATTAAAACTTTAAAAAAGCATGATATATATTAATGTCGAAATTGAATTGTATTATGGTGCAAAAAAATTTCAATTTCCACGTACTATTCGTTGAAAGCTGAAAAATTATGCAGCATTTAAATATCGAAATAAATAATCTACAATAACACTTTTATGGGAAAGGATGAAATAAAAGCAACACAGAAACAGATCGCCACTTTAAAGCTATTCCTTGGGCAAAAATTCAAGCAAGCGTGGAAAAGATTTATTGAATCGAAATAGAATTTTATTCAAGATGCTATCAAATGATAGAAATGAATGTTTCTGAAACCAAAAGTAACAAAAAAATTGCACATTTATTTCAAAAGAGGACATACATTTATAATTTTTTTTTCGGCTTATGGTTGCTGGGACACGAGGAATAGATTATATTACTGAAAATATTTAATCATCACCTACCATAAAAGTAAAAGTATCAGTGACAAACCCATGTGTTTCGTCGTCTTCCCAAGAGAATCTTTACTCAAGCTAAAAGAATCGGTTTTCCTGCAGTGCTAATGAAAATTTATTGAATGTCAAGGAAAAGCATCCATTTGAATTAGAAGGCTCAGAGGAACGTTAGCTGCGTTTTGTTGCTAAGAAACTGGGAAGAGGCTGTTTCATTCGCCATTTTTATAATCTGAATAGAATTATAAGGAAACATATTTTCAATTAAAGTTAATTAATAAGATAATCCTATGTCGTATAGTAATTCTATTATTAAAGGAGCTTCGTGTATTATTATTTGTATGTTTTGAAATTAATAGAGTTTGATGTAGGATTGCAGGGTTTATTAAGTCTATTTATTCACCAGACTCTGTGAATGAGATTTTAGTCCATGAATTTATCCGCTCCCTAAAGAATTAATTATGTTATTTGGATGCCAATGATAAAAATAAAAATATTTGATAAAAGCTAATTTGATAAAAACTAAAATATAAACTGCAAATTATTAAAAATAAATATTAATAAGCTTACTTAAAAATTATAAGAAAGAAATACTTTTTCAAAAATAATTGTATTATTTTATATTGCATTATTAAAATTGTTTTCTTTTGATATGTATATAAAAATTACAAAATAAATACAACTATGTGAAACTTTGAACTATTAAATTTATCCTTCCCATAATCCAACTCTTGTTATAAAAAAATATAACAAATATTATAATGTTAAAATATCACGTCTAAGTTGGGAATTTATTTTTAATAAAACTTCCAAAAACATGATATATATTAACGTCGAAAGAGAATAGAATTGTGGTGCAGAAAAATTTTATTTTCCGCATATATCCGCTGAAAGCTGAAAAATTATGCAGCTTTTAAATATCGAAATAAATAATCTACAATAACACTTTTATGGGAAAGGATGAAATAAAAGCAAAACAGAAACACATCGCCACTTTAAAGCTATTCCTTGGGCAAAAATTCAAGCAAGCGTGGAAAAGATTTATTGAATCGAAATAGAATTTTATTCAAGATAGTATCAAATGATAAAAACGAATGTTTCTGATGCTAAAACCAATAAAACAATTGCACATTTATTTTAAGGGGCTATACATTTAAATTTTTTTTCGTTTCCGGTTACTGAGACACATGAAACAGGTTATATTACTGAAAATATTTAATCATCGCCTACCATAGAAGTAAAAGTATCAGTGACAAACCCATGTGTTTCGTCCCCTAGATTTGGTCTTTATTCTAATGTTCCAATATTTTAAGTTAAATCTAATTTTTCTTGCAACTGCAAAAAATATACATGAATTACATTTATTGTGAAATCAATATAATAATATAATATATAATAATGTAATTGCATTTAACAAAAATATACAAATGATTTTTACTTTTATTTAATTGCATTCAATAAAAATATCTAAAACCACAATAATAAACTACCATTTGTTATTTTTTTAGCACAATTTGTTCACTGATTAATTTATTTCATGCATACATCTTCTAAAAATTTCAAATGAAATATAAAATTTCAATACATGAATATAATTTGTTATATACACTTAAAAATGATTTGTGGAATTGACATAATTTTTGAAAATATCTTTTCTATTTTTGAAAAAAATTAATTCTAATCTTCATACTTTTCTAAAATTCAGGGAAATTAAAAACGTATTTTATTCTAGAATTATATTTGTATGTTTCAGTATGATTGGCGCAAATGAATTTATGTTGTCTCGTTTGGTTTATGACTTACTTGATTATGTTGAATACAAAAGATTTAGAAAAATATATTGAAAACATTCGAAAGGTCATAACATGGATAAATTTCACTCAATGTGTTATACAACATAGATCTACTCAATTAGATTTCTAATAGAATTATTTGTTGCAAAATCATATAAACATATTAACTTATATATATTCATCATCGCCTAATATTTAATCATCGCCTAATATTTAATCATCGCCTACCATAAAAGTAAAAGTATCAGTGACAAACCCATGTGTTTCGTCCTCTTCCCAGGGAATCTTTACTCAAGCTAAAAGAATCGGGTTTTCCTGCAGTGCTAATGAAAATTTATTGAATGTCAAGGAAAAGCATCCATTTGAATTAGAAGGCTCAGAGGAACGTTAGCTGCGTTTTCTTGCTAAGAAACTGAGAAAGAGCTGTTTCATTCGCCATCTTTCTAATCTAAGTAGACTTATAAAGAAACATATTTTGAATTAAAGTTAATTAATAAGATTTTCCTATGCCATATAGTAATTCTATTATTAAAGAAGCTTCTTGTATAATTGTTTGTATGTTTTGAAATTAATAGAGTTTGATGTAGGATTGCAAGGTTTATTAAGTCTATTTATTCACCAGATTTTGTGAATCAGATTTTCGTTCATGAATTTATCTGCTCCCTATAGAATTAATTAGGTTATTTGGAGGCTATTGTCAGTTTCAATATCTTTTGATTTGATGTGAATACCTGAAGATTAACATAAATCTTTGTTAGCGAATTAGAAAACCTTAGTATAAAATAAATGTTTTAGAAAGGAATTGATTAAATACGAAATTTTGTTAAGATGCCTTAATCAATGCTTGATGAATTCATACAAAAATTACAAAAATACCTCTCTAAAAGTATCAGAATTCATTGCAGTGTTTCACATTCTAATTTGTATTTCTTTGGAAATTTAATACTACATGATATCTGTATTTATTTAAGGCTTGCTTTGGTTTGCACCATTCTAATGTTCCAATATGGTAAAAGTAAACATATTTACAAAATTTTAATAATGAATTTTGGAAACCTTAAAAAATACCTCCATAAAATCTGTTTTAAAATATTTATAAGAAGGAAATACTGTTTCCAAAATAGCTGTGTTATTTTACACTGTATTGTTAACGCTGTTTTTCGTTTAATATGTAAACAAAATTATGAAATAAATACAAATGTGTGACAATTTAAACACTTAAATTTATCCTTCCCATAATTCAACTTGCGTTTTCAAAAATATTCTAATGTAAAAATACCACGTATAATCTGGGAATTTATTTTTATTAAAAAAAAAAAAAAAAAAAAAAAAAAAAAAAAAAAAACATGATATATATTAATGCCGAAATCGAATTGAATTTTGGTGCAGAAAAATTTCAATTTTCCCACATATTCACTGAAAGCTGAAAAATAATGCAGCATTTAAATAACGAAATAAATAATCTATAATAACAGTTTTATGGGAAAGGAAGAAATAAAAGCAACACAGAAACACATCGCCACTTTAAAGCTATTCCTTGGGCAAAAATTCAAGCAAGCGTGGAAAAGTTTTATTGAATTTAAACTGAATTTTATTCAAGATGGTTTCAAATGATAAAAATGAATGTTTCTGATGCTAAAAGCAATAAAACAATTGCACATTTATTTTAAAAGAGGCCATATATTTATATTTTTTTTTTCGGTTTATGTGGCCGAGAAATACGAAATAGGTTATATCACTGAAATATATTTAATCATCGCTTACCATAAAAGTAAACGTATCAGTGACAAACCCATGTGGTTCGTTCTCTTCACAACACAGATCTTGACATGAAGTTTACTTTAGCAATAGAGTAATGCAAGTAGGATTAGACATCAAGATTTACATATATATATATAATTTAATAAATAAGAATTAATTAGTATTTAAAATAACAAATCAATTATATTTATCCTTATAAAAAGGAGTTTAAAGCAAGAATGAAACAATTTTGATGAAAGCAAAACTATTAACAACAAAATTTTAAAACAAATTTTAAAAGTTTAGAAAATACCCCAAAATAACTATTTAAAAAATTCTAACAAAGAAATACTTTTTCAAAAATAATTCTGTTATTTTATACTGTAACAGTTTTAACACGACTGTTTTTATTTTAATATGTAAATAAAAATTTCAAAATAAAATCTCAAACTATTAAATTTATCCTTCCTATAATGCAACTCGGGTTATCAAAAAATATAAGAAATATTTTAATGTCAAAATCCCACATATAAGCTGAGAATTTATTTTTAATAAAACTTTCAAAAAGCATGATATATATTAATGTCGAAATGAAATTGATTTGCGGTGCAGAAAAATTTCAATTTCCACATACATTCGCTGAAAGCTGAAAATTATGCAGCATTTAAATATCGAAATAAATAATCTACAATAACACTCTTATGGGAAAAGAAATAAAAGCAACGCAGAAACACATCGCCACTTTAAAGCTATTCCTTAGGCAAACATTCAAGCAAGCGTGGAAAAGATTTATTGAATCGAAATATAATTATATTCAAGACGGTATCAAATCATAAAAATGAATGTTTTTGATGCTAAAAGCAACAAAGCAATTGCACCTTTATTTTAAAAGAGGCCATATATTTATATTTTTTTTTCGGTTTTCTGTGGCTGAGACGTATGGAATAGGTTATATAACTGAAAATATTTAATCATCGCCTACCATAAAAGTAAAAGTACCAGTGAGAAACCCATCCGTTTTGTCATCTTCCCAAGGCAGATCTTGACATTGAGGTTACTTCAGTAATATAGTAAAAAAAGCAGGATTAGACATCAAGATTTTTAGATATATATAATTTAATATATAAGAAATAACTAGCATTTAAGATAACAAATCATTTATATTTATCCTTATAAAATGAATTTAAAGCAAGATTGATACAATTTTGTTGAAAGCAAACGTATTAACAACAAAATTTTTAACACATTTTGAAAACGTTAAGAAATACCCTTCCAAAAAAATTTTAAAATATTTCTAACAAAGAAATACTCTTTCAAAAATAATGGTGTTATTTAATGCTGTAACAGTTTTAACAGAACTGTTTTACTCTTATTATATAAAAAAAAATATGAAATAAAATTTAAAACTATTAAATTTATCCATCCTATAATCCAACTTTTGGTATCGAAAATATTAAAAAAAATATATTATAATGTTAAAATATCACATATAAGATGGAAGTTTATTTTTAATAAAAGTTTCAAAAAACATGATATATATATTAATGCCGAAATGAAATTGAATTGTGGTGCAGAATACATTCGCTGAAAGCTGAAAAATTATGCAGCATTTAAATATCGAAATAAATAATCTACAATAACACTTTTATGGGAGAGAAAGAAATAAAAGCAACACAGAAACACATCGCCGCTTTAAAGCTATTCCTTGGGCAAAAATTCAAGCGAGCGTGGAAAAGATTTATTGAATTGAAACTGAATTTTATTCAAGACGGTTTCAAATGATAAAAATGAATGTTTCTGATGCTAAAAGCAATAAAACAAGTACACATTTATTTTAAAAGAGGCCATATATTTATATTTTTTTTTCGGTTTATGGTTGATACGTATGGAATAGGTTATGTTACTGAAAATATTTAATCATCGCCTTCCATAAAAGTAAAAGTATCAGTGACAAACCCATGTGTTTCGTCCTGTTCCCAAGGGAATCTTTACTGAAGCTAAAAGAATCGGGTTTTCCTGCAGTGCTAATGAAAATTTATTGAATGTCAAGGAAAAGCATCCATTTGAATTTGAAGGCTCAGAGGAACGTTAGCTGCATTTTCTTGCTAAGAAATTGGGAAGAGGCTGTTTCATTCGCCATCTTTCTAATATGAGTAGACTTATAAAGAAACAGATTTTCAATTAAAGTTAATTAATAAGATTTTCCTAATGTCGTATAGTAATTCTATTACAAAAGCTTCTTGTATAATTATTTGTATGTTTTGAAATTAATAGAGTTTGATGTAGCATTGCAAGGTTTATTAAGTCTATTTATTTACCAGCTTTGTGAAACAAATTTAGGACCATGAATTTATCCGCTCCCAATAGAATTAATTATGTTATTTGGATGCTATTGTCAGTTTCAATATCTCTTAATTTGATGTGCATGCCTGCATAAATCTTTATTTACGAAGTGGAAAACCTTAGTATAAAATAAATGTGTTTAGAAAGGAATTGATTAAGTAACAAATTTTATTAAGAAGCCTTAATCAATGCTTGATGAATTCACACAAAAATACCTCTCTAAAAATATGAGTATTCATTACAGTATTTCACATTCGTATTTGCATTTCTTTGGAAGTTTAATACTTCATTATATCTGTATTTGTTTAAGGCTTGCTTTGTTTTGCCCCATTTTAATGTTCCAATATGTTAAAAGTAAGCATATTTACAAAAGTTTAATAGCAAATTTTGAAAACCTTAAAAAATACCTTCATAAAATATATTTTAAAATATTTATAAGAAAGAAGTACTGTTTCCAAATTAATTATGTTATTTTATACTGTATTGTTCAACTGTTTTTCTTTTAATATGCAAATAAAATTGAGAAATAAATACAACTATGTGACATTTTAAACTATTAAATTTATCCTTCCTATAATCCAACTTGCGTTTTCAAAAATATTCTAAAGTTAAAATACCACATCTAAGATGGGAATTTAGTTTTATTAAAACTTTCAAAAAACATGATATGATATATATTAATGTCGAAATCGAATTGAATTGTGGTGCAGACAAAAAATTTCAATTTCCACATACATTCGCTGAAAGCTGAAAAATTTGCAGCATTTAAATATCGAAATAAATAATCTACAATAACACTTTTATGGGAACGGAAGAAATAAACGCAACACAGATAGACATCGCCACTTTAAAGCTATTCCTTGGGCAAAAATTCAAGCAAGCGTGGAAAAGATTTATTGAATCGAAATAGAATTTTATTCAAGATGGTATCAAATGATAAAAATGAATGTTTCTAGCAATGCTAAAAGCAATAAAACAATTGCAAATTTATTTTAAAAGAGGCCATATAATTATATTCTTTTCGGTTTATGATTTCTGAGACGTATGAAATAACTTATATTACAGAAAATATTTAATCATAGCCTACCATAAAAGTAAAAGTATCAGTGACAAACCCATGTGTTTCGTCCTCTTCCCAGGGGAATCTTTACTCAAGCTAAAAGAATCGGGTTTTCCTGCAGTGCTAATGAAAATTTATTGAATGACAAGGAAAAGCATCCATTTGAATTAGAAGGCTCAGAGGAACGTTAGCTGCATTTTCTTGCTAAGAAACTGGGAAGAAGCTGTTTCATTCTCCATCTTTCTAATCTGAGTAGACTTATAAAGAAACATATTTTCAATTAAAGTTAATTAATAAGATTTTCCTACGTAGTATAGTAATTCCATTATTAAAGAAGCTTCTTGTATAATTGTTTGTACGTTTTGAAATTAATAGAGTTTGATGTATAATTGCAAGGTTTATTAAGTCTATTTATTTACCAGCTTTGTGAATCAAATTTCGGTCCATGAATTTATCCGCTCCCTATAGAATTAATTATATTATTTGGAGGCTATTGTCAGTTTCAATATCTTTTGATTTGATGTGAATACCTGGAGATTAACATAAATCTTAATTTACGAACTAGAAAATAAATAAATGCTCTAGAAAGGAATGGATTAGCCAAAAATTTTATCAAGAAGCCTTAATCAATTCTTGATGAATTCATACAAAAATTATAAAAATAAATCTCTAAAAATGTCAGTATTCACTGCAGCATTTCAAATACTTATTTCTATTTGTTTGAAAATTCAATACTTCATTATGTCTTCATTTATTTATGGTTTGCTTTAATTTTCACCATTCTGATGTACCAGTATTTAAAGTTAAATATAATTTTACTTGTAGCTGCAAAAAAAATATTTAAATATAAATTATTTTTTGTGTGGTTTATTGTGATATCAGTATAATAATATAAAATACTAGTATAATAATAAAATGTCATTTAATAAAAATATTTTTTTTTACTTTTATTAAATTGAATGCAATACAAATATGATAAACTTTAAAAATATGCTACCATTTGCAATTATTTTAGTACAATTTATATATTAATTCATTCCGTACATACACGTACTGAAAATTTCAAGTGAAATATAAAATTTCAAGATATGAACATAAATTGTTATATACACTTAAAATGATTTTTGGAAATGTCATAATTTTTGAAAAAGTAATTTCTGTCTTTGAAAACAATTAAATCCTAATGCTTATATTTTTCCAAAGTTCAGGGAAATAAATGCGGTTTTTTTTCAGGAATATTATTTGTATGTTTCGGTATGCTTTGTGTAAATGAATTTATGATTCTTTGCTTGGTTTATGACGTGTTGAATGTAACATTTTTAGAAAAGTATGCGAAAAACATTCAAAAGGTCATAACATGGATAAATCCCTTTCGATATGTAATACTAGGTAAATTTACTCAGTCCTGAATTATTTGTTTCAGAATCATATAAATATATTTAAATATTATTTTATTATTGTATTTACTTAGGATTTAGGCAGTATTAAAATTATAGTAAAATTTGTGCACATGTACTTTGGAAAAAATTTAATGTATTTAAAAATTCAAAATATTATATTGATCATTATAGAAATTTCAATTCCTATAAAAGTGAATGTTTCCATGTAACTTTTATTAATAAATGTGTTCATCTAATTATTTATAAGTATGATAATACTTTGCAATAAAAGTTTGGTAAATGAAAGTGGTGTGTACGAAATTGAAAAGTTTTGTCTTATACTTTTTTGGTTACATTTAGGATTTTCTAAAAAAAAAAAAACTAGTCTTTTAAATTGAATAACATATTTATAAGTTTTTTTAATCACACACTAGTATTTAATTTATTAAAGCATCAGGAAGAAAATTGAAATAAAATCTTATTAATACAGTAATTTTGTTTTAATTCAAATTTTATGTTGAATCAATTTAAAAAAAAAAACATTCTAATATTGTTCTTAAAGCGCATATATAATACTTAAATAATATATACGTTTATATAATGCTACATCAGAGTTGATCGGGTATTTATTTTCTGTCTTCTGTCAGACAGGATAATTATTAACAGATGAATGAATGCAATGCAAAATTAATCTACACTACACTTATTAATACACTTTTTAATCTACACTTATTCTCTTCTAAAAGGTTGATTTTAAACAACATTTTTATTTTGATCTCCATTTTTGTGCACTCTTGAGCAAGCAACATAATGTTGACCATAAGAGAGACATGGCGATTTCAAATCCACTCCACTAATAGACTGCTCCTGTGATCGTGATGCAATCTCTAACAGTTAAAAATGAGATCCTTTGAAATGAGTGGTACCTGGGGGATAAAAAGTGTTTTACTCTCTCTCTCTCTTTTCCGTTAAAATAGTTCTTTTCAATCACATTACCCAGTATCTTTTTTTACACACTGCCTTGTGACATGGCAATTTTTTTTTCTGGTCATTGTTCCTTAGTAAAATTATTGGAAGATGATATGAAGGCAATCCATCCAGTTCAAGTGGGTTGAGGCACTTTGGTGATTAATTGGTATCTGCTACGATATTTAAAGATTTGTATTCAGTGATAAGTAATGCTCGTATATGTTTCATATATGTTACACGATAAGTATATGCTCGTATATGTTTCATTAAGTATATGTTTGACGTCTTAATTTTTGAGCAGTAAGAATAGCCCTCTCTAACAGTTTAAATACAACCCCTCAGACCATATTAGGAAGCATTCTGGTAGACTATATATATTAGCTGAGCTGCTGAAGACACCGAATTAAAAAAAAATCGGATGACAGTTTTATCTTTGTAGATCGGAGATCGGAGATGGCAGATTCTATTGCTAATCTATGTTGCAAATTGCAGAATTTTTTCAGATAGCAGCAGAAATTTCTAAATTCATTCCCAAGAACAAAACTAAGTTCCTGCTATTTTCAGCTGCAAGAAAGGCACCCTACCTCACTGATCCTACACAAGTCCTCTATCTCAGAGTTATTTATTGACGAAGAGGGTTAACTTAGAGTTAGATTATTTTCCAGAAGCAGAGCTGTCCCTTTTACAGATCCCACACCTATGAATGTTGAGCTATTTCCTTTTTTCAAATTAGCTGCCCCTGCAGTGTCTTTACTAAATTGAAATTAAACATTTTTAGTTTTCGTTAATTTAATTAAAATATTTATGAATATATCGTTCATCTTAAGTTTTTGACTCACTTTATTTCTCACATTTCCAATTAAATTCTCATTTTAATGAACATTCTGATAAAATAATATTTAGAATTGTTATTATTAATATTAAGTGCAATAGAACAATAGGAAATCTTTAAAATAAACAAAATATATTTCCATCACATAAACTTCAATAATTGTAATAGATTGTTCAATTAATCATAAGTAATTTAAGTTAGTCAACAATTTGCTTTCTATGAATGAACCTTTCTAATGTCAGTACCTGTAATGGCACCACAAAAAATTCCGTTTGTTTAATCAAAAAAATATTTAATTAATATATGTTGCAATTTTCTTTGATTAAACATATTATTTAATGACAATAATTTATGAGAAACATATTTTAGGGTAGATTTTTACACTTATGTTACTCTGAGTGAGAGTGTCAAACTTCAAGTGCTTACGTAACAACAGCTCCATTCATTCCTTTTTAAATTTTGGAGAGCTAACGTTCAGTCAGCAGTTATTTGCCTGACTGTTGATTTGTGCTGAAAACGTATCCTACCTTAATTCAGTATGCTTTACTTGTAAAGCCCTTTTTACACTACAGAGAATGTAATGCTGCGTAGGCTCTTAGGGAATTTAAAAGACTTCATTACTTGGTAAAAGTCTAATGTCAATAGCACTAAGAGGCAAAATGGAAAAAAAAAATCTGAGGTTACCGGATTGTTAGGAATTAAAACTGTCAGAGAACAAAAAAACAGTAGCAGACGATGCAGTAACAGAAGTTACTACTGCAGTGATCGATGATACAGGGATTAGCAGTGGTCCAAGCTCTTGTAGTGGTAGCTTGCCAAACATATATGCCTTATGCTACTGTCTAGAAAATCATACTGAAATTGCTGCCTTTCTATGCGTATAAGATTGATCGCGTGCAATAACTGAAAGTGACAGATTATGAGAAGCGACGGACTTCCGCGCTAATATTTTTTGCCTTAATGAAAATCCTCAGTCATTGGCCTTGGAAAATATAGTGGGGAAATGAGGCTCTTTTTAATCTGAATGAGTCAATCGATACTGCCGAATTTGGGCATCTAGATTGCCCAGTCATCCATCAATGCAAGTTCATTCTCTTAAAATAACAATGTGGCGAGACTTTTGTGCCGATTTCATAATGATACTATGTTTTGTTGAAAATATCACTCCTACAGGTTCTATTACCTGTACCTCTACATGAGAAGTATCGGAAAATATTAAAAGTTTTGTCATTCTTGAATTGCAGCAAATGCAATTCTTGGGCACAACAATTTTAATGTAATATTGAACACGACAACATATTCTTCTTTCAGTACAGAAATATTTACGGTTGTATTTTGATAAGGATAATATTATCTGTCAATGATTTCCCACGGAATGGACAACTAATTCCCCAGATATCACCTCACTTGGATTTTAACTTGGAGGAATCTTAAATCTGTCGTGTATGCAGGTAGCGTTACAAACCTGAGTTCCTTGAAGAACATAAGACATGGCGTTACAAACATCCGAGGTGACAGTTGAAGTGCAGCAGTAGAAAACGTCTTATACTGGATGAAAAATCTGGTACACAGGGAATGTTAGCACATTGAAAATATTTCAATGGCTCTTGGTACCGAAATGTTGATTAATAAAGGATTACTTAACATGAGACTCGCATTGTTGTCATTCGTTTCTGAATGTGCATTATTTATTATTCAAATATTGATGTTATCCGTGCTCTTAAATTACATTATTTGTATTTATTATTAAATTATATCAATTCGTATTGTGAAAATTGATATAATCCATTTTCAACGCATTCATTGTAATTATTGCCTTTTTGTTATTTCTAACAGTTCCAAAATCCTGTATGAACTAGAAAAGTTAAGAATTCTACCTAGATTGTGGAAATTTTATTGTGTGCATGTACCCGACAGCAGCGTCAAACTCTCCCCTATCAGCGACTTTTTGTACTTTTTTGCAAAAATAGTGTCCTGTGTGTTCCACAGTGTGTTTATGAAATTTGTCATTCTGTTCATTAAATGTTTTGTACAGCTGCCTTCAAACAGGAAAATGTATTTTATGGCCACCCTGTATATATATATATATATACATTTATAAAGGAATGTTTATAAATATATATATATATATATATATACATTTATAAAGGAATGTTTATAAAATATATATATATATATATACATTACATATAGATTATTACATAGCATTTCAACAATAAATAAATTAACTTCAATTTATTTCATCCTATATTTACTTTATTTTGAAACATAGCTGAAAAACCATATTAAAGGCAATTGCAATTTGAAAAATATTTTTAAAAAATTGAAATTTTTGCATAATTTTAATGAGACTGTTTTAAAATCAGGTTTATTATAAAGATGGAAGTTTATTTTAATCATATTTTATGTTATATTAACTTTATAGCATGAATTTGAATTGTTAAAAAACAGCACTTATTCTCTGATTTTCATATAACTTCTTTCATTGTATTTAGTGGAAGTTGAATATTAAAAATACTTATAAAATTCATAGTATTCACAAAATAAAATTCCAGTTAAATGAAGAGATCAATGTAATTGCAGAAATCTTATTTTCTTTCTTGTTATAAATAATTATGGGTACTTTGCTTATTTTATTACGGAATTTTATAAATATACAAAATGTATGATGTACAAATGTAAATTATAACATTAATTTATAATTGTTCGAAGATGAATGAACAATGAATTAAGATGATTAAAATATTTATTTAATGTTTTAAACTGATTTAAATTTTAATATTTATTTAATTATTAAAATATTTTTACGTGATTAAAATAATGTATAGTACTTATAAATTCATAAATTATTATTAATTATAGGTGCTTTATTGTTATTTAAAGATACTTTATTCATTTTTCTCATGGAATTTGATAAAATAGAAAACAAGATTGGTTTTTATCCAATCATATCGATGGAACTTATTATAAATTATGAATTATAAATATAAACCATAACATTAATTTATTGTTTCCAGAATATTAATTGAAGGTATTTCAGACATTTAAAATGCTTTTAATGAATTAATATTTATTTAAATAGTATTGCTAATTTATAATTAATTAATTATTTATAACTGTTTCATTATTATTTTTTATAAGTATTTAGATGAACTTTTCCGATTATTTTTCATGGAGTTTGACAAAATGGGAAACAAGATTTGTTTTCATCCAGTCTTATGGAAATTATTATTAATAATGAAGTTTAAATAATAAACCATATCATTAATTTACTGTTTCCAATAAAATAAACAATACATCTATTTCAGATCATTAAAATATGTTTAGTAAAATATTTATCTTTTCTTTACGAAATATTAGTAATGATACTATTTATAAATACTGCAATGTCATTTATGGCAACATTCAAGTTTTTCAAATATTTTCTGTCCATAAAACCTTTCTGGAGCAGAAAATATATCTTATCTATTTATTCTAATTCGAGAAGGGAATATGTTTACAAGAAAGGGGCTCCAAAGTAAACACGCGAAATAAATGGAATTTCATTCCTTTCGGAGTGAGAAGCAAACTTTCGCATTTTCTAAATGCTCCCTTCTTTCAGATCTTTTATGCGAGTTCCAGGAACGGAAATTTGTCTTCCGTGTGCCGAGATATTACGTAACGTCTTCTTCAGAGCCATAATCCAGACCTGTCACCAGAATATCCTATTCAAGCGGAACATTCCCTCCTTGCTTGTGTGAACAGCAATTTCAATTTGTTTTTAAAGTGCGTTTTTTTTTCTTTCTTCTTCTTGCAGCACTCTCGCCACCAAGAAAGATATGCGGATGCATTTTTCTGACGAGGTCTCGTCAGTGTTTCTTGAAATTGGAATGGGAGCTTTATTCAGGAAATGACGAATACAGAAATGGTAATACGATAGATATCTCTGCGGGCACGCGCAGGGTTGTTATGCGAGGAACATGATAGCGAGCTCCTTCTTGCATTGCCGGAGAAATCAATTTTGCTGAAATATTTGCAGAGCAGTTTGGGTGGAAAGGTTGCATCTTTGTTTGAATGTGAATCTTAGAAAGATATAACAATTTACAGGGTGATTGCTGTATTCAACGAAAAAATATTAAAACCTTTCTTTCTAAACAGTTTGTAAACTCTTTAGAAAGAGAGATATCCTTTAATGTCTGATATTCTATAAAAAAGTAAAGTCTGATATTCTTTACAAGAATGCATTCAAAATTGATATATCTTATTGCATGAGCAATCTTAATAATAATTAAAGCATTTTTAGTAAATGATTTAATTGAAAAATATTTAAAATCAAAAAATGCATTATCTCATGTGTGTATTTAATCATTTACGCGCTTTTCTATTTCTATTCTTATTAATTTGTGGTAATATTTAAAAATATTAAAAATCAAAAATATTATCTTACGTGTGTGCTAATTTTTGAAGCGCTTTTCTATTTCTATTACTAATATTTTGTGATATTATTTAATAAACAAGCAGAAAACCTTTTTATTTTTACTATTTAAATAATTATTAACTTTTTCTAACCCGAACATGATAACGAGGTCTTGCTTTGCCGGAATTTTGCTGAAATCTTACAAAGGTATAGCAATTTGCAGTGTGATTGTTGTATTCAAAGTAAACATATTTTAATATCTTTCTTTCTAAACAGCTTACACAAAAGTCTGATATCCGTTGCCAGAATGAATCTGTTGAATTCAATATTGATATATTTTGTTGCATGAGCAATCTTAATATTAATAACGAACAATAATAATGAGCATCTTAATAATAATTAAAGCGTTATCAGTAAATTATTAATTGAAAAATATTTAAAATCAAAAAACTTTATCTCATGTGTGTATTATTTTTTTACGTGTTCTATTTATATTCCTAATATTTTGTCATAATATTTAATAAAGAAGCAGAACACAATTTTATTTATATTTATTTTTATTTTCTATTTTATTTTTACTATTTTCAAGAAAATTATTTTCATATCTCAAAAACTCATTGATTTTTATTGAAGAAATTCATTTTTTTCCAACTAAAAGTTAACATTTGTTTTTAGTTAAAAAAATCTTTATAATTATTTGAATAATTATTAATGTAATTAAGACACAATTATTTTAATAAAATGGCACTAAAGATACTAAAATTAAAGAAAAATTGTTGACAGATAATTTAATTTCTCAAAAATATTTAGAGAATAGTTTTGAACCTTCAGTTTTTACATCTTTGTTTGTGTACCATCAAAAGTAAAGCAATTTTATGTATGATTGTTGTAATTAACATAGAAATAATAATGCAACAATTCATATTATTTAATAATTTATATATATATATATAAGATTTAAAAAATCATAACAATGTAGAATCTATTAATAGATATCTTCAAACATTATTTTTCAAAAGTTTCATTTTATAAAGATTTGTGAAAAAAAAAAAAAAAATAAAAACGAAAAATTTATAAAATATCTTACCTTCTTATTTTCTTACCTGAAGAAAAAAAAATCAATCACTTAATGTAACTTCTTATTTTATACAGAAGAAACATTCATTACCAAATCACACGGCACGTCAGAAATAATAAATCATTTAAGTGTAAAATCAGTTTTGGATACTTAAAATCGAGCTAAAAAATCCATTTGCATTAAATTTTAAACTGATAATAATTTCCGAAAAAGAAGGTTTGGGGTTCAAAGTTTCGTGCAATATTGAGACTATCTTTCTTTCCCATTTCACCGCATTTCTTACTGCCCATTTTTTTTTTCTTCTTTTACTCATTATAACTCATTTAAATGGGGAAAAGGAGGAGAAAGGTAAATTACTTCCAGAAACGAGTTCACTGCTTTTTTAGAGCTCTGGAACCTTGATGAGATTTAGAATTTCGATGAAAATTCAACCGAATAAAAAACCCAAAAAGACCAAGAAATAAAAATAAAAAAAGGAAATCGTAAGAAGTGTAAAAGAGAGGATAAATGTATGAGATGGAGAAGAAAGAAAAAAAAGTTTAAAAAAAAAAATTCTGGAGAAGTTACTGTTGTAAAAAAGAAAAAAAAATGGTGATCTTCTTCTTGAAGGAAGGGAAAACCTTAAGAAAAAAAAAGGGATAAAATAAGCATTGATAGTGAAGAAGGGAAAAAAATGGGGAAAAAGGCAGGGATAAAGAAGGGATTCTTTCCCAAGAAGGTTTCTCGGGTCCATCCAATCAGATGGTTAGCTATGTAACAGTCAGAGCCAATCGCCTCTTAAATAGCATTTATCGAAAATGTGATTAACAGAACCCCGATGGTCTCTTCCACGATGGCCTGAAACTCTAGTGGTATTGGTCTTATCTGATGGTGCTCGCTCAAAAGGCTTTCCACTTATCAGGGGGAATCTTCGATAGATATAGCTTTTAGTTATAGGGTGAGATACTGCTGCTTACCTAAATAGTTCATAACGTTATGAATAAATGTATAGTAAATGTATTTGACGATGAAAGTAATGTTAGTATAAGGGGAGTTTTAATCAATATGATAAATTCTGCTTACAATACAACATCGGCATATGCATAAATTACAGTTTTGAATTTTGTTTGCATTGTTATTGTTATATATATAAGGTTTTAAATGATTCTGTAAAGCATATATAAATTAAAATAAAACTATATTGTTGTCTAAATGTTTTTCAAACTCTGAAAAAATTATTGTAAAACCCTGTTTCAATCAACAGAAGATAATCTTAACAGATATTCCCTTTTATATATATTATATTTTTTTAATTTAGGGCCTAATGGCCTAGTGACTAGGTTCTGGTCTTACAATCCCGGCGGTGCCATGGATGTTTGTAGTCATTTGGAGTTCAACATTAAACTTTATGTATTATTGCGATCTAATATGACAGCAGAGCATTGGGCTCAGGGCTGACAACCCTATCCCGCAAAAAGAAAACATCTCCTGGCAGACAGCCTTTTCCCATCATGGGGCTGTTGAGCCAAAGTTGATGATATTATAATTTAACTTACTTAATTTCACTTAGTTACAATAAACTCTGAACACGATTAAAAAAATTATTATATATTATGAATCACGTTTGTTTGTACATCAAAAATCAAACCGTCATCCATCCAATCAAACCATAGGTCCAGGTCTAATATGATCATTGAGCGTAGGACTGACAACCCTACCCCGTAAAAAAGGTAACATCCCCTGTCTTGAAATCTGCCTGTACTTGGGATGTACTCAGTGGGCTGTTGCGCCACTGATGAAGATGATTAATACGTTGAATTCATCCTCAAAATTTGGATTTGTTTCAAATTGTAATAAATGCAGAAAACCCACAAACATATATACACATCTTGCTTCATATTAAAAGTAAAATTTATGTTGTATACAAAAAAAAATCATAGCCATTAATATAAGTTAGTGATTTTACACTCTGTATCACACTATTTTATGTATAAGTTTCGTGTGAATACTATAAATTCATTTATATCTCATGCTTTAAAATATAACTAGAAGGATTTATTGAAAGAGAAAATACTTACCTCATCTAAACGTTCACTTTTAAAACTGATGAAAATTTTTATTACTTCAATATGCGTTCATTTTTTTATATTAATAAAATATGCTTACTTATAAAATATTACTAGTGAAAAAGGGCAATAAAATCTTTTAAAGTAATAAAACAGTTTAGATATGAAAATATAGTTTATGAGTTGCATTTTGTTTAATGAATAGGAGTCTAATCTCAAGAAACCATGTCGTAAAACTGTGATTTTTCTTTTTACAAACAAAGCAAAATGTATTGAATTTATTTTATCAACCCAGTTCGGAATTTCAATCTTAATAAATCTATTTTGATTAGTGTGCTTGGGAAATATAAATTTAAAAACTGATAATACCCATATTATTTTTCTTCAAATTATCATAAAAGGGAATTTGGTATTTTTATATCATTTTAGACGGTGGCTTTAAATAAAATTGGTAGTTAATTATCATTTTAAAAACATTCAATTATGGATTTGAATTATCTCGAAAAACATATTTCGAATTAATCTTTGAAGTAACAAATTATTTGAACATAAGTTAAAGTTTATGTTCAGTATTTATCAAGTATATGAGATAATGTATGTTATCATGTTAGACATATTATAAGGAGCAAATTACAAAACATTTGAAAGTTGTTTGTAATTTAAAACTATATAACAATTTTAATAAACGTATTTAATCATGGATAAATTATTACTTGGTTTTCATTTTTATTGGAAACTATACTTTTTGCATCATTTATTATTAAAATGATATAATATTGTAAACGTCTATTTATTTTAATAAACCCATCAGAAAAGAAATCGAATCTTAATAAATCTATTTTTCATTAGTGTCTTTGGGTAATATAAATTTAAAACATGATAATCCTCTTTTTATTTTTCTTCGAATTACTTATAAGATGAAATTTGGTATTTTTATACCATTTTGAATGGTGATTTAAAATAAAATTGGTGGTTAATTATCATTTTATAAACATTTAGTAATGGATATGAACAAAAAAGTTTCGAAATTTTGAGTTAATCTTTGAAGTTCCAAATGAATTGAACAAAGGTTACACTTCATAATTACAATTTATCAAGCATAAAAATGTACAAAGAAATGAAGAAACGTATATTTTATAAATATATGAAGAAACTATAGTGTATATAAATATAAAGAAACGTATATTAACATTGTAATCATATTGTAACGAGCAAATTAATCAACCATTACAAAATATTTAAACGTTGTTAGTGATTTAAAATTTGATAATGGGTAAACATGGGTAACATATTAAATGGTTTTCATTTTTAATAAAAACTGTATTTTCAACTTCATATATTATTAAATACATATACTATTATAAAAAAGATGTATACAATTTAAGTACGCAGATCACAGAAATTCTTTCATGATTTGCTTAATTTTTCTTTTTAAAATTGTTTGAATCTAGTGGTGCACCTTTGTCAACGTTCTATATGGCTAAATGTTCTACAGTTTCCGACATGAGCTCTCTTTGCTATCCTAACCACTGCCCGGTTGGCCTGCATGCATTGCAATGGAATGCTGGTGGCTTGTCTCAATAAAAAAGAACTGATCTATTGAACATATACATCGCATTGGGATTTTTGACGCACTAAACTGCCCTCTTTGTAATTTGGTAGAACTAATTAACTAAGCTCATCCGAGACTGCGACTGGCAATTTTGTTGAATTCTTTTGCATGCAATTGTTTTTTTCTTTTTAATTCTGCATTTCCTCCCTTTTTGTATACCCTTGCCATTGGAAATAAAAAAAAAATGTTTGAATCTAAATCTTTCGGTGAAATTAATTGGAATCGGGGCTAAGAATACATCTGTTATTAAAACAAAATGGCCATATTTTTTAAATAATGATAAAATTTCACGCTTAACTTAGCATTGCTTTGAGATTTGTGCTCGCCAATGGCTGTTTTTACCCCCATTTATGTAATTGCTCCAAGAAAAAAAAAAAAAGAAATTTTCCAAGAAAGCCAAGAGATCAAAACTTAATTCCTGAGATTATCTGTAATCAGCTGCATTTGAAAGTTTCCAAAGCTAGTTTTTTAGAAAAGTTTTCTTAAAAGTGGTGTTGCATAGAAACTGGAAAAACAAATAAAAATTTTATAACGATAAAAGATGATCAATCAACTAGATCTCAACAACAAAAATATAGACAGGAAAGAAGAAATGTTTAAGAAAAACATGTTGTTGTTGTTGTTGTTTCTTATCCCACTTGGCTGGCCAAGCCCACGAGCCCATATGGACTCATGATTGAAGGGGAAGGAAGCAGCTTCTGTTGTGATGGAGCACTCGTAGGTAGAAGCCTGACTTTTGCTCCGTGACGCTCTTACAGTCATAGGAGACCGGGACCTACGGCTTAAAGTGGATTCCGAACCACTACAAACATCCATGACACCGCCGGGATTCGAACCCGAAACCTGTGGCACCGAGCGCCAGAGCGCTAGACACTCGGTTATTCAGGTCCCAAATTTGCCAACGGCACGCAGTGTTCCCAGGTGGTCACCCACCCAAGTACTGACCGCGCCCAATGATGCTTAACTTCGGTGATCTAACGAGAACCGGTAAGAAAAACATAAAACAAATATATATTTAGTTCCCGGTTGTTTGCTATATCACGTAAGTTTCCATAGGAAATTAATAATAATTGTTGTAGTTTTGTAGTAAGAGTGATTGGTCATATAAAATAACCAACAGCAAGATAAGATCTTGTATCAAAAGAGGTTTTCAATTTATCTCTGTTTTTCATGTTTTATTCACTGAAACAGAATATGTTCCCTGTTGTCTGGTTTATTGCAGAATGAATAAATGGAAACAGCCAACGGCCGTACCATGCTGAATATACCGGTTCTCGTTAGATCACCGAAGTCAAGCATCATTGGGCGCGGTCAGTACTTGGGTGGGTGACCACCTGGGAACACTGCGTGCCGTTGGCAAATTTGGGACCTGAATAACCGAGTGTCTAGCGCTCTGGCGCTCGGTGCCACAGGTTTCGGGTTCGAATCCCGGCGGTGCCATGGATGTTTGTAGTGGTTCGGAATCCACTTTAAGCCGTAGGTCCCGGTCTCCTATGACTGTAAGAGCGTCACGGAGCAAAAGTCAGGCTTCTACCTACGGGTGCTCCATCACAACAGAAGCTGCTTCCTTCCCCTTCAATCATGATTCCATATGGGCTCGTGGGCTTGGCCAGCCAAGTGGGATAAGAAACAACAACAACAACAACATAAATGGAAACGAACTATTCTGAATATAGTATTAGAAGGATGAGTTTGGGTTCGAAATCATGAGAACAGTAGTAGGAAAAAGTCAATGAGTTGGTTTAATACTATTTAAATGAATCCTGAGTACATTTTTCAACTAATGTTGGTTTGTGTTATTTCTTTTTTTGGTCGAAAATAATATCTTCTGGAGAATAAAGAAGTTAATGTCTGTTACGGATTTTGATAAATAGTCTACTTGCTCATTTTTCATTATGCTTTCAGGATTAAAGTATGGACTAATTATATGGATAATATTGAGTTCAATAATTGTCCTAGGTTATCTCCTGATAATTCACGTTGTTTGAAAATTACAAATTTGAAAAACTTGACGAGGTGAGAAACTACCAGATAGAATAATGTAATTGTGACACATGAGCGGATATGTAGAACTATATAAAATCAAAGCGAAGATTTCAGTTGTAAGAATATTACTGTAGCATAAGTACTTCCTAATTAAAGATACTTGTGAAAAAGTGTTAATTGAAAAAAAAAAAAAAAAAAACCGGAAGTGGTCGGCATGAACTTTAGATGCATCAGATGGAAAAATAGCTTCTTTTAAATGTTCTTCATTGTATTATTCGAAAACTTTATTACATGATGTGGTAATTGTTTGTTTTGGAGAGGTAAATCTTCTAGATGAAAAGTAATTTTAGCATCTTCACTAATTTGATGCTGATTGGTTTGTCGCTCTACGATCATTTTGTGCACACTTTGGGATAATTAAACCGGGACCTACAGTTTTACGCGGATTCGAACCACTAACAAGAATCAAAGCTACCGCCAGGATTAGAACTTAAAGCATATGGTACCAACGACCAGAGCACTATTCAATTGAACATCAGGCTGCATATGCAGCTTGGGAATTAGAAAGAAAGGATAGATGTTTGAATTTCTTAGAAGTTTAGCAAACAAATCTGAACAAAAATTGAATTTTTCAATCGGGAGAGATAAATTGTTAGATCCAAGATATTCAGAAAACTGTTAAGAATGGCTCGAAAGAAATTTGTTTAAAAATATGCTCTTCCAGCATAAATAGTTTATTGAAGAGTGGAATTTAAACTGTTTCCTTGCATAAAACTGGAGAGTCCATTTGGGAAGACATATCATAAGACGTAAAGTAAGATTGTATACTGTAATAAGATTTTGTAGTTTACTGTAACTACCGGAAATAAAAAAAAATGAAAGAACCAATAGTGGAGTTTAGTATTTTGATAAGATGCCAAGAGCGACAGCCCCAAGAGTTTGCAGCCATTTCTTTAAAGACATTAATTTTTTTTTTCTTATGGCTTTCTTTTTTATGCATGAAAAGTGTTGTTTAAAGGTGTGGTTATGTGAAAAAAATAAGAACAAGTAGTCGAATGTGTTGTTTCCATGGGATATTTGTTGGTGCTGAAAAACTTTAGATGCTTGGTTAAAATTTATTTTTTGTTTAAAAAAAATCCCTGCTTCTTGTTTTCTTCAGGTTGAAGAGTGATTTTCCAAGTGTTATACTCTTGTGCTATCTTATGAAGTGGAATTTAAAATTGAAAAAAAAGCTGTTTCTAGTTTGTTGGCGCTTCTAAAGAAATACATATCGTCTTTATATATTAAAAATTCAATATGACTATGGATGACTTCAAAAATTTCGCGCAGATAAATTATGAAAAGAAAAGAACTATCTTGTTATATTCCAAGTATGATAGACCTTTGTCGAAACAATGTTCCTCCATTTCACAAAAAAATGTATTTCGTCTTTATGTTCATTGATAGACAACAAATTGTTATTGGGAGAGAAATCTTTAAAAATTCTAAAGGAATAAAATTCATGATGGATGATTTAATGGAGTGTGATGTCAACAGATTTGTTTGTGTTGCAAGAATTAGAGTTAGGGCGAAAATTCTTACTATTGCATAGATTACCCTTCCTGTAATGAAAGGCTTTGATAATTTCATAAATTCTACTATTTTAACCTGTATAATCACAAACCTTGGTGCTTAGTTGAAAAATAAGACGACATAGAGAAGCTGAAATTTTCTTGTATGCAGTTCGATGTAAAAATGTTTCATATTTTGAGTTGTGAAATTTACAAAGACTGATGAGAAATATTATTAATTGTTCTTATTTTCATTTAAAATAATGGAAATCAAATTGTATAACTCATAAAATGCTTCAAAAGAATGATGATCTTAAAGAGAATACAACTTCGTGCCAAATGATGACATGTTTATAATTTTCATGTTGATTGCTGAGTTGGAAATAGAGTTGTATTGACAAACGATCAACATCAAATGGGTCCAAATGTATTCTGGAAGTAATATTTGGGTAAATATCTGCAGTATCTATGAATAAATCAATGATGGAGTTAGATGACGGTGTAAAAGGAGTAGATATGTTCGAGTTAAGAATGTTGAAATTGTTGTCTAAGGACCCAGTTTATCAGAATTTTAGATTTGTTGTTAGAAGAGGAAGAACCTAGTTTATGATATTATTGAAGTCTCACAGAATAATGCAAGATGAAGTTATTTGTTTATGTACTCTTAAATACATTCTAAGTTGAACTGATCTATAGGGGAGAAAATATTAACTATGGAAAAAGCTTTACAAGAGATACGATTTGTGGTTTATTTTATTTCATTATAGGAAAGACCAAGATAGAAGATATTTATAGTACTACAAGCGATAGAAGAATTGGAGATCCTCTCCTTGTGTCTATTCTATAAATAATTTTATGTTTTAAGCGGAATTCATCATAGTTGTCAAGAAAAGTCTATTGATATGAAATCAATGAAAAAATTTGGGAAACCAAGATTTTTTTGGTTTGGATGGCTTCCGGCATTCCATTGCAAAATGATTAAATTTTTAACGAATATGGAAAAAGAAGATTAAACAGAAAAGACTCATTAAGTAATTAAAAAAAGTGTCAAATACTTTTATCAATTACTTAATTTTACCTTTCATGCCTGACTGGCCTTTTTCTTTTCTGACGGGAAGAGGCTACTATGGATTGTTCTAATCCACAAGGTTAAAGACTGAAATTTCTTTTTATATTTGATACTGGATATTTGCGTGATATTTGAAAGATAGGAAAGGTTTTTTAATATTTGTTCTATTGATGCTAGAGCTGAGGTGATATTTTCTGTTCATGCTTTAATGGACTTTTGAAAAGAAGCTACTAACAATTTCTGCGTTTCCAACATATGCTGTTTAAATAATTAAGCATTTTTATTATTGGGGAAATTAGAAAATGCAATGGAAGTAATTTTGAATTATGTCCAGAATGATTTTTCTTTCTTCTGAAGTAGTTTGCGGTCTCCAATGGAAGACAAATGATTTAAAGTTTTTAATTTAAAAATAAATTTTTCTCTAACTTTTATTTTGCGCGATATTTATCTGCGGAATTATGAGTTCCGCCACTCTAAGAAATCTAAAGTTCATGACGCAAGAGCTCCCATTGAATTGCTCATAGGTAACAGAAATTCTGCACGAGATTGTGCAATGAAAAACAATTCAGTAAATGAAAAAGCGACTATGAAAGAAAAACAATTTTGACAATGTTGGAATTTATCAAAAAATAAAATGATTATTTTTCTCTATTGAGCCATCATTTTGCTATTTTGACATCATTGTACCCGAATTAGTTATTAAAACTTATGTGGTAAAATTTTTATTATTATTTTGCTTGTATATCTTCGAAGTCCAGTTGCATAAAAATTGTTTACCTCTACAAGATCACTGTCACATTTTGCTAGTTTTATATCAATTGGTAAATTATGCAATAAAATCCGTACGGTTTTTTCTGGATAATAGGAGGCATGCATAGGTTTGCTCATAATTTCTTTTGTATTTGCTAGTTCATGGACTGTTTTGAAATGATCCTTTGATATTAGTAATTTTCTTTGACGGGTAATACTCATGTTTTCTATACATTTTATTGTGACTTTCCAGGTTAAATTATATTTCAGGAGTTCTAGATGAGCATTTAGAACTTTACTATTTGGAACCTAAAATAAGAATGTAGAAGACCGAGTTCCATGCTGAAGAGCCATTTATAGATCCTTTAAAATGTTACGCTTCACTTTGAAATGTAAATCTTCCCAGGAGGAATTAAAGCGGGATTTGAGACAGTATTCACCATGATAA
The DNA here is from genome assembly GCA_021605075.1 of Caerostris darwini. Taxonomy (NCBI): domain Eukaryota; kingdom Metazoa; phylum Arthropoda; class Arachnida; order Araneae; family Araneidae; genus Caerostris; species Caerostris darwini. The sequence continues at coordinate 140,310 of BPLQ01014245.1, forward strand.
TGCTAAACTACTAGGGAATATTAAGTAGAACCAGTTTGAACTAAATTAAAAAAAAATTATTAAGTTAAAAATATTTGAATAAGAAAAAGCTAAAATTTATGCAGGTAGTCTATCGAAGTTCAACAATATTTTTTTAGAAAGAAAATAAGATATTCTACTTCCTTTGAAATGATAGGCAGAGCGATTGGAGGAACCAAAACAAGGAATCTTATTCGCTTCGTGATATCCTGGAACTCCTAAATTTTTACTCTGGCGCTCGGTACCACAGGTTTCGGATTCGAATTCCGGAGGTACCATGGATGTTTGTAGTGGTTCGGAATCCACTTTAAACTGTAGGTCCTGATCTGTTCAGTCCAAAGTGTTCACAAGATGACCGTAGAGTGACAAACCCAAACCAAACCTAAATTTTTAAGATAATATCTCATTTTTTATTGTATTAAGAAGTAAACAATATACTATATCAAAAAATAGGTAAATATGAAACTTAATAGTGATCAGACGCTGTATGCCACAGTGTTCGGGCTCGATTCAAAGGATGTTTCTGGATTGTGCTCTGGATGGTTTCAGAGGTTCGGTATCCACTTTAAACCGTCTCTCAAAGTCTAATAGCACTGAAGACTCTTCCGCAGTAGAAAGACAACATATATCTCGAAATCTACCAGAAGATAGGTAGTCTTAGCCCACCACGGTGCTGATACGCCAATGAAGAATATTCGGTTTAGTTTTGTTTGTCGCTCTACGGTCATTTTTGCACACTTTGGGATAATTAGACCGGGACCTACAGTTAACGTGGATATAGAACCACTCATGTTTCACGTCCAGGATTCGAACCTGAAGCCTCTGATACCAACGGATAGAGAGCTAGCTAATTGGCCATCAGGCCATGAATGCGTAGAAAGAAAGTATGGAACATTAAGTTTCGTAGAAGTTTAGACAAAAATGTCTAACGTGGATTTCGAATCGTTAACAAACATCCAATGCCACAGCCAAGATTCGAACCTGAAGCCTGTGGTACCGAATGCCAGAGCCCTAGTCAATTGGCCATTGGCCGTCTAATGGTAGTCTAATGACCGGCATAATGGTGTCTTAAACCATTGTAGCTTAAGCTGGGTTCAAGCTAATCAGTGAGAGAAAAAAATATTTTATTTATTTTCCCTCATTTTTGAATAAATAAATTTTTTCTCATACGAATATTACTTAATTATCGCATTTTACTTAATTATTGGTTCATACATATGATTTTCAATAAAAATAATAGGAATTTGTCAAACAAAAATCATATACAAGAAAAATAACACCAATATTGGTATTTTTAAAATGAAATGAAAAAAAGTTATGTTCTTTATAAAACATTTTATTGCTATCTAATGATTTTGAATACTGACATGCATCATTACTATACTGGAGTAAAAAAAAACATAAAAATACAATTATTTTAGCTATAACTCGGCAGAAAATCTCATAGAGAACATGAAATTCATAATAGGCAGGCAGTATTTTGTGCTTTAAGAATGTAGGGCACATACAGAACGGGGAAAAAAATAGTATTTTTACAAATGCTTATCTGCCAAAGAGCGAGAACAACAAAGACTCTTATTAAGTGAAGTGATTTCCCTTAATTGCAGTGGTTGCTCGGCACCATCTCTCTATTCTCCCAAGCAGATTATCCACAGTTATTGAGGTAAGAGTGAACATTCCTCAATGATTTAGATGTTAGGTGATCTTAGGCGGTTATGGTTGTTGAAAGGGCAAACATCTCATGAATATTTCACTTCTTTTCTCAAAGCATCCCACAAGTTTTCTATGATATTTAAATGCAATGGTCAATCTATTATAGTTATATATTCATTTTCAGATACTTCCTGGTGTTATGGGCCGTAAAAATAGTCTTCACCAATAACAACTTGAAACAATTTGCACATGAAGGAGTATTACTCGCTGAAAATAACTATCTCAGGTGGCAGTACCTCCTGCAAAAATTTTTAAATGGAGGATAAGATGTAGCTTTTAGGACGACGGTGAAAATGCAGCCTTTATGATACTAGTCATCATTTTGCAAATTCCTGCTGTTGATAATAAATAAAAACAACTGCTTTGAATTGTTTAAATTAAATATAAGATCACAGTACACGAATAAATATAATTAATAATCTTTAAATATAATATCTGATATTACATCTGGTTTTTTAAATCAGATAATTTCCTTTATACTGTAAGAACTCGCTAGGACTAAAAAAAGGGGTAGTACTTTTAAGGGGGACTTTTAAAGGTGCATACTCTCCATTTATGTTTGTGCAGAACACCCGCATAACTATAATATACATTTTGAATCGATGCCAGACATTACATAGGATTTTACTACCTCCTCTAAATCTACTCGTTTTTAAAATATGCAGTTTACTTTAACGACCGAACTTTTATTTGCTAATTTCTCATTGGGTGATATATATTTTACAGTTCGAAATCTAATTTGATAAGCTTTTGTAATTTTTTAGCTATAAATAAAAATAAGCATTAAATTAATATTGTTTAAAACAATAATGATTATAATTAAACATTCAATGTGAACAAACATGCAGTGAAAACAATGATTATAATTAAATATACTATGTCTTATAACATGATTGTAATTTTAATCATAAACAATGATTACAATTAAGCATACAATGTCAGCAAACATGTAGTGAAAACAATGATTATAATTAAACATGCAGTGAAAACAATGTCTATAATTAAACATGCAGTGAAAACAATGATTATAATTTAACATGCAATGAAAACAATGTCAATAAATAAACATGCAGCGAAAACAATGTTTATAATTAAACATGCAATGAAAACAATGATTATAATTAAATATTTAGTGTTTTTTTTAAATTATTAACTACGAATTAATTCAACAATTTTTTTTTTTAAATATAACACAAAATAAATAATGTATTTCGAAGAATTTACAGAAGAGCATTCTTTTAGTCTGAAGTGTGTGTATTGTTTTTAATTTTTACACGTCCCCTCTCCGTTTTTCTCAAGTCATTCAAAGCAACTTTTCTTCGCCCTGCAACAAGATGGGATTGTGACTCGAATTCAACATCCAAAATCGCGGTGTTTTTTTTTTTTTCTTTCTCTCCCTTCCTTTCAAGACCGGATATTCTTCTTCCCATTTAAATATTTCTTTTCGTTGCTTTTTCCGCCATTAATTTGGACGCTCTGAACATTAATCTTAATAAGGAAGATACGGCGATATCTCTTTCAATTTGAATTTAAAAGTATCCTTTCATTTAATATCTTTCCAGTTTTTTTTCTCTCTTTTCAATAGCGGGCGATTCCCTTTCCAGCGATCCATATCTACATTTTGGCACAGAAATCTCTTTCCAGACTCATCACACTTATCATCTGATAATGTGTGACATGAAAGTTTTCAGAGAAAGGAGATGATGGGTTTCGAAACCCTTTTCTGCCTGTGAAATGTACTGAAATACCGTCTTTTCCTGGATTTAAATTTTCGTGCAGAGTTGGAATTATCACCATAAAGAAAGGTCCGTCTGAGACATTTGGTAATACCACCACTTATGCAGTTTCCTAGGGGATAGGAGGGGATAGCTAGGGAATTTTAAAAAGACTAAAGTAAAATAAAAATTTTTGCAAGGACTTAAATAACGAAGCAAATTTTATTTTTAGCATTTTTATACATTTTTTTGCTGCATTTAATAATAAATAAAAATTTCAAAATAATAAAATTATAAACTGATATACATTTTTTGTAAATCTCGCATTATATAATAAATTCTTCAGTGTTTAAATTGGTGGTGGCATGGATGTTTGTAAGTGGTTCGGATTCTAACTTAAACTGTAGGTCCCTGTCTGTTTAGCCCTCGTGTGCACAGGATGACCGTAGAGGGACAAACCAATCAATGTTTAAATAAAATATTTAGCCCCTTCAGTGACGATTTTTTTTATAGAGATTTATGATTTATTAGTTTTATATTGATAAGAAATCAAAAAACAAAAAAAATAATTAAATAAATAAGTGAAATAAAATAAATAAATAAAATACAAAAAAAATAAATACAAAAAAAACCATAATGATCATAAGTGTGGCAGCTGAGCTCTAATAGTAATTTATAAGTGAAATGGTTTCATACATTCTGGGTATAATTATTCATTATTATTAGTGATATTAATTATTAAAACTAAATATATTTAATAAATCCAGCATTAATTTTATTAAATAATAAAGATTTGTTCAAAATAATCCAACAACGCTAACAATTGAAATACTACTTTACACTCTGTTCCTATTCCTAACTGTACACCGTAAACACCGTTCTCAATGCAGCAAAACTATAAGATTTGCATTTTTCTTGCTGAAGAGAGTCTGTAATGAATAATTTATGATCACATTTTTGTTATTTTTATTAATGATGGTTATAATTATATATATATATTAAAAAAATAAATGTCCACATTTCCACATATGTGGCTAAGGATGTCAAGAGGTTAAGAAAATATTTGCAAGGGTTCATGATATGAATGAAGAGTTCAGTTTTCTAAAATATATTGATGCAATAATTAATAGAGGCTTTTTTTTATCAAATTTTATTGTATAATTAATTAAAAATAATTCTTGATTTTCAGGAGTTTCATTAATTTGGACGCTTTGAACATTAATCTTAATAAGGAAGATACGGCGATATCACTTTCAATTTGAATTTAAAAGTATTCTTACATTTAATATCTTTCCAGTTTTTTTACCTCTTTTCAATGGCAGTTTTTTTCTCCCTTTTCAATCCCTTTCCAGCAATCCATATCTGCATTTTGGCACAGAAATATCTTACCAGACTCATCACACTTATCATCTGATAATATGTGACATGAAAGCTTTCAGAGATGATGGGTTTCGAAACCCTTTTCTGCCTGTGAAATGCACTGAAATACCGCCTTTCCTGGATTTAAATTTTTGTGCTGAGTTGGAATTATCACCATAAAGAAAGACCCGTCTGAAACGTTTGGTAATTCCACCACTTATATAGTTTCCTTTTATGTAGCATAGCTAGGGATTTTGCAAAAAGAATTTAAAGTAAAATACAAATTATTGCAAGGATTTAAATAATGAAATAAATTTTCTTTTCAATATTTAAAATTTTTTTGCTGTATTTAATAATTAATAAAAATTAAAAAATTAAAAAATAAATATTTTTTTTAAAAATAAATAATTTAAAATTAATAAAATTTTACAATTTCCTACTATGACTCATTTCAAGGCAATGAAGATTCGATTATTATTATTATAATTATATTCTAATAATATAATAATAATTTATAATTATTTAATTAACAATTAATTGCAATGTTGCAGTTACAACAACATTACAAAAATCTGTTCATTGAACTATTGTATTACAGTTTTTTTGCTGATCCTTTAAAATGATTTTTTAAATGAAAAAAAATTCATTAAATTTTTATCTGAATAAAATAATTTCTAAAATGGTATATTACATTTTTATTGTTAGAGTTCTAAGAATAATGAAAATAAGTTAGAATATTTTAAACATTTGTCACGTGATATTTCAAATAGTTAATTTTAATAAAAAATATATATTTTTTTAAATTATAAAGGAATATTGAAGCTATTGCTTCCGATTAATATTTAATATGAACATGTCGGGAATACTAATGATTGGAGATATCCGAAATGTATTAAGGCAAAATTAAAGGAACGCACTATTGCAGAAAGCCAATTTTTTGTGTAATTTACAAATTACCATGTCTAGGAAAGCAATTACAGCAAATCAAAGTTTAAAGCATCGACCAAACCGGGATTTAAAGGCATGTCACGAAACACATCTGGGAAATGATTAGAATCAACAGAATAATAAAACTGATGGGATGAAGAAAATTGTTGATTAGATTGATTGCTCAGAAATCACTAAGTGAAATCTTTTTTCAGAGATTCACAAGTGTATATATGAAACCGAAAACTATAAATGGTAATATATTTGAGGCAAGAACAACATAATAAACATTTTTATGTATAAAAATATATATATTGAAGTCTTTCTAGCAGTTTGTCTGTAAAGTAAATGACATAAATAGTCTTACATACATCATCTGTGAAATGGTCAGAATTAACAATACAGAGAAAATAATAAATTTGCATTAGACTGGATAACTGATCAAAATAATTTCTACCAGAAATGTGTAATTTTCGCGGATTTGCTATCCTCATTAAAATCACTGAAATAATTGCATCGCACAATAATATCATCGTTAATGTTAAAAAAAAACTTTTAGTAAATTCATTGAACGAAATATAGCTTCATTTGTTTGTATTTGTTCGTGACCATACAGGATTATTCAAGAATGGAAAAGCTGACTGTCTCGCGAAAGAGGCCACCAAACGGATTAATGTTAATGTACCAAAATCTTCTTTTAGAAAGACACTAATAGTCAAGATCGATAATCTGAAAAATACAGTGTACATAGTATCATCTAATGCCTCTATCAAGAAGAATTACTTTCTCTCTATTCCCCAAAGGCTTAGAGGCTCATCATTTGTTTCCTTATTTCAGAATCACTCTCTTTATTTTTGAACATGTATATTTTAACTCCTAATTAAACAGTATTTTAACTACGTTCAATTAATCCTTGCAATTGCAACTTAGATGGAGGGAAGAATGCAGATTACTTTCTTCCAGGAATAACAGGCTTGTAAATCCTAGATGAACTAATGCATCAAAAAGTCAAATAATTACCACAGTTTTGTCAATTTGTTAATAAAATGCCTGATTTTACAGCTTTTTGTAAATTGTAACTTTTTTACTTTGATGTATTTTAAATTCGTTCTCTATATATTTTACTCCTATTTTGTATTGTTATGTGTTGTTTTATATATACTATTTAATTGATGTTATTATTATTTGTTACTTACTTCTGTAAGCCTCGTATGATACTTTGTGGTACACGAGTTTTAATTTTAAACTTCAATAAAAAGATTGGTAACATATAATATATTGAATTTTTAGAAATATAATAAGATGCTTTTTAATCGATGTGTTTGTTCGGCTTTTAAAGGTGGAATCAAATTCTATACAAACACTCAACCCGTTCCGGAAAACTGATCTGTGTGATGATTCCTCAGTTTGCTCTTCCCTTGAGTCCGAAGTGAGTGTTGTCGAACATCTGACTAAGTTCTTGAAATTGTAGTCCAAATTACTGTAGCAGCAAAATGGGTGTGGCAGGATGTCCAGAACTCAATGGATAATGCTGAATCCGCTGTACCTTTTATAAGTCAAATAGTTATTCTAACATTAAATAAGTTTCACTAAACACTTTCTAAGCTCATGGTGTATCCCCAATCACGATGCAACTACTCATGGTGTAGTCCATATTCCATCTATAACTGTTTCGACCTGGGAAGGTCGCATACAGGTTTGAGTGACAGGTTGTTCTCATTAGTACAAAACATTAATTGTATGTCATATAACTGCCCACAACACTGTTTGTCAAATTTGAGTGATAGATTGTTATTATGTACTTGTCAAAGAATATACATTCCTCTCCCCTGGGTAAGAAATGCCACAACTTTTCTGGTGAGAAAAATTCTACAGGATACATTTTTGAAAGATTTTAAAAATAATAGGTAGAGAAGAAATGTTTTCAATTACATCTTTGAATGTTTTAATTTTTGGAAATTATAATTTTTAAAGCAAAGAAAATTAAAAACATATACAATTTTAAATTAATTTCCAATAAATAGGTTTAACATGGAGTTATAAATCATCTCACTTTGAAATTAAACGTTTACCGAAATAAGCATTTATTGTTTCTCTTAAATGTACCTTTCCTGACATCCACGTACATTTAATATTTTACGGTCTTCTCTCAAAGAAACGTCTTCCGCTTTTCCAAAGGAAAAACAAAGGAAACAAACGCCAATCCATCTTTCATCATAACCGCGGACACCTTTTTCGGACTTTAAGGATTTCTGCGGGCACCAGTAATGGCACAATGCAGCGGCCAACATCCAAAACTCTATTTCATGTTTTTGATAATAGGATTTATTTTGGGGGGATGCGGCCATACATCTTCTTGTCGCATTTTTCAGCCCCGGACGCGGGCCGCGAGAACTAACAAAGAGAAACGTCAGGAACGGGAATCCCCCCAGACTGGAAAGGCAGGGATGATCGATTGCGTCTGTGAGGATGGTCCAAACTAATGGTTATAGAAGACACAATTTGTAAGAGTGCCACGTCTCAATTGAAGATCTCCCCCAGGAAAAGGCGTAATGTGCGTATCAAGAATATTTATGGATCCTAAAGGAGGAACCATGCACCTGCTAAAAGAACTAATATGGAGAGACTGCAATTGTAAGAATTGGGAAGAAAATGGAGTTGGATGGTCTCGTTTCTCGCTTCTGACACTTTTGAAAAAGATATATGTCTCAGCGGATGCACTATTTTGATTTGGGCCAAAGAACATTAAGGATCTGCTATTCCATAATTACATAGGGTATTCAATTTATATTTTTCATATATGAACATGATTTTGCTCTTGTATGAAGTCTACTGCTTCAAATCACGTAAGTATAACTTATTATTTAATATACTGATTAATTTACTCCACTACCATGAGGAACATTCATTTTAAATCCTTTATAACAAATAAAAATTAATTTTACTAGTTATTTCAATTATAGTTATCTAAAAGTTATATGAAATATGTCTTGCTAAAACACAAGTTTCTAATTTCAAGCCATACGCACTGCCTTTCATCTTGGCTTGTGTTGTTGTCACTAATCTCCCTGGTACTGGGAAGCCTATACCAGGTCCAGAAGCCCCGTCGAGGTAACATTGTCATGGCTAAGGGTAATATGGGCATAATATGGATATAATCTTGGCTTGTTTATGGTTCTATTGCTGAATATCACTTGAGCAGAACACGTAGACTGCTATAAAGTTAGTCGTAACTTGAATTTCTCCCTAGTATTAAACAATTCTTTTTGAATATTTCTAAAAAGGTACACGATTCCGTCCATTTTGTTTGGAAATTCTGTACTTAGATCTCTTTCTATTTATGATACTGTTTTAACTAATAATAGAAAATGCCATAGAATCGCTTCCAATATTCTAAATTAATGTCCCTTTCCTAATATTCTCATTCCGAAGTGCAAAGATTGAAATTACCACTTATTGGGAGCTCAAGCATTATATATTTTTCTTTTCTTTTCTTTATTTGCTCTCTATCATTTGCAAAGGTACTTTAAAGCTTAAATTTACTGATGCATATATTCATATATGTGGTACCCCATGGTATCTATATGGCTAAGGGATCTACAGTTTTCGGCATAATCGCCCGGTTATCTTGCGTGTATTGCAATGGAATGCTGGTATTGTTCATTAGATCAGTTCTTTATTTATACATTTACATCGCATTGGGATTTTCGACCAACCAAACTTCTCTATTTCTGATTTGGCAGAGCTAATGAATCGACCTCATTACCATCGTTGTTTGGCACTTCATGGCGAATCCGAGCAGAGACGCCTACAAGCTACATGAATCTTAAGGCAATGACTTCGGTCAGTTTTGTTGAACTCTTTTGAATATATTTTTTTTTTTTTATTCTGTATTTTTCTCCTATTTGTATTGCCTTGTCATTGAAAATAAAAACAATATTTGTACATATTCCTATTTTTAATTGGATATAAAAAAGGACATAACCATGAAATTTGCCTGGATCGAAGACACTCCATGGCAGTGAGCATACGGTTGTTTCGCAGCCAAAAGCTTCGTAAACCTTTCAATTGAAACGTTAACTTGTATTTAAAGTTAAATAAAAGAATTAATGGTAAAAAATATAATTAAATTAAATGTTGTGTTGGTATGAGATCCGTAGTGTCAATTTAAAAATTAAGCCTATAAAATAAAGTTATGTAGGTAGTTCTAAGTTAAACCCTTAAGAGGCAAAAAAACAACCTGAAAATGCTTAGTTAGCCACAAAATTTTATAAATTAATATTAAAAACAAATGTTAAGAAAGCAATTCAATTACGTCCTTCAATAATACAATGAGTAACAAAGACAGATACTATTTCAACAGCCCGCCGAATAAGTCATGGTAGAATTTTCTGAGCACTGAGGCTTATAAAAAGCTATCTTGGATCAACATTGAGAGAATATCTTATACAAACTATTTTATTATTAAGAGCAGAAATATTTAAAGCATTACAATTATAGCATCCTTGTTATTTAAAATTTAAAATTAAATTTTGCTTACCTTATGCTATTCTATAAAACTTGTTTATTTAGTACAGCTATTTTTTAAAAACATATAACATTAACATAATGACTGAATGGCCGCGTGGCTAGCTATCTGACTCTCGGTACCACAGGATTCGGGTTCGATTCCCAGCGACGTCATAGCTGTTTGTAGTGGTTCGGAATCCACTTTAAACTGTAGGTCCCAGTCTAACATGACTGTAGAGAATTGGCCGTAGGGCTGATAACCCTAATCCGTAAAAAGAAAATATCTCATGTTTCGAAATCTGCCAGTAGGAAAACGGCCTTGGTCCACCATGGGTCTGTTGCGCCAATGATGAGGATGATAACTTTAATATATTTTATAAGACAATTTAGATTACATGGAAATGTTTTAATTTAGTGCTTAGACTAAATTTTAAAGTTATAAAAATACTATATTATGAAAAAAATTTTACATATGAGTTCAATAAAAGTCACTGAATTTACATCACAAATTTTTCTAAATCTAGTAGTAAATATAAAATTACGGTAAAGAGTCTGCAGTCGGTACAAAAAAATTGAACTCAGTGAACTTTTTGGTGGAATACCTAACCCTGGGCATGAGTTACAGCATAAACGCCAGTTAGAAAATAATTTGCAAAATTCTATAAGTAGAGGTTTAAAGTAACCACCTAATGTCAATACACGGCATTTATAACTCAAGGAACTAAGAAAGAAGAACATATCTCTCCAAACATGAATGCAAAAATACGTTACGATGAAACTGTGTTGCATAAAATGGCAATTAGTCAACAAACCTTAAAAGTTCTTCCCAGTCTGGCAAAATAAATCGACTGCACAAAGAACCTTCAACCTCAATAGCACTTTATGCTGTATATTCTGATCCTCAACATCAAGAGCAAAGACAAAAGTTATTTCTTTAAAGCCATTTTTAACGGTCCAACTTATCAATGTGTCTGATGATATCGATTATAATTCAAACCGCGCAAGCCTTTAGAATCAAAATTGAAACTTCAAGGAAAAGGGATAAATCTTTCAGTCATCTAAAAAGTTTCCTCTCCCAACCAATGTTGATGAAACTGAATTTTGTTCAATGTTCATGAGACATTTTAAAACATGAAGAAAATCTACAACTTGGTTTATGTAATGTTTTTAAATAAAGTGAGCAATTCAAATATATTTAAAAAAGGACTGACTTTTAAGAATGGGCTTCAGCCATTACTTTTAATTAAATATCCAAGTCCCTAGAAAGAAAGAAAGAACAAGAGTTAAAAAAGCTGATGATCAGGAATGCGGGCCAAATTTTCTAGATAGGAGAGGTAGTACAAGCTCTTAAGTAGGCGTTAACCCTATGCAGATGAGTTTACCCAAAGGTGTAATGAGTTAAATTTATTTGTAATCCGTTTATGTATTCCAATGTTAATTCCGTATGTTAATTCGTAATAAATTTATGTTTATCCTGATAATTTGACCATTAATTTTTATTCTCTGAATTTAATTTGTCGTATATATGTAGAAAAATGATGGAAAGTGATATGCAAATCATGATAGTTCCGGTGTAAAAAACCACTTCCAAAGGGGTTAAAAATTTCATTTCGGCATTGATTTCAACAAATCCACGCTGCGAACATCAACTTCGAGCAACAAATTGATTCGTTATTTCTATTAACTAAGAAAAAAATAATTTATTTCAATGTTTTCTACTGGCTAGCTCTCTGGCGCTCGGCACCACAGGTTTCGGGTTCGAGTCCCGGCGATGACATGGCTGTTTGTAGTGGTTCCGAATCCACTTTAAACTGTAGGTCCCAGTCTAACATGACTGTAGAGAATTGGCCATAGGGCTGACAACCCTACCCCGTAAAAAGAAAACATCTCATATTCCGAAATCTGCCAGTAGGCAGGCGGCCTTGATCCACCATGGGGCTGTTGCGCCAATCATGATGATAATACCTGTAACATTTAACATATTTTATAACACAATTTTGATTACATTACAATTTAGATGCCATTTATTTCAATGTTTTCTAAGAAATCCACATCCAATAATTTTTCCAAATAAAAACGTATTCAAAATGAAACTTTAAAAATAATAAAGTTTGATATATAAATTTAGTTAAATGACAATGATATAAAAAAAAGAAATGTAGAATAATTTATGCAAGGAAATACATCTTTTCCGGCATGAATTACTCCATTCACAAATTCCCTTGAATCAAGTAATTCATTTGAATATTTAATATAATTACTTATTTTCGCGAATGCGATTAGCCATGTTACTCTCAAACCTGTATTTATCTTGACAATATTACTTGTATTGTTATTTATTACGAGGGTATACATATATATATAAAATCTAGAAGATGTAAATACAAGATACAAGCTGTAGATTTATTTCCATCTATATATATATACGAGAAAGGAAAAATTCTACACCCCATAATCATGATATATTCAAACAAATAAATACGAGAAATATATAGTAGCAATATTGTGTGCGAATTAATATTATGAAGTTGAGCGTACCAAGCGAACACAAAGTATTTAACTTCATAATTTCTCAGATATTGCATCCGAATCATGTTAGCAGTACGTATAAATTGAAGAAAATTTAAAGATGTCAGCTTAAATATATAACAATTTAAAAATATTTTAAAATTTCACAAACATTTATTTAAATTTTGAAAACATTTTAGTATTGAATTTACTGAATTTATCACGTCATTACATTATGTCCTTTTTTATCAAAAAATTTCTCCCAAAATGCTTGATTTATTATAATGAAAGTTTTACATTTTGTGTCAACTCTATATTTTTGTTGGAAAACTGCTTATACGAAGAGTTAAAATCACGAAATCCAATCAGGAATTTTAAAGACGGGTATATGCAATAAAGATTAAAAAATGTTGAATATTCAATCATTATTCGAACCAACGACTATCATATTTATGCACGACGTTAAAAAGTGATTTATAAATTTAATTTGTTAACTTTTTTACAGTAAAATTGATTCATAGATCAATAATTTTGAATTAGAAATATTTTTTGTACTTTTTTTTTAATATTAAAGAATAATCTTGCACAAATTAAATACATAAATTTTAATATGTTATTAAAATTTTAAAGAAAAATAAGTAAGATAAAATATTTCCTCCGAAATGAATTGACGATTTTTATTACATAAACAAAATTTTCTGCTTAAAAAAATATCTATAAAGTGTTACTTTTTTTCTGGAAACAATTTTGTTTTTTTAATTACTTTGTATATATTTAAAAAAAAAATTCAAGAATTTATATAATTAAAAAAGATTTAATATAAGATTAAACTCGTTATATATATCTATTTTATTTAAATAAATAGCTACATTAAAAATTAAAATAAAATTCATTTTATATATTAAAAATCCTTAATAATTTGTACACTAACTTACACATTACAATTTTTGCAAAAATTGGAAACCACTTAAAATTCTCTATAATTATTTCGAAGCACCGAAATCTCTTCAATTATTTCAAAGCACTGAGAATTCTCTGTAGTTATTTCAAAGCACTGAAAATTCGCTATAGTTATTTAAGAGCACTGGAAATTCAGTGCAGCATTTTAAAGTAAATATCAATTTTGAAACCGCCTAGGCACAACACCAAAAATTTCGCCAACCATAATCAATAATAACTTTAATAATTAAATCTGTAATAAATTTCACACTGAATTAGAAAATATAAATGAATTCTGAAACAACCTAGATACTATACACAACCAACAACAAAAATTCACCAACCAAAGCATTCCAATATTCTCGATCTACAAACCATGCAAGGAACGATAAAAAAAATCCATACAGCATTTTCGCACTAACGAACATGCATTAAATAAAAAAAAATAAAATCCTACAAAATGTCAATTTGCCAACACTTGAAAATTGATGGGTCTGAAGCGAATTTTTCCTTGATAAACTTTTGCTCGCCGAAAACCTCTTGAAGCCGTCATGGGTTGGAACTAAAAATAACAAAATCCAATAATGAAGAATAATTCCCGATAGCGCCAAGAGGCAGGAATTCGGCCCCAAGAAAAGGCGGCACGTCTTGTGCTGTCTTTGTAAAATGAACAGAAAGTGTGTCCACCCCCACCATTTTTCTTGATGTCGAAGAAGCGTAGCTAACGGCTTTTGCACGATACCTCCAACTCTTGTTAATTAGATGGATATTTGGGAAGATGAGCATCGGGATCCATCTCAGTGAGCCATAAATCACGCCAACACTCTTCGCCAATCTACTTTACCACATTAATTTTAAATACTCAACTGCTTCATGCGGGAAAGAAGAGATAACTGCAGAAAGATAGTTTCGCCATTTTCGGCCCCTAGTTAAAAAAAAGGTCTGGAGATAATGTTATCAGTTTCCTTTTTTCAACTTTTACTGCAGGTTATCTGATTTCCTTCTGGTTTCCTATTTAAGCCTGGGTAAAAGATAGTATCCTAGACATTAATGTATTTTGGTTAACATCTTCTTTTGTAATAATTAAATATAAACTATTCAAAAATAATTTAACTTTTTATTTTTAAAAAAATTCATATAAATTTTTGTCGAATGTGATTCTTACAAGTTAATTCTGCGATCATATTGACTATAATCACCGACCAATTCAGCGACTATAATCAGTAATAACTTTATGAATATAAATCAATAGCAACTTTATTAATTTAAATCAGAGATAACGTACACACTAAATTAGAAAATGTAAACGTGGCATTAGAAAATTGTACAAAAATTTTAAAGCACTGAAAATTCCCTATAGTTATTTAAAAGCACTGAAAATTATCTATAGTTTTCCAAATCACTGAAAAGTCTCTATAATCATTTCAAATCACTGAAAAATCTGTGCAGTTATTTTAAAGAAAATATGAATTTTGAAACAGCCTAGGTACAATACAAAAACATTCACCAACTATAATCAGTAATAGCTTTTACACATAATTAAAACATGTAAACGTAGCATTAGAAACTACTACAAAAATTTCAAAGTATTGTGAATTATCTATAGTTATTTCACAGCACTGAAAAATCTCTGTAGTTATTTGAAAACACTGAAAAATCTCTATAGTCCTTTTATAGCAAATATGAATTCTGAAACAGCCTAGATAACAACAGAAAATAATCACCACCTGGAGCAGTCCAATATTCTCGATCTACAAAACCACGCCAACAAGGATAAAAAAAAATAACTCATACAGTATTTGCGCACTAACGAACATGTATTAAAAAAAATTAATGAAATCTTAAAAAATGCCAATTTGCCACTCTTGAAAAATGATGGGTCTGAAGCGAATTTTTCCTTGAGAAACTTTTGCTCGCCGAAAACCTCGGAAGCTGTCATGGGTTGGAACGAAAAATAACAAAATCCAATAATGAAGAATAGTTCCCGATAGCGCCAAGAGGCAGGCATTCGGCCCCAAGAAAAAGTGGCACGTCTGGTGCTGTCTCTGTAAAATGGACAGAAATGTGTCCACCCCCACTATTTTTCCTGAAGTCGAAGAAGCGCAGCTAACGGCTTTTGCCCGATTCCTCCCCCTCTTGGTAATTAGATGGATATTTGGGAAGATGAGCCTCGGGACCATCTCAGAGAGTTATAAATCACGCCAACACTCCTCGCCAAGCTGCTTTACTATGTTCATTTTAATTATTCAACTGCTGCATGCGGGAAGGAAGTGATAACCGCAGAAAGATAGTTGCGCCATTTTGGCTCTTAGTTAAAATAAACGTCTGGAGATATAGTTATCAGTTTCCTTTTTGCGAATTTTACTGCAGATTATCTGTTTTCCCTTTTGTTTCCCATTTAAGGCTGGGTAAAAGATGATATCCTAAATAGTAATATATTTTTGTAAAGATTTTCTTTCGTGATGATTAAATATAAACCATTCAGAAATAGTTTACATTTTTATTTTTAAAAGAAATTCATATATATTTTTTTCCAATGTGTTTCTCAGAAGAAAATTCTACTATCATATTGACCATAATCACCGACTATAATCAGTAATAAATTTATTAATTTAAATCTATAACAGCTTTATTAATTTAAATCAATAACAACTTTATTAATTTAAATCAGTAATAACATTCACACTAAATTAGAAAATGTAAACGTGACATTAGAAACTATTACAAAAATTTTAAAGCACTGAAAATTCTCTATAGTTATTTCAAAGCCCTGCAAATTCTCTGCAGTTATTTTAAAGCAAATATGAATTCTGAAACTGCCTAGGTACAACAGCCAAAAAGTTATCAACCAAAGCAGTCCAATATTCAAAGTACAAAGTCAAACTCACGCCAGCAACGATAAAAATAAATTCATACAGCATTTCCGCACTATCGAACATGCATTAAAAAAAATAAATAAAATCCTACTAAATGTCAATTTGCCAAGCCTTAAAAAATGATGGGTCTGAAGCGAATTTTTCCTTGAGAAACTTTTGCTCTCCGAAAACCTCGGAAGCTGTCACGGGTTGGAACGAAAAATAACAAAATCCAATAATGAAGAATAATTCCCGATAGCACCAAGAGGCAGGCATTCGGCCCCCAAAAAAAGTGGCACGTCTTGTGCGGTCTTTGTAAAATGGACAGAAATGTGTCCACCCCCACTATTTTTCTTGAAGTCGAAGAAGCGGCTTTTGCACGATTCCTCCCCCTCTTGGTAATTAGATGGATATTTGGGAAGATGAGCATCGGGATCCATCTCAGAGAGTAATAAATCACGCCAACACTCCTCGCCAATCTGCATTACCACATTCATTTTAATTACTGAACTGCTGCATGCGGGAAGGAAGAGATAACTGCAGAAAGATAGTTGCGACATTTTTGGCTTTTAGTTAAAATAAAAGTCTGGAGATAAAGTTATCAGTTTCCTTTTTGAGACTTTTACAGCAGGTTACCTGTTTTGCTTTTTGGTTTTCATTTAAGGCCGAGTAAAAGATAGTATCCTAAACAGTAATATATTTTGGTTATAGTTTGGTTTTCTTTTCTGATAATTAAATATAAATAATTCAGAAATAATTATTCTATTTTAATTTTTATTTTTGAATGAAATTCAAATATAACAGATGGACTGAAAAGTTCGTAGGCTGACACATAGATGGCACTACTAGTATTAAATCCATATGATTTTAAGTTAGCCCTAACCTTCAAAAGACACATATTCACATACTAATAGTACTGTTGCACTATTAGTATGTGAGTTATAACATTTTTAGTGAAGTTATAGCATTTTTAGTGTTCGTCACGTGCAGTCCAGTCTGACAAAAGACTTTTTTGTGGTTTTCGACGGTAACAGCCTGATTGGGGAGTCCACTGCGTGCATCGTCCTCGGTGCTCATTTCGCCTCGTTAAAATTTAGCAAACCGCTTCTCTACGCTTGATTTTCCTGGTGCAAAGTCCGAATAATGTTTATCAAGCCAAGCTTTGGCTTCAATAGTATTTTTTTTCCCTAAAAAAGTAATGCTTTAATCCATTCCAAAACCAATTTCTTTTATCCATTTTTTCAAACTAACAAAATTGCTTCACTAAAAATGTTATAACTCCCATATTAATAGTGAAACAGCTGCCAAATTTATACCCGTGTCTTTTGAAGACTAGGTCTAACTAAACATTATATGGATTTAATACTAGTAGCGCCATCTGTGTGTCAGCCTACGAACATGTCAGCCCAACTGTTATTTTTTTCAATCAGTTTCTTGGAAGTTAATTCTGCTATCATATTGACCATAATCACCAACCAATTCACCGACTATAATCTGTAATAACTTTATTAATTTAAATCCGTAATAACATTCACACTGAATTAAAAAATGTAAAAGTCACATTAGAAACTATTACAAAAATTTTAAAGCACTGAAATTTCTCTATAGTTATTTCAAAACACTGAAAAATCTCTTCGGTTGTTTTAAAGCAAATATGAATTCTGAAACAACCTAGGTACAACAACAAAAAAAATTACCATCCAAAGCAGTCCAATATTCTCGATCTACAAACCATGCCAGCAACAATAAAAAATAAAAAAAAAATTTATACAGCATTTGCGCACTAACGAAAATGAATTAAAAAAAAATAAATAAATAAAATCCTACAAAATGTCAATTTGCCATCATTTGAAAAATGATGGGTCTGAAGTGAATTTTTCCTTGAGAAACTTTTGCTCGCCGAAAACCTCGCAAGCTGTCACGGGTTGGAGCGAAAAATAACAAAATCCGATAATGAAGAATAATTCCCGATAGCGCCAAGAGGCAGTCATTCGGCCCCAAGAAAAAGTGGCACGTCTTGTGCTGTCTTTGTAAAATGGACAGAAATGCGTTCGCCCCCACTATTTTTCTTGCAGTCGAAGAAGCGCTGCTAACGGCCTTTGCCCGATTCCTCCCCCTCTTGGTAATTAGATAGATATTGGGAAAGATGAGCATGGGGATCCATCTCAGAGAGCAATAAATCACTCCAACACTCCTCGCCAATCTGCTTTACCACATTAATTTTAATTACTCAACTACTGCATGCGGGAAGGAAGAGATAACTGTAGAAAGATAGTTACTGTGCCATTTTTGGCTCTTAGTTAAAATAAAAGTCTGGAGATAAAGTTATAAGTTTCCTTTTTGCGACTTTTACTGCAGGTCATCTGTTTTCCCTTTTGCTTTCCTATTTAAGGCTGGGTAAACGATAGTACCCTAAACAGCAATATATTTTGGTTAAAGTTTTCTTTCGGGATAATTAAATATAAACCACCCAGAAATAGTTTAAATTTTTATTTTTAAAAGAAATTCATATATCTTTTATTTCAATGTGTTTCTTAGAAGTTAATTCTGTTATCATATTGTAAATAATCGCCAACCAATTCACCGAATATAATCAGTAATAACTCTATTAATTTAAATCAATAACAACTTTATTAATTTAAATCAGTAATAACATGCACACTGAATTAGAAAATGTAATTGTGACATTAGAAAATATTACAAAACTTTTTAAGCACTGAAAATTCTCTGTAGTTATTTCAAATCACTGAAAAATTCCTGTAATTATTTAAACAACTAAAAATTCTTTGTAATTATTTCAAAGCACTGAAACTTCTCAGTAATTATTTCAAAGCACTGAAACTTCTCAGTAATTATTTCAAAGCACTAATAATTCTCTATGCTTATTTCAAAGCACTGAAAATTATCTATAGTTATTTCAAAGCACTGAAAATCCTATGCAGTTATTTTAGAGCAAATATGAATTTTGAAACAGCCTAGGTACAACAACAACAAAAAGAATTCACCATCCAACGCAGTCCAATATTCTCGATCTACAAACCACGCATGCAACGATAAAAAAAACTGATACAGCATTTGCGCGCTAACGAACGTGTATTTAAAAAAAAATCGTACAAAATGTCAATTTACCAACCCTTGAAAAATGATGGGTCTGAAGCGAATTTTTCCACGAGAAACTTTTGCTCGCCGAAAACCTCGGAAGCTGTCATGGGTCGGAACGAAAAATAACAAAATCCAGTAATTAAGAATAATTCCCGATAGCGCCAAGATGCAGGCATTCGGCCCCAAGAAAAAGCGGCACGTCTTGTGCTGTCTTTGTAAAATGGACAGAAATGCGTCCTCCCCACTATTTTTCTTGAAGTCGAAGAAGCGCAGCTAACGGCTTTTGCACGATTCCGCCCCCTCTTGGTAATTAGATGGATATTTGGGAAGATGAGCATCGGGATCCGTCTCAGAGAACAATAAATCACGCCAACGCTCCTCGGCAATCTGCTTTACCACATTAATTTTAATTACTCAACTGCTGCATGCGGGAAGGAAGAGATAACTGCAGAAAGATAATTGCGCCCTTTTTGGTCTTTAGTTAAAATAATAGTCTGCAGATAAATTTGTCAGTTTCTTTTTTTGCGACTTTTACTACAGGTTATCTGTTTTCCCTTTTGCTTTCCCATTTAAGGCTGGGTGAAAGATAGTATCCTAAACAGTAATATATGTTGGTTAGCAATTTCGTTTGTACTAATTTAATATAAACCATTCAGAAATAGTTTATTTTTTTTAATTAAAAAAAATGAATATATTTTTTTAATGCGTTTCTTAGAAGTTAATTCAGCTATAGTATTAAAAGTCGAAGCAGTTTAGTCAGCTGCACTTTAGCCACCAAAAAATTTATTATTCAATGCTTCATATAGTGAAGTTAAAATATTAAAATATGTTAAACCATTTAGTGCCTATACTTCAACTAAACACAGTTACTTTACTAAATCCCCAATTAGTTATTTATGCCAAATAGCATATACAGATAAAAGACCAACTGTTAGTAGATTTCCTTCTTCATTCCTTACTAATATTAAACTATCTATCTGATTATAAATATGTATATATATATATTATATATATAGAAGTTTTTAAATTGTATTAAATAATTAAACATAAGAGGATACATATAAAAAACATATATATGCATGTATTTCAAAGAACTGAAAATCCTCTATAAATTATTTCAAAGCACTGGAAATCTTCTGCAGATATTTTGAAACAAATAGGAATTCTGAAACAGTCTAGGCACAACAAAAAGAAATTCACCAAACAAAGCAGTCCAATATTCTCAAACATGCCAGCAACGATAAGAAAAAAATTCCTACAGCATTTGCGCACTAAAGAACATGTACTTAAGAAAAAATAAAAAAAATCATACAAAATGTCAATTTGAAAACCCTTGAAAAATGATGAGTCTGAAGCGAATTTTGACTTGAGAAACTTTTGGTCGCTGAAGACCTCGGAAGCTGTCATGGGTTGGAACGAAAAATAACAAAATCCAATAATGAAGAATAATTCCCGATAGCGCCAAGAAGCAGGCATTCGGCCCCAAGAAAAAGCGGCACGTCTTGTGCTGTCTCTGTAAAATGGACAGAAATGTGTCCACCCCCACTATTTTTCTTGGAGTCGGAAGAGCGCAGCTAACGGCATTTGCACGATTCCTTCCCCTCTTGGTAATTAGATGGATATTTGGGAAGATGCGCATCGGGTCCATCTCAGAGAGCAATAAATCACGCCAACACTCTTCGCCAATCTGCTTAACGACATTAATTTTAATTACTCAACTGCTGCATGCGGACGGAAGAGATAACTGCAGAAAGGCAGTTGCGCCATTTTTGGCCCTTGTTTAAAATAAAAGGCTGGAGATAAAGTTATCAGTTTCCTTTTTTGGTACTTTTACTGCAGGTTATCTGTTTTCCTTTTGGTTCCCATTGAAGGCTGGGTGAAAGATAGTCTTCTAAACAGTAATAAATTTTGGTTAACATTCGCTTTCGTAATAAATAAATATAAATCATTCAGAAAGAGTTTAAATTTTTGTTTTTAAAAGAAATTCATATATATTTTTTTCAATGTGTTTCTTAGAAGTTAATTATGCTATCATACTGACCATAATCACCGACCAATTCACCAACTGTAATCAGTAATAACTTTATTAATTTAAATCAATATCAACTTTATTGATTTAAATCGGTAATAACAATCACACTGAATTAGAAAATGTAAACGCGGCATTAGAAACTATTACAAAAAATTCAATGCACTGAAACTACTCTATAGTTATATCAAATCACTGAAAATTCTCTGTACTTATTTCAAAGCACTGAAAATTCTCTGCAGATATTTTAAAGCAAATATGAATTCTGAAACATCCTAGATACAACAACAACAAAAACAAAATCAGCAACCAAAGCCAGTCCAATATTCTCGACCAACAAACCACGCCAACAACGATAAAAAAAATTCATACAGCATTTGAGCAATAACGAACATTTATTTAAAAAAAAAAAAAAAAACTTCCTACGAAATGTCAATTTGCCAACCCTTGAAAAATGATGGGTCTGAAGCGAATTTTTCCACGAGAAACTTTTGCGCGCCGAAAACCTCGGAAGCTGTCATGGGTGGGAATGAAAAAGAACAAAATCCAATAATGAAGAATAATTCCCGATAGCGCCAAGAGGCAGGTATTCGGCTTTAAGAAAGAGTGGCACGTCTTGTGCTGTCTCTGTAAAATGGACAGAAATGTGTTTCCACACTATTTTTCTTGAAGTCGAAGAAGCGGCTTCTGCACGATTCCTCCCCCTCTTCGTAGTTAGATGAATATTTAGGAAGATGAGCATCGGGATCCATCTCAGAGAGCAATAAATCACGCCAACACTCCTCGCCAATCTGCTTTACCACATTAATTTTAATTACTCAACTGCTGCATGCGGTAAGGAATAGATAACTGCAGAAAGATATTTGAGCCATTTTTGGCCCTTAGTTTAAATAAAAAGTCTGGAGATAAAGTTATGAGTTTTCTTTTTGCGACTTTTACTGCAGGTTATCTGTTTTCCCTTTTGCATTCCCATTTAAGGCTAGGTAAAAGTTAGTATCCTAAATAGTAATATATTTTGGTAAACATTTTCTTTCGTGATAATTAGATATATACCATTCAGAAATAGTTTACATTTTTATTTTTTTAAAAATTCATATATATTTTTTTCCAATGTGTTTCTTCGAAGGCAATTCTACTATAATATTTACCATAATCACCGACTATAATCAGTAATAACTTTATTAATTTAAATCTATAGCAGCTTTATTAATTTAAATCAATAACAACGTTATTAATTTAAATCAATAACAGCTTTATTAATTTAAATCAGTAATAACATTCACACTAAATTAGAAAATGTAAACGTTACATTAGAAACTACTACAAAAATTCCAAAGCCCTGCAAATTCTCTTCAGTTATTTTAAAGCAAATATGAATTCTGAAACTGCCTAGGTACAACAGCCAAAAAATCATCAACCAAAGCAGTCCAATATTTAAAGTACAAAGTCAAACTCAAGCCAGCAACAATAAAAATGAATTCATACAGCATTTCCGCACTAACGAACATGCATTAAAAAATAAATGAAATCCTACAAAATGTCAATTTGCCAAGCCTGAAAAATGATGGGTCTGAAGCGAATTTTTCCTTGAGAAAATTTTGCTCTCCGAAAACCTCGGAAGCTGTCACGGGTTGGAACGAAAAGTAACAAAATCCAATAATGAAGAATAATTCCCGATAGCGCCAAGAGGAAGGCATTCGGTCCCAAGCAAAAGTGGTACGTCTTGTGCTGTATTTGTAAAATGGACCGAAATTTGTCCTCTCCCACCATTTTTCTTGAAGTCGAAGAAGAGCAGCTAACGGCTTTTGCACGATTCCTCCCCCTCTTGGTAATTAGATGGATATCTGGGAAGATGAGCTTCGGGATCCATCTCAGAGAGCAATAAATCACGCCAACACTCCTCGCCAATCTGCTTTATCTCATTAATTTTAATTACTCAACTGCTGCATGCGGCAAGGAAGAGATAACTACAGAAAGATTGTTATTGCACCATTTTTGGCCCTTAGTTGAAATAAAGGTCTGGAGATAAAGCTATCGGTTACCTTTTTGCGACTTTTACTGCGGGTTATCTGTTTTGCTTTTGGTTTCCCATTTAAGACTGGATATAACATAATATTCTAAAGAGTAATATATTTTGATTAACATTTTCTTCCGTAATAATTAAGTATAAGCCATTCAGAAGTAGTTAAATTTTTAATTTTTAAGAGCAATTAATATATTTGTTTTCGGTGCTTTTTTTACAAAGTATCGTATTAAAAGTTTAAATAGTTTAGCCAGCTGCACTTTAGCCTCCATACATTTTTTACATTAGTAGTTGCTTCATCTATTCATGGTAAAATAAGGTAATCTGTTAAACAATTTTGTGACCATACTTCTACTAATCAAAGTTATAATAATTAATCTAATAATAGCTTTTTATGTCAAATAATATATACAGAAAACACAGAAATATTATAATTATCTGAAATAATATGAACATAGTCACTTCAATAATTTATTTAATTTTTTTTCCTGAAATATTTTTGTTTTTTATTTACTTTGAATGTACTACAAATTCAACAATTTATACAACTAAAAAATATTTAACATAAGATTAAACTTCATTTATATATAGTATATATACACTGAAGTGACAAAAGTCATGGGATACCTCTTAATATCGTGTCGGCCCTCCTTTCGCCCGGCGAAGTGCAGCAACTCGACCTGGCATGGACTCAACAAATCGTTGGAAGTCTTCTGCAGGAATATTGAGCCATGCTGTCCCGATAGACGTCCATAATTGTGAAAGCGTTGATGATGCAGGATTTTGGACACGAGCAGACCTCTCGATGATGTCCCATAAATGCTCGATGGGATTCCTGCCGGGCGATCTAGGTGGCCAGATCATTCGTTGGAATTGTCCAGAATGTTCTTCAAACCAATCGCGAACAGTTGTGGCCCGGTGACATGTCGCGTTGTCATCCATAAAAATCCCATCGTTGTTTGGGTACATGAAGTCCATGAATGGCTGCAAGTGATCTCCAAGTAGCTGAACATAAGCATTTCCAGTCAATGTTCGGTCCAGTCGCACCAGAGGACCAAGTCCATGCCATGAAAAAACAGCCCACACCATTACGGAGCCACCACCAGCTTGAACAGTGCCTTGCTGACAGTTTGGGTCCATGGCTTTGTGGGGTCTGCGCCACACTCGAACCCTGCCATCAGCTCTTACCAACTGAAATCGTGACTCATAGAACCAGGTCACGGTTTTCCATTCATCTAGGGACCAACCGATATACTCACGTGCCCACGAGAGTCACTGCAAGCGATGTCGTTCTGTCAGTAAAGGCACTCGAGTCGGTCTTCTGCTGGAATAGCCCAAGAATGCCAAATTTCTCCACACAGTTCTAACAGACACGTCCCTTGTACGTCCCACATTGATTTCTGCGGTTATTTGACGCAGTGTTGCTTGTCTGTTAGAATTTACGACTCTTTGCAGACGTCGCCGGTCTCGGTCGTTAAGTGCAGGCGGTCGACCACTGCGCTGTCCATGGTGGGATGTTATGCCTGAAATTTCATACTCTCGGCACACTCTTGACATAGTGGATCTGGGAATGTTGAATCCCCTAACGATTTCCGAAATGGCATGACCCATGCGTCTAGCTCCAACTGACATTCCGTTTTCAAAGTCTGTTAATTCCCGTCGTGCGGTCATCATCACGTCAAAACCTCTTCACATGAATAGCTTGAACAGAAATGAAATCTCTGCGAAAGCACTGCGCATTTATACCTGTTCTACGCGATGCTACTGCCATCTGAAAATTTGCATATTGCTATCCCATGACTTTTGTCACTTCAGTGTATATTATTTAAGCAAATAACTTTCAAATAAATATCAACGTTAAATTATAAAATATATGCGATAATGTTTTGATAATTGTAAATCTTGTGATAATGTTTTCCCTGAATTAGAAAATGTAAACTTGTATAAAAGTAAAAAAATTGCAAACCACTGAAAATTCTCTATGGTCATTTCAAAACACTAAAAATTCTTTATTGTTATTTAAAAGTACTTAAAATTCTCTACAGTTATTTCGAAGCACTGAAAATTCTCTGTAGTAATTTAATGCAATGGAAAATTTCTACAGTTATGTTTTAAAGCAAATATGAATTCTGTAACAGCCTAGGTACAAAAAAAAAAAAAAAAATCCACCACTAAAGCAGATAGAATACAACCACACCAACAACGATAAAAAAAATCATACAGCATTTGCGCACTAACGAACTTGCATTAAAAAAAATAATAATACCCTACAAAATGTCAATTTACCAACCCTTGAAAAATGATGGGTCTGAAGTGAATTTTTCCTCGAGAAACTTTTGCTCGCCGAAAACCTCGGAAGCTGTCATGGGTTGGAACGAAAAGTAACAAAATCCAATAATGATGAATAATTCCCGATAGCGCCAAAAGGCAGGCATTCGGCCCCAAGAAAAAGTGGCACGTCTTGTGCTGTCTTTGTAAAATGAGCATAAATGTGTCCACCCCCACCATTTTTCTTGAAGTCGAAGAAGCGGCTTTAGCACGATTCCTCCCCCTCTTGGTAATTAGATGGATATTTGGGAAGATGAGCATCGGGATCCATCACAGAGAGCAATAAATCACGCCTACACTCCTCGCCAATTTGCTTTACCTCATTAATTTTAATTACTCAACTGCTGCATGCAAGAGGAAGAGCTAACTGCAGAAAGATAGTTTGCGCCATTTTTGGCCCTTAGTTAAAATAAAAGTCTGGTGATAAAGTTATCAGTTTCCTTTTTTGCGACGTTTACTGCAGCTTATCTGATTTCCTTTTGGTTTCTAATTAAGGTTGGGTTAAAGATAGTATCCTAACTAGTATTATATTGTGGTTAACATTTTATTTTCGTACTGATTAAAATATAAATATTCCAGAAAATGTTTAATTTTTAAAAAAAAATAAATTCTTATATTTTTTTTCAATGTGCTTCTTAAAAACTAATTCCGCTATCGTATTAAAAGTTGAAGTTGTTCAGCCAGCTCCCTTTTATCCTCCAAAATTTTTTATTAATAGATGTTTCATATATTGATGTTAAAATACTGCAACATGTTAAACATTTTAGTTGCCGTTTCTTCTACTAAACAGAGTTGTGCTAATAAATCCACTAATAGCCCTTTATGCCAAACAGCATATACAGAAAAATCCCAATGCTAAAGAATTTCATCCTCCATTCATTACTAATATTAAATTATCTTTATATATATATATATATATATTTAAAGAAGTAAAGAGAATAAAATTCTATTTGACACATGAGCTAGAAAACCTTTTTGGCTACCCTACAAAATGCTTACAAATTTAGTTGGTCAGTTTGGTCTCTAGCACTACTACTTTTGGGGAAAATAATCAGAGATTTACATTCTCTTTTCCAAATATAATTAAAAGGACTTTCCTTCCTCCTGATTTAATGTTTTCCCTTAAAGCACAGTCGCGGATACATTTCATGTGGCTTAATTTCCGAGTAGGGATTCCTAAGTTCAAAAACTCTTAACTTTTTTGATTTGCCACCACTTCTAAGTGAATAGAAAAATCCAACAGCACTCCATCATCAATGTGCAAAATAGGATGGACACAACATTTTATGAAGTCTTTGTTACATCATTCAAATGTAATAAATCATATTATATTTTTATTTGCAAATTAGCACACGTGTTAAAAAATTAATAATAAATACTTCACCTACAATATTGCAAAAAATAAAGAATAACAATATTAGTACCGTAAAATAAAAAGATTAATTTTGAACATAGAAATCCTTCCTTAAAAAAAAATGCAAAAAATTGCGTTTTTTTCAAATTTATTCGTTACCCACCTTATAATCTTTTCACGACCTTTCTAGTAGCCGAGGCTGTATCATTTTTAACTACTACTTTTTCAGAACTACTACTTCAGAACTACTACTTAAGGTGATAAACTACTAATTAAGTTCTAATCTCCAGAGCCTTAAACAAAAATACTTAGAGTAAATTGTTTTTCTGACGATTAAAAAAAAAGAAAAATAATTAGATGTTTTTAAACATATATATAATTTTTGTTGTTGAGAATAAATATTAATAAGATTCTGTATTTAAAGCAATAAATTTTGATAATATCTGCTTAGAATGCTAGTTATTTATTTAGTCCATTATGTTACCACGATGCTTTTAAAATTTCTACTGAAATGTTTATTATCTCCTATCTATATACTATCTGTATCCAATGTGCTCAAAAAATAATGAAGCATGATAAGCGATAGATGAAAGTTATAGAGTCGTCTGAAAAGTCCGTGCAAATTTGCGGTAGCTGTCTAAAGGGCATATCTTTTTATATATGAGAATGCCAGGGCAGATCCTCAATC
This sequence comes from Caerostris darwini, assembly GCA_021605075.1. Classification (NCBI taxonomy): domain Eukaryota; kingdom Metazoa; phylum Arthropoda; class Arachnida; order Araneae; family Araneidae; genus Caerostris; species Caerostris darwini. The sequence goes on from BPLQ01014245.1 coordinate 168,377, forward strand.
CCAAATGAAAATTACATTGTTCTAATGTATCTTAGAATTGAGTATAATACATGCTATAGGACATGTGGATTAACAGAAATGTTAAAAAATGTCAAAATCCACCATTCACGAACATTTTGTGAAGCTCGGCTATACAAACCGTTCTGATGAATGGGTTCCTCATGTTTTAATGGTGAAAAATCTGAGAGATCGCAATATCATTTGCAACTAGTTCTACAAACGAATGAAAGATACAATTTTTGAAGCAAGTAGAGGCGTATGATGAAAAAGGAAAGATAAGTGAAACAGATCTTGGAGAAAGCGAAATAAACCATCTTTTAGCTTGTCCAAAAGTAGGTCTTCATACTATGAAGGTCATATTCTGTATTTGGTGGAATTTGAAATTAATTCTACATTGGGAGTTTTACCGAACAGCAATCCGATAAATCCAGAAAAATATTGCTTGCAATTAGACTTATTAAATAACATCAATTGAACAAAAAAATCACGAAATAGCGAATCTGAAGGTCGTCATGCTTCATCAGGGCAATGCATGGCCTCAAGTATTTTCGATAATTCTACAAAATAAAGTTGTCTTTTTTATTTAATTTTTTTTAATATATTTTTATAAAAATACAACTTTTTTACTGTTAAAAATATTAATAATTTTGCTACAATAAATTACTATCCGAAATTGCACTCTATAATACAATTCTTATACTCTATAAATACAATTTTATACAATCTTATACTCTGCAAATACAATCTATACAAAACTTTTAATAATATTTATTAAAAGGTTTCAATTTTTAACAATTAAATTGATCGGTCTGATGCATAAAACTAAAATTGCATGTTTTATTAATAAATTCCATATTCTCACAAATTTATCAGTGATATTCCTTTCTTCATTAAGAGAAGCCTAAATAAGTTTAAAAATGGAAAACAAAAATGGTTCTGCATAATTTACTTCTTTTCAGGGATTTGCTTTTCATTCTTACTTCAGGTAACATGTTTAATAACATTCTTTTATGAACTGAAAGGCAACAAAATAATTTTTTTAGCTCTTTGGTTCCTGCTTTGTTGGAACTCCATGAACAGTAATTAGAATGAATGTCCTGGTGCAGCGAGTCCTAGACTCATTAATTATGGCTGTGTAACTGCGACGACGACTTTCTTTTAAATTTATTTCTCAGCGTGTCTTGATTTGAAGTTTTAAAAACAGATATCATAAACGAGGATGCTTTGAACCATCTCTAACTCGACGTCAGATTTCATAAGGTCCCTGCGGTTTCAGTGAGTTTAATTTGCATAAAGTATGTACACAACGCGAGATAGTTTTTTAAGGGTTCCTATGTTTGTTGTTATTATAATCTCTTTCTCTTTATAGGCTTTCTAATTTCTAAAAAATATAAATTATATATATATTTATGTTTTTTTAGTATGCGAGCTAAGCTTTGAGATTTACTGAATAACATAGAAGGAGGATCAAGTTCAATAATAATAATTGAATTAGTAATCTAATGTAGTATATATTTCTATGTTTTTAAATATTAATTGCTATATATTTTAGAAGTCCCGACTACAAATACGAGTTCCATGTGACGATGTGAAGTTGACTGATAATGTTCAACATTGGCAAAATAAGTAAAAAAATAAATTTTTACCAACTTGCTATTAGGAGTTTTATTATAAATAAAAATAGCAATATAAGTAAAATAATTTAACTAACAGCTATATAAGTAAAATATTTGTAACTAATAGCTATATAAGTAAAAAATACATTCTTATATATCGCCATCATGAATAGATACCGACACAATCACTACGGTCATATTAATTTAATGCAATTTTATATTGTTTTCCACAGGGTCTGAATGACCGAGTGGCTAGCGCTCTGGCCCTCGGTACCCTTGATTTCGTGTTCGAGTCCCGGCCTAACATTATCGTAGAGCGTTGCGCGGGTATTGTTACACTGCGTCGGAGCTTACCTCCAAGCTATATGCACCTCCTGGTAGTGCTAAGTGAGTAACGTGTTTACAGCGCTTGCCTTAAGTCATCAAGGACAATTGTTTAAGCGTTTGCCAGCTGCAATAGAAAGAAAACAAACATTTTTTTTTTTTTAATATTTAACATATTCGACATTTTTAAATGTAATCTATAATTACTTTACAAAAAATTGAGGATTATATTTTTTTCTAAACATGCAAATTATTTTGCTATTTAAAATATTAGCAATTTTACTATAATAAAAAATGCCCAAAATTAAGTATTTGATAATATTTATTAAATGGTTCATTTTTAACAATTTAATTGATCGGTCTGATGCACAAAGGTAAAACTGCATGGTTTATTAATAAATTTCCATATTCTTACAAATTTACCAGTGACATTCTTTTCTTCATTAAGAAGCTTAAATAAGTTTAAAAATGAAAAAACAAAATTGGTTCTGCATAATTTACTTCTTTTCAGGGATTTGCTTTTCATTCTTACTCCAGGTAACATGTTTAATGGCATTCTTTTATGAACTGAAAAGCAACAACATAGAACATTTTTTCCAGCTCTTTGGTCCCTGCTTTGTTGGAACAGAAACTCCGTGAACAGTAATTAGAATGAATGTCCTGGTGCAGCATGTCCTAGACTCATTAATTATGGCTGCGAACCTCCGATGACCACCTTCTTTTAAATTTATTTCTCAGCGTGTCTTGATTTGAAGTTTTAAAAACAGAAATCCTAAAAGAGGATGCTTTGGACCATCTCTAACTTGACGTCAGATTTCGTAACGTCCCTTTGGTTTCAGTGAGTTTAATTTACATATATGTACACAACGCAAGATAGTTTTCTAAGAGTTCATATGTTTCATATTATTATTATATTTTTATATGCTTTGTAATTTCTAAAAAAAATATATAAATACTTAATTTCTATTTTTTAGTATGCGAGCAAAGCTTTGAGATATACTGAAGAATATAGAAGAAAGACCAAGCTCAATAGTTGTAATTGGATTAAAAATCTAACGTATGTACTTCTATGCATTTTAGTATTAATTTCTGTATATTTTAGAAGTCACCGAGTACAAATACGAGTTTCATGTGAGAATGTCAAGTTGAATGATAATATTCAACAATGGCAAATTAAATAAAAAATATATTTTTACTACCCTGCTAATAGTATTTTTCTAAGTGAAAAATAGCAATATAGGTAAAATATGTTTTACTAATAACAGTATAAGTAAAAAAAAAACATTTAATAGATGCAGACTTAACATGAATAGATGCAGACTTAATTTGGATAATTCTAATGTAGTACTGAAGAATTTTAGTATTTTGAGAAGCTGAATTAAATGTATGGCTTTGTATTGTTATTCTTGTTTTAAAAAAAAAAAAACATCTTTTAATTATGTATATTAAATACAGATATATTTTTCATACATAAATAAAATCATAAAAACAATTTTCTGCATTATCTTATTAAATTAATAAATTTTTAATTCAATTTCTTTTTGCATAGGACCAATTTGTCTTCGCTATAAACACAAGTGATTATGAATTAAATTTATTTGAAATTCAAAAACTATATTTTATAAAAAATATTAGATAATTGCTCCAACTAGGCTTCTCATCTATCTTATAGTCTACCAAGAATTCCGAATTTTAGAATATATTTTAAATATAAATAATCAATTTATAATTATCAATCAATTAATCTTAATTTATAATATTTATTGAAAGGCCCAATTTTTAATAATTAAATAGATGCACAAAATTAAAATTCTATGAGTTATTAATAAATTTCCATATTCTTGCAAATTTACGTGTGACATTCTTTTCTTCATTAAGAAGAAGCCTAAATAAGTTTAAAAATGGAAAACAGAAATGGTTGTGCATAATTTACTTCTTTTCAGGGATTTGCTTTTCATTCTTACTCCAGGTAACATGTTTAATGGCATTCTTTTATGAACTGAAAAGCAACAACATAGAACATTTTTTTCAGCTCTTTGGTGCTGCTTTGTTGGAACAGAAACTCCGTGAACAGTAATTAGAATGAATGTCATGGTGCAGCAAGTCCAAGACTCCTTAATTATGGCTGCGAACCTCCGACTATAGCTTTCTTTGAAATTTATTTCTCAGCGCGTCTTGATTTGAAGTTTTTAAAACAGAAATCATAAAAGAGGACGCTTTGAACCATCTCTAACTTGACGTCAGATTTCATACTGTCCCTGTGGTTTCAGTGAGTTTAATTTGCATAAAATATGTACACAACATAAGATAGTTTTTTATTTGTTATTATTATAATTTCTTTATATGCTTTGTAATTTCTAAAAAAAATTAAAAATATGTATACTTAATTTATATTTTTTAGTATGCGAGCAAATATTTGAGTTTTACAGAAAATAGTTTCAATTGTTTTAATTGAATTAAAAATGCAATATATGTGTTTTTATGTATCTGAGTATTAATTGATATATATTGTAGAAGTCCTCGATTACAAATAGGAATTTCATGTGAGGATGTCAGGTTAACGGATAATGTTCAACAATGTCAAAATAAGTGAAACAAGGTAATAAACATATATATTTTACACATAGAAATACATACATTTGATTATTAATTCAATTAGAACTATTGAGCTGGATATTCAGTCTATGTTGTTCAGTAAATCTCAAAGCATAAAAAGATATTATAATAATAACAAATATATAAACCCATAAAAAATATCTTCCGTTGTATACAAATTTTATGCAAATTAAAGTAGGCGCACAGTATATTTTTATTATAAGTAAAAAATAGCAATATAAGTAATTTGTGTTGTTCTAAAGCAGCTAACAAACACTTAGACAGTTGTCTTTGAAGCCTAAAGGCAAGCGCTGCATCGGAGTTATTCACTTAGTACTACTCAGGAGGTGCGTATAATTATTATATGGAGGTGCGTATTTATATTTGATACATACGCGGAGTCGCAATACCCCCGCAACGCTCTACGATCACGTTAAACCGGGACCTACGGTTTAAAGTGGATTCCAAACCACTACAAACATCCATGGCACCTCCGAGATTCGAACCCGAAACATGTGGTGCAGAGCGTCATTTTTCATTTTGATTAATTTAATTCGAGATTTTTTGAATATATTTTTTAATTACTTTCATAAATTGAGATATTTATTTTTTCTAAACGTACAACTTCCTTTTTGTCATCAAAATATTAATAATTTTGCTATAATAAATTAATATCCTCAATTAAGTACTTGATAATATTTATTGAAAGGTTCAATTTTCAACAATTAAATTGATCGGTCTGATGCACAAAACTAAAACTGTATGAGTTATTAATAAATTTCCATATTCTTACAAATTTACTGGAGATATTCCTATCTTCATTAAGTAGAAGCATAAATAAGTTTAAAAATGAAAAAATGGTTGTGCATAATTTACTTCTTTTCAGGGATTTGCTTTTCATTCTCACTCCAGGTAACATGTTTAATAGCATTCTTTTATGAACTGAAAAGCAACGACATGGAACATTTTTTCAGCTCTTTGGCTCCTCCTTTGTTGGAACAGAAACTCCGTGAACAGTAATTAGAATGAATGTCCTGGTGCAGCGAGTCCTAGACTCATTAATTGCGGCCGCGAACCTCCGACGACGACTTTCTTTTAAATTTATTTCTCAGCGCGTCTTGATTTGAAGTTTTAAAAACAGAAATCATAAAAGAGGACGCTTTGAACCATCTCTAACTTGACGTCAGATTTCATAATGTCCCTGTGGTTTCAGTGAGTTTAATTTGCATAAAATATGTACACAACGCAAGATAGTTTTTTAAGGGTTTACATGTTTGTTGTCATTATAATCTTTTTATATGCATTGTAATTTCTTTAAAAAAATGTTAATTATGTATATTAATTTATATTTTTTAGTATGCGAGCAAAGATTTAAGTTTTACTGAAAAATCTATAATGCGGATCACAATCTAATTGGGTTAGTAATCTAATGTATGTATTTTAGTATTAATTTCGATGTATTTTAGAAGTACTCGACTACAAATACGAGTTATATGTGAGGATAGCAAGTTGAATGATAACGTTCAACAATGGCAAAATAAGTAAAAAATATATTTTTACTGCTCTGTTATTAGTATGTTTTTAAGTAAAAAATAGCAATATAGGTAAAATGTTTTTTACTCATAGCAATATAAGTGAAGAAATATATTCGTACATAGTGCCAACAGGAATAGATGCAGATTAAATTTGAATAACTGTATAGTAGTACTACAGAATTCTGTGTTTTTGCGACGTTGAAGAAATTATATGGGTATCTATTGTGATTATTTTTTAAAGGAAATCATCTCTTAATTCTGTGTAATAAATGCAGATATAATTTTCACTGATAATTAAAATCATAAAGACAATTTTACACATCATCATATTAAATTATTAAATTTTTAAAGCGAAGTTTTTCATAGGACAGATTTGTCTTCGCTTTGGACGCACGGGATTATGAATTAAATTTATTTGAATATCGAAAAATACATTTTATAAAAAATATTAGATAATTTCTCCATCTAAGGTTTTCATCTATCTTTTAATATACCAAGAATTCTGAATTTTATAATATATTTAAAAAAAATAATGAATTTATAATTATCAATCAATTTTGTTTAATTTATAATATTTACTGAAACGCGCAATTTTTAAAAATTAAATTGATGCACAAAACTAAACTTGCATGAGTTATTAATAAATTTCCATATTCTTACAAATTTATTACATTCCTGTCTTCATTAAGAATAACCCTAAATGAGTTTAAAAATGGAAAACAAAAATGGTTGTGCATAATTTACTTCTTTTCAGGGATTTGATTTTCATTCTTACTCCAGGTAACATGTTTAATTGCATTCTTTTATGAACTGAAAAGCAACAAAATAATTTTTTTAGCTCTTTGGTTCCTGCTTTGTTGGAACTCCATGAACAATAATTAGAATGAATGTCCTGGTGCACCGAGTCCTAGACTCATTAATTATGGCTGCGAACCTGCGACGACGACGACCTTCGTTTAAATTTATTTCTCAGCGCGTCTTGATTTGAAGTTTTAAAAACAGAAATCATAAAAGAGGACGCTTTGAACCATCTCTAACTTGACGTCAGATTTCATAATGTCCCTGTGGTTTCAGTGAGTTTAATTTGCATAAAATATGTACACAACATAAGATAGTTTTTTCAGGATTTGTATGTTTGTTATTATCATAATCTCTTTATATGCTTTGTAATTCCTAAAAATAAATAAAAATTATATGTATTTAATTTATATTTTTTAATATGCGAGCAAAGATTTTAGTTTTACTGAAAAACATAGAAGGTGGATCAAGTTAAATAATTGAATTGGATTAGTAATCATAATAATCTTATTAGTAATCATTAGTAATCTAATGTTATATGTGTTCCGAAGTATATAATAAAATATATGTCTATAACTTTTTTAAAACAAGACAAGTTTAAAAAAGTAGGAAGTATTTTTACAATGATATTATTTTGAATATTTTCCCTTCAATATCAAAAAATAAAATTTAATGTTCAACTAAATTCAACAAATAATATATTAATATTATGAAGAGTTGAAATTATTCCCTAAAATAATTGTTAAATTGAAAGATAAAAAATAAGTACCAGAAAAATGAATTTTCTTAAAGATCAAAATTTTTTATTAAAACAACCATTTTATTAATTCTGCAGTTTTTTTTCAAAAAATATTTTAGCTTCCTTTTTAAAAACTCTAGTTTCTTTTAAATTTTAAAACATTATTTTTGAAACATAGCAAAATAATTATTTCAGGTAAAAATAAATTAAAATGTTTAAAATTACTTTTCTTTGAAGTGTATACATGTGCATATGTTATCTTGTGCTTGTCGCTGAATAATATATTATTGTAAATGTCCAAAAAATTTTTATTAAAAAAATTCAACTGCTATTTTGAATTGTCACGCAAATTAAAAGTAATCCCAATATCCCAGGTAGAAGTAAAGAAAGTTATTTCATTTTTCTTAAAGGAGAAAAAAATGTTTTCGGGTTACTTCATTTCATTTATTTTACTTTTTACACAAAATGGAAAGTCAGCTATCATTTTTAAAAATTCTATTTAGTGATGTTTCTTCAGTAATGAATAATTTAAAACGTTTCCAAATGACAATTAAAGTAGGAGACAAGATGTTTGCTTTTTATTTTAGTAATACCTTTGCTTTAAACTACGTTATTATGCAAAAGTGGTATTAACATTTTGATTTTTTAACCTTTAAACCAAGTAAATAAACAAGTAAATAGCAATATTCTCTAATTATAAGTTATCAACATGAAGTACATAAAGCATTAAATTATAAGAACAATTAACAGATGAAAAGGTTTTGAATGTGTTATTTTTAAATAGATAAATTAGTTTTAAATCATGTATAATACGAAAATTCAACGTTTTGCAAAGATATGTGAAAAGTAAAATTAATAATACATATAATTTCTATCCTACATCCATGACTTGGTGTTCTATCCAATTTTGTAAAAGCAGTCCACCAATTTGAAAAGGAATATTATTCGAGAATTAATGTCCCACATTTATGTTTTGTATTGAAGAATCTCCTTTAATGTCGTATGAATTAATGATATTCGCATACAACGCCACTATTAAAATCAATTTTCTTCATTTCTGATATCTGTCACCGTAACACTCCACAAGCGAAATTCACTTCTTCAGGCACTCCTACACATTAGCTGTATAGATTACCACCTGGTTCGAAACCGAAATTCGAATTTTTAATTTTATGTCGAATGACTAAAAAGCAAATTTTCATAACAATAACGTATTCTAGGCTATTTAGCGGAAGAAGAAAGGCCAAACGAAATTAAAGCATTGAAAAAAAGGTTTATGCAGTAAACTTTATCAAGTTTGTTGGATTTTTCGATATCAATAAATATTATATACATGTTATAGTTAACATTCCTTTATTTAAAACATCCTGTAGCTAAAACGGTCAGAATATTGACGCCAGAATTGATTATATGGTTTATACCAGGAATGGGCAAACTACGGCCCGCCGGAAGGTTCTATCCGGCCAGCGGATAGAATTTTAATTTGCCGGTCCGAGACAAATTAAAAGAAACATGTATTTATATATTCATCTGCTTTTCTACTTTGATTAAATATTATTTTTTTTCTTCCTTTTTTTCAAAAAACTGCTGATCTTTTTACTTTTCTATTTTTGTTCTACAAGACAAAAATCGACGGAAATATCGGTAAAGTAATATTTTTCAATCGGTAAAGTGTTAAAAGCGGAAGTTCTTTATTAATTATAACTATAGATTGGTAGAGTTTTACAAATCATTATCGAAAGTAAGTTTTCCAAATTGAATATCTCACGGCCAGAAAATCAGTGCTAAGTTTTCTTCATCTTATATATGTAAACAAGCGTTTTCAACTATGAACCTTAGAAAGAATTATTTCAGAAGTAGACTGACAGATGAGCATTTAGCCTCGGAATCAGAGACCTTTAGAATCAGTACATCTCCCTTCGAACCTCAATATAAGGAACTTTTAAAAATGAAATCGCAATTTCATTCCTCTCACTAACATATTTAAATTGTAATACTTGTATATTATTTTTAAAATTTTAGAAAAATTTATCTTGGCCCACCAAATATTTTTTTTCGATTTTTGGCCTGCGACCGAAAACGTTTGCCCATACCTGGTCTATACATTAGATGCCTTAAAGAAAAATTTACTCTAGGGGCTACAGCAAATTTAATCTGGGTAATGACCAACTTGAAAAAAAATAAACTTAAAGAAAATTTCATTATTTGATGACTACTAATTAATGCATTATGTTTTGGAGCACCTTTGTCATGATGGTGCACAGAACGTCTGTCTGTCGAACTGGTCTGGGTAAACTACTGGCACCCACTCCGGACTGGCCGAGTGACTAGCACTCTGGCGCTCGGTACCACAGGTTTTGGGTTCGAGTCCCGGCGGTGCCGTGAATGTTTGTAGTGGTTCGGTATCCACTATAAACTGTAGGTTCGGTTATGTTTAACCTAAAGTGTGCACAAGAGGACCGTAGAACGACAAACCAAACCCACGCCAGACATCAGTGACGTTGCTACCACAGCTGCCACGACGCCCCTAAAAACCTGCTGAGATATGGTTGACTCCTTCTTCCAAGTTGAAGTCCCAATTTTATGTTCTTTTCATGTTCCTACAAACGAAATTGATTAAGTTCTTTTCAAATTGCTTCAAATTTCCTTTATAGCCTGCACATATTTTGGCAGACAACGGTTCATGGCACAACTTATGTATCCGTCAAAACTCACGTACTGCAGCAATTTAATTTCCATTACTTTCATGTAACATTTTTTTTGTTGATTTACTCCTTTTCGAGCTATTTAGCCCCTAGGGGCTCTATCTCCGATATGACAGGGTAAATACAGTTGAAACTATGAAAATGGCCCAGAATATATTTATAAATATAATTTTAAAAAATTATCTAACAATCATAAACAAATAAAAATAAAAATAGAAATTAAACTAAAATTTTGCGCGGACGTTTTAAATCATTATCTGGAACGTAAGAATCAATCTTCTGAATTGCAGTATTTTCATGATTAAAAAGCATGTCAAAAAATTTAACAGAGATATATTTAAGAAAATCTTTTAAGGAAGGAATGTTAATAGCTTTATAGATATCAGAATTGCGCGTAAACCATTTAGCAGAGGTAATTTGGCGGATAGTGATATTTTGTAACGTTTCAATTTTCTTTTAATTAGATTTAGCTGCATAGGACCAGACCGCGCAAGCGTATGTGAGAATTGGGCGAAGAATAGCCGTAAAAAGAAGGATTTTGTTATCTCTGGTAGAATAGAATTCTTATAAATAGAATTCTCTCATGGTAGAATTTCTATTTATAAGTGGATAGCGTTTTCTGAAGGCAAAACGAAATTTAGTTTTGGTGTGCAGAAAATGTTGTTTCCAAGTTAAATGCTGATCCAGTATAACTCCTAAATATTTAGTCTGACTATTCCAAGGGATAATAGTATTATTGATCTTAATCACGGGGTTATTACGTTTATTTCCAATAGAGAATAAAACAGCTTCAGTCTTATCTACGTTTAAAGAAATTTTCCATTTAATGAACCAGTTATTGAGAATTTTAAGGTGATTAGTGAGACATGTAACATTTACTAATCACTCATGTTCAACTAACGAAACAGTTATCGTTACAGCTAAAAGCGTTAAAATGCAAATTAATTACTGTATTTTACTTTCAGAGCTATTTTTCATCCCACTTCTACCTTACACATATGCATGTCAAACGATTTATTTTATTCCTGCTTATCAAATCTTGCTTTTAATCATTGAAATTGTCATTTTTGTTCTTGTTATTTCTTAAGTTGAATTTCCAGTTTTGTGCCACACAGATACCTCTAACAAACATTTTTGAACTAATTTTTATTTTTGGAAATTCTTTTAACTTATCTGGTGCATAGTTAATATACCAATTTTAATGCTGATCCACTGACCCGTTTGTCATTAAAATTTCTGATGGAGGAAGGAGAATTGGAGTGCACCAATTTTAATACGCTTTTATTAGTTTCACCCGCATGGGGCCTGATGGCCGAACGGCTACCGCTCTGGCGTTCGGTAGAACAGGTATCGGGTTCAAATCTCGGCTCTGCCGATGGGTGCTGTAGTGGTTCGTAATCCACTTTAAGTTGTAGGTCCCGGTCCTAATAGGATCGTAGAGCGCTGCGGGGGCATTGTTACTCCGCGTCCGTGGCTTACCATCAAGTTACACGCGCCCCCTGGGTAATGCAATGTGAGTAACATCGGTGCAGCCCTTATGGCGAAAGATCACGGTCTATTTGTCAGCTGTATTAGAAGAAAAAAAAGTTTCACCTGTATGTTTGTTAGTAACTGACTCTTTGGGCTCGATTTTGTGCTACTTTAACCGATCAGATCAGATTAAATTTAAACGTTGTAGACTTATCAAGAACCGACGATAATAAAATATTTTGATACGTTTATTATTTCATCATGATTAGGATCGCCAGGATTAGTGATTTTATATTAACTTATGAAGAACAATCTAACCCATGCAGAATGAAAGTATTCAGTAAAGACATTCAAACCTACGTGGGACAGCGGCACAACGGATAACTCGCCTGACTAATGATCAGGAGATTCCCTGTTCGAATCCTGGCTGGCTCGACATATTCGCATTTAGCTTTTGTTTTACTCACAATTAAATTATTGTAAGAACTATAATTTCAGTCCTCTCTACCGGGACCTCATTTAAATATTAAAAACACTAAAAAATACGCTTTTAGAGTCAATCAAATTAAAAAGCAAAAAATAATTGTTAACATCAGAATAAAATTACTGACGACAAAATGAATGTCACTGTTCTAAAAGTGTGGGGTGCTCGATATCAATCGTGATAATTTTTCACTACTTTCATTCCGAAATGCAGAGTTAGTTTAAAAATGTCATACAAAGCATCCCACGCTTTTAGAACAGTGACATTCATTTTCTCGTCAGTCATTTTATTATTATGTTAACATTTTTTTTTTACTTTTTAATTTGATTAACTCTAAAAGTGTATTTTTTAATTTTTTTGAACAATAATTTATTTAAATAGAAGATTCTTAATTTAAAACCATCTTGTATCCTAGTGTAAAACTACAGAGCCATATTTTATAAGTGCATCTAATTGTCTAAAACAGGGATTTGAATATCATAGCGCAGATTGCATGTTGCTCTGGTCTGATTTTTTTGCTGTTTTCTCATACAACACAGCATTTTTGTTGTTAATTTGAATAAATTTCGCTGCAAATACAGATTCCTAGTAATTGCTTAGGTCTTCAAATCTTTAGACTGTTTATCAGTCTATTTTAGGAAAAATTATAAACAAGTATTAGTTTACTTTGAATTATTCCTAAGCAAAAAATGCTTTCATAAGAAGTTTTCGTTAAATTTTTCTTATTGTATCAATAATAATTATTAAGCTTTATTACTTATAATTAATACTTAAGCATTTATTAGTAAATATTTTTGTTTGCGAGCTACTTCAGTCTTGAATGTTAACAAATATAAAAAAACCTAATTCATTAATAAAAATGTAAATTAATTTTGCAAAAATATAAAATCAAATTATAAACATTAAATCAGATATAAAAAAATACAGTGTCACATACAAAACTACATTACCTGCTTCTTTTTGAGGCTAGCCTATAAGACTGAGAATAGATGAAAGTCTTGTTTCTAAATTTAAATATCCTTAATGTTAAGTGAATCTTAAGTACGTCATTCTTTTTTTACATATGAAATATACATTTACATTATAATGCCAGCATTAAAAATATTCAATTATGCAGTGTAAAAATGTTTAAAACCAAACTTTTTTTATATGGTTATTATGTGTTTTTTAATACGATTTCTCTTAATGTCCTTTACGATATGGTAGGTAAAATAATCACAGAGTTAAAAGCTAACAATCTCAAAGATAAAAACACTACCAAATAATGCAGAGTTTACGTAAAGAAATCAGAATTAAAATTTTATATTCTTCCGTGTATAAAACTGGATCTTATAAAGTTCATTAAAGCATGGACATCAGCTGTACATTCGCAAACGTATGTCAACAAGTTTCTATGACTTTTAGAAATATGTTTTTTGGATATCCTATAAAATAATTCAAAAATGGGATGCTATGAATCAATTAATAGAATAGTATAGTTGTCATTATAGTTATTAGGCGTTGCAGAAATTTTAGTTTATAATAATGGAAATATTCTTGATAAATCTTCGTTTTTTCACCAATGTTGGTTGTCATACAATATGCAGTTTCAAGAATGGTATTGCAAATAATAACCATATCCGTAAACAGTCCGATTGTGAAGCAAGAAGAACAAGAAAATACATCAAAGTGGACAATTTTTTATAACAGGTATATGTTTTTTCTTGCAATGACTTTCCTTAAACCGAAAATGATTTTTGCTACAATGTTAAATACGCAGCAACTCAATGAGCAACTTGCAGACCTACTTCGTTGCGCAGGTTCTTTACCACCCCAATAAAGAATGAAGTGAACAGTTGAAATTCGAATTCGAAATTTTAATTATTAGGAATTGGAGTGAATTTCGGTTTTTATCGGTTCGTACCAACTAATTAGTGATAGCTCCATTTTAAATTGTGTTGGCGAAGCGCTGATTCAACGTGTCTCCACAATAAATTTATGTCTGTTGCTACAAAGTCGTTGTAACGAAAAGTAACCTTAGGTTTAATGCCCATCATTGAAAACAAATTATACTTTAGAAAAAACTAAAAAACACGCTTTTAGAGTTAATTAAACTAAAAGTAAAAAATAATTGTTAACATAAGAATGAAATGACTGACGAGAAAATGAATGTCACTGTTCTAAAAGCGTGGGGTGCTCGATATCAATCGTTAAAATTTTTTACTAGTTTCATTCCGAAATGCGGAGTTAGTTTAAAAATGTCATACAAAGCACCCCACGCTTTTAAAACAGTGACATTAATTTTTTCGTCAGTAATTTTTTTCTCATGTTAACAATTATTTTTTAATTTTTAGTTTGATTAACTCTAAAAAAAACTCTTTTAAACTATAATTTATTTTTTAGTTTGATTAACTGTAAAAGAGTGTTTTTATACTATAATATTTAAATTAGGTCCCGGTAAGGAGGACTATAGTTCTTACAATAATTTAATTGTCAGTAAAACAAAGGCTAAATGCGAATTTGCCCAGCCAGCCAGGGTTCGAACAGGGAATCTCCTGATCCGTAGTCAGGCCCGTTATCCGTTGTGGCGCTGTCCCACGTAGGTAGGTTTGAATGTCTTTACTGAATACTTTCATTCTACATACGTTAAATTGCTCTTCCTAAGTTAATATAAAATCACTAATCCTGGCGATCCTAATCATGATGAGATAATAAACTTATCAAAATATTTTATTGTCGTCGGTCCTAGATAAGTCTACAATGTTTAAATTAAATCTGATCGCTTAAAGTACGGCAAAATCAAGCCCAAACAGTTAGTTACAAACAAATAAACATACAGGTGAAACTAATAAAAGCCTATTAAAAACGCTAATAAAAATTGCTGATCTCTGGCATATTTTCTAGTGTACTAGTTCTTCCTGCTTCACAATCAGATTATTTGCTGACACATTTTCAGCAATTCACGCTACCATTATAAATATTAATTTATGAAATTTGATTTGAAATTAGTTTATACAACATTGACAAACCTAAACATTATAATATATGCACGAATTTATATTTTTTAATAAAATTGGCAAAACGAAATGTATTTTTATTTTAACACCAATAATTAAGAGAATATATAAAACATAACATTTATATATAAATATAAATCCATTATGCATTCATTGTACTAAAAGAATAATAGTTCAGAAACATAGCTACATTAAAGCCAATAGAATCATTTAGATTAAAACAATAAGGAAAATCAATTTTTTTTAATTCCAAATATTTCTCGAAATAAATATACATTTAAAATCATTTGTTTCTAGAAAATTCAATTTCAAACTTTAAATTGAAATTCCGGCAAACTGCATTCAATGTATTATATTTTCAACCACCTAATAGTGTGTATTTAAGTGGGTGCATTCCGAATTCCAATGAATCTAGAAAGAAACTGAAAGCGGCTTGCAGAAGCTAAAAGGTCTAATCTTTAAAATACAATTTTACAAAATTCAATTTTCTTCTACAAAATAGTGATTTAAATGTGGTCAGTTACCTTAAACTGCAAAATCAAGAATTCATGAATAAATGAAACCTCATCAATAATAATTGTTATTAGAGGCATACCAAGAAACTTACATTACAAACAAAATACATATTTAATTTTAGCTTCAACATTTCATAAAATTTATTAATTTCTTTTTAATTACATTTATTTAAAGAGGTAATTTCGATTAACTACAGTTCAAAAATATCCAATTAATTTTTAAAAAATAATTTTTTTTATTGATTATTAATGCAGATCCAATTCTTCAAGTTTGCATCAAATTATATGCCTAGACACAAAAAATATAGCAGGTTGGTATTGTAATGTTTGTAAATGTTATCAACTTAAAAACTTATTAAATTTGCAATACTATTTAGCTTGCTTAAAGCGTAAAATTTAATAATTCAGTATAGGAGGAAAAATTAATATCCGATAGTATACCGTGTCCAAAACGCAAGACCAAAGTTCAATTTAAAATTCCCGCGGCTTACGGAATTACACTTTCTTTTTTAGGTTGTTGGCACTGTCCTTGACATCCGTGTGAAATTTGACGTCAAAATATTCATTAGTGTTTGAGATACGCTTGGCGTTGCGAGACACTAAAACTGATTCCTGCGATTTTTGAAATGTATGTATTAATTGAGCAACAAGTTTTTTTTGCAGAAACGTATAGAATGTTGCAGAAGGATTCGACGAGTATTCCTATATAGGAAAGACGTGTTTAGAAGCTATATAAACAGTTCAAAGAATGCAGAGAACGCCTTGAAACCGACAGCCCTCTGGCAGACCATCCACCTCAACCAACGAAGCTCAAGTCCAAAATATTACAGATTTGCTGCTTGCAAACCGTCTGTTTACAATGACAGACCTTGCTGATATTGGAATTTAAAAAGGATCGGTCAAATCGGCGTCAAGTCTATGGGTACCGAAAACATTGAATGCGCCAGCTCACACTGCATTGAATCTTTGCGCCTTTTTCGCCAAAAATGATACCCATATCGTTCCACAAACACCGTATTCACACCGTGCGCCATTGGCTATTCATTGAATCCGGGGACACCGTTTTGAGTCGATTGAAGAGATTCAACCTGAATCGCCGCGTCCCATGTTTTCGTTGAAATAACCTTTTGATTGAACATGAAATAATATTGCTAAATATAAGAACATTTAAAAATTCAATTTTTTCAACCCAGTATCTTTGCCATCAACATTTAGGTTTTAGAAAAACTTTTCCTAGACCACATTTAAATTTAGGAGGCAGTTACGATTCCCTGGGTATGTTCAAATGTCAGACATTGTGTACTTTAAATTTTTTTTGTACTAATATATTAATACGAGACGAATTTTGCATAAAAGTCCATTTATAGAAATAAAATGCTCTCTAATCATTTAATTTATTATGCTAAAATAAGTAAATGCTCATTTTAGCTCACCTGTTTGACACTTTGTCTTTTACTGCTGAATTCCAGACTTCTAACAAGCGACTTGTATTGGTCTGATGGCAACTTTGGCTTACGGTACCGCAGGTTTAGTCTTCGAGCCTGGAAACGGAATGGATGTTTGCAGAGATTCGGAATCCACTCTAAACTGTAGGTTTAGTCTGGTCTGTCGTCTACTGTCATTTTATGTACACTTTATGTTAAAAGGACCGGGACCTGCAGTTTAAGGGGATTCCGAGTCACTAAGAAACATCCATGCCGCAGCCAGGATTCGCACCTGAAGAATGTGGAAACAAAGACCAAAATGCTAGTCAATTGCTAGCCATTAGGCCGCCGTTAAATCGTAAGTTCCACGCTAATATGATGTTGGAGCATTGTGGAGATAGTGTTACTCGCATCCGTAGCATTTCTTCAAGCTACTCGGGCCCTCTGGGAAGATCTAAATAAATAACATCGGCGCAGCCTTTGCTTGTGGCATAAAGATTACCGTCTAATTATTTGCCAGCTGTACTGAAAAAAACCCCAACAAGCGACGTTTATAAGTATTATCATTAAAATAAACAGTGGAAACCAAAAGTATTTTAAAACTTGGCTTTAGTAGAATCACATTTTTAGTCCATAAATTTTAATCTGTACATTTAGCGTTCCTCAAATGAGGTTGCTAGTATCACTTAACCAATGTAAATAATTAAAAAGGAAGTTGGTTTTTTAAAGATAACAAAAAATGTTTTCACATAGTCGTTTTGCTAAAAAATAAACTTAACGATTTAAATAAAGTCCAGCAATTCAACAAGATTTACCACTTATTGATTTTTCGTCTTTTTCGACAAAGCCTTTCACACTCTTCTGCTCTGTTCAAGCTCTCAACTATAGTGTCATCCAAATCGCTTTTTAAAGTTTCATCGAATGTGGGACTGTATTCTGGGCTTAAGTCACTACTTGAAGACGGCGATGACCTTTTCCTCTGTTCTGTTTCTCCTCTGTTTCTTTGTCCATTTTTGAAAGACGAGACATTGTCCGTTTTCTCTGAATTTCCAGAAACTTCAACATCAATAGGCTTCTTTACTTCTTTCTCCACTCCATGAACTTCAGACATCTTATAATTTTCACGTGATTCCATACTTCCTTTGTATGAAAAGAAATTTTAAAAGAATTAAGTGATTAAAAAAAACTAGCAGTTATTATTAAATAACCATTCAAACTGATTTTTATACTAAAAATACATTCAATCATTTCATTTCATGTAATACGACAATAAGATTTTATTTCAATTGCCATATTCTCTCATAAAACTTTCTTTAATAACTCTGAACGGTATACTGTCTGATGGCCAATTGGTTAGCACTCGGGCCTTTGGCATCATAGACTCCGAGATCGAATGTTTATTACATCTGCAGGATGTTTTTTAGTGGTTAGGAATCCTCGTTATATTGTAGGTCCCGCTCTGTTTTACCCTCGAGCGACCTGATGGCCAACATGCTAGCTGTCTGGCCTTTGGTACCGAAGACTTCAGATTCGAATCTTGGAGATGTTATGGATGTTTGTTGGTGGTTCGAAATCCACATTAAACTGTAGGTCCCTGTCTATTTAGGCTAAAGTGCGCATAAGATGACTATAGAGCGCCAAACCAAACCAAAACTGAACGGTATGATAGATAGAGCCTTGTGTTTAAAAATTGAAGATTGATTTGTAAGTCGGCAAACACTTGAATGAATGTATTGTAATTTTTTTAATGTTTCGCATCAGTCAAAACTCTATTATCCTTAATCTAGAGATTATTGATGTTACTAATCCTACTGGTGCAGGAAATCCTACACCAATTCAAATAGGACCTCGCCACAAATGACTGGTCCATGTCTGAGGGCAGGGCCGGATTTAGATGAAAAGAGGCCCTTGGCTATTCCATTTAAGAGACCCTTTCACCGCCCATTTTTAAGTTTGTAAATTATTCATTATATTTGTTTATTAATCATATGTGTAGAATTTCTCCTTATTTTTAATTCAGTGTTTTAGTGTTTATTGTTTTTAGAATTGCGTAATTCTAATGTTACTAGCAATTTGAATGCAGGCCCCTCTTGTATTTGAGGCCTTAAGCTGAAGCCTAGTTAGCCTGTAGGAAAATCTGGCCATGGCTGACTGTAAGTTGCAGCTTCACTTTAGCTAAAAGCCACGAGGGCGGAAGACTGACCAAAACTTAATGCAACGCTTTACGATCATAGTACGGTTTAAAGTGGATTCGAACCACTACGAACATGCATGGTACTGTCGGGACTCGAATCCAAAACATGTGGCACTGAGCGCCAGACACTCGACCAGTCAGGAACATTTAGAGATTTCTAGAAACGTTAAAAGCCAGAGCTTTCCCCGCTTAAACATCTTTACAGAACTCGTTCTTTTTCTGTAAGATTTCATGTTCGACATATAAAAAAAAACCTTCATAGAATTTATAATTAAAATTATGCATGTGGATTTCATATTTTATTTTGTTTTGTTTGTCGCTCTATTGCCATCCTGTGCGCACTTTAGGCTAAATAGACCGGGACCTACAGTTTAACGTGGATTCTGAACCACCAA
Source organism: Caerostris darwini (assembly GCA_021605075.1). Classification (NCBI taxonomy): domain Eukaryota; kingdom Metazoa; phylum Arthropoda; class Arachnida; order Araneae; family Araneidae; genus Caerostris; species Caerostris darwini. Next base: position 188,167 of record BPLQ01014245.1, read on the forward strand.
CAAACATCCAGGATTCGAACGTGAAGCCTTGGGTGCCAACGGCCAGAACGCTAACCAGTTGGAAACTAGGCCGTCATGCAGATTTGAAGTGCATGTCATCTTAGAAAGAAAAGACTTATATTTAATTTTACCAATATGAATGTTATAAATTCCGTAAAACCTTTATAGGATTTAACATTTATAGAAACATTATTAAACATTTCACTGTTAAAAATATTTTTTAATATATATTTATAATAAAAAATGTTAATCAGAAGAACTTGATAATATGAATTAATTGGGCATTTTTGAAGTAGCAGTTTATTTTATAAACTTCAGGATTAATATGTTATAAAAGAAATTAAAGCATTTTTGTAGCCTTCGAAAGTCCATCCCGATATGTGGTGAACATTACCGGGGGGCAGTGTATCCGGATCTTCGTGTGACTCTCTGGGTAACGCTGAATTTGCTGCATCTATAAGATTCTGGTGGCAAGATAACCTTAAATACGGATATATTGCCATTGGAAAAAGTATTCATGTTGAAAAAATATGTACAGTTAAATTAAAATTGAAAAAATTAATTTTTATAATGTGAAAATTTAAAGTTTATTCACTTTCAACCCGTTTTTAATCTCCTTGATTGATAAAATAAGTTATCTATGAGAATTTTAGGAAAAATTTTAATTAAAATTTAAAATAATTAGTTTAAATTTAAAAAGATATATATGTAACTAGTATGAATCTCGAAATTTTATGTATTTGAAACGATATTCCAATAAAAAATAAATAAATTTTACGAAGAACATATAAACTTTGAGGTTACAGCAAATAGAGGAACTCGAAAAGGAAATGGATCAAATTTAAGTGAATCTAATTTCTTCTACCTATTGCAGGATGTCACACATGTTCCTATGTTTGCCATTTCTATTATCCTTCAATTAATAGCCAGAGATTGCACACATGGCCCCATTAAGAAAATTAACATTAATCCCAACACACTAACGTCAGCATTTACAATGGTGAACTCACGGAATGGAATAGGGTCGTGCTGTGGCTGAATCCAATAAAACTACAAACTAACCAGCTACGGAATGCCCGCTCGGCCCCATCGGAATGTTAGACTTATCGGAATGTGGTCACATAGTGATTTGCATCACCATCCCTCTTAATAAATGATCACTAATGGTCCATATTGGGCATTATGATGGCTGAAACTGCTGTGACTGGTATTATTATCCTTTTTTCGGAGAGTGCACAATGAAGCAAGTTAACGTTCGACCGCCACACCGCACGCATCAGCCAAAAATTGTGAAATTTCTCCAGGTGCTATTATCCAAGTATCCAGCCCATCCGTGTTCCCTGATCTTTCACCCATCGAGCCAACCTGAATGCGATTTGTTTCCGTTTTATCTATATTACCATTCCCAAAGATGAATTGTTCTGCATTTTTTACAGTGATGGGTCATCTATTCCTCATGCCGCAATCCTCATGCTTATTGAACCTGCTTCGATGTATTGCTACCTGTATCGTCGAAGCGATCAATCGTCTTTTTTATCACTGTATTGCTGTATTGTATTGATAAGTTTTATCACTGCCAAAAAGCTTAAGCCCCATTTTCTAAAAAGTGCAAAGAGATTTAAATGAATTATAATGAGGAATAACATACTAATAAATGAAGTTTGTATTGATAAGCCACTAATTTGATGGTCTATTTCTCATTGATGATCTTTGCCACTTTCTACGCGCTAGTTTGTGGTGTTTCATTTTCACTGACACAAAGTGTAAGATTTCTGATTTTTTTTAATTTTGTTGAACGTATTATTTAAACTATAAAATAAGCTTTTAATTTTCCTTAATCGTTTAAATCACTATTTTTTGACTACATTGCGACTGTTACTGCTGGAAATGAAATCTGGATTCTAACTGATAGCAGGAGTTCTATTCAACACTTGGCTAATTGGTCTAGTGTTACAGACAAGGTAGGTGTATCTATTCTCAAAAAGCTAAAACATCTTTCGGTGGATCATCAGATCCACTTACAGTGGATTCCGTGCCATGTCGACCAGGTCCCGGTCTGTTTAGCCTAAATTGCGCACAAGATGACCGTAGAGCGACAAACCAAACCCATGTTGACCTTGAGGGGAATGAAGTGGCAGATGCATTGGCCAAAGCGGGTGCTAGTGAGGTATTGGTTCCACTTCAAGAGTTTCATGATTTTGGACACTCTGAACATTAATCTTAATAAGGAAGACATGGCGATATTACTGGTTTTCGAAACCCTTTCTGCCTGTGAAATGAACTGAAATACCGCCTTTTCTTGGATTTAAACTTCCGTAAAGACTTGGAATTATCACCATAAAGAGAGACTCATCTGAAACGTTTTCGTAATTCCACCACTTATAGAGTTTCCTTTTATGTAGAATAGGTAGGAATTTTTTAAAAAGGAATTTAAAATAAAAAAAAAAATATTGCAAGGATTTAAAGAACGAAACTATTTTCTTAAAAATATTTATCTATCTATCTATCTATCTATATAAATAAATAAATAAATATATATATATATATGCTGCATTTAATAATTAATAAAAACTTCAAAATAATAAAATAGATTCAAATGTTCTCTAAATAATGCAACGTAAAATAAATTATTTAATGTTTAAGTCCATATAATTCAAATTTTAAATCCTTTTAATCTAATCCATTAAATCCATCTACATTTTTAATCCATTTAATCTCTTCAGGGATTATTTTTATAGAGAGAAAAAATTACTTAATTTTTGTTTTATTATGATTTATTCATTTTGTATTCATAGAATCCAAAAAGCAAAATAAATAAATAAAAATAATAGTAATAAATAACTAAGTATGTAAACATAATAATAATAAATAAATAAAAAATTTGGAAGACAATAAAGATGTACAAAAAAAAAAAAAAAACCATAACATCCAAATTTGTGGCTGCTGAGCATTAATAGTAATTTTTAAGTGAAGTGGTTTCCTACATTCCAGACATAAATTATGCATAATTTTCGAGGTATTATTTACCAAAACTATACATATTTAATATATCTGGGATTATTTTTTATCAAATAATAACTATTTGTTCAAAATAATCCAACAAAACGGACAGTCGAAATATACTTTACGCTATTTTCATATTATTAACTGTACACCATCAATACAGTTATCAGCGCAGCCAAACTATAAGATTTGAATTTTTCTTGAAGACATTCTAATAATCACATAATAATTTAATAATAATTTATAATCATATTTTTATTCATTTTATTAATAAAAGTAATAATTATATACATATAAAAAAATAAATATCCACTTGTCCTCATAATGTGGCCAAGGATGTCAAGAGGTTAAGAAAATATTTGCAAATAAATAAATGGTTCAATTTTCTAAAATAAATTGATGCAATAATTAATAAAGATTTTTTTTTGTCAAATTTTATTGTATAATTAATTAAAAATAATGCTTGTGTTTAAAAACGCTAAACTTTCAGGAGTTTCATTAATTTGGACGCTCTGAACATTAATCTTAATAAGGAAGATACGGCGATATCTCTTTCAATTTGAATTTAAAAGTATCCTTTCATTTAATATCTTTCCAGTTTTTTTCCCTTCTCTCTCTCTTTTCAACGTGCAATTCCCTTTCCAGCGATCCATATCTACATTTTTGCACAGAAATATCTTTCCAGGCTGATCACACTTATCATCTGATAATGTGTGACATGAAAGTTTTCAGAGAAATGGGAGATGATGGGTTTCGAAACCCTTTTCTGTATGTGAAATGTACTGAAATACCGCCTTTTCCTGAATTTAAATTTTCGTGCAGAGTTGGAATTATCACCATAAAGAAAGGTCCATCTGAGACATTTGGTAATACCACCACTTTGGAGTTTGCTTTTATATAAAATAGCTAGGTAATTTTAAAAAGACTAAAGTAAAATAAAAATTATTGCAAGGATTTAAATAGCGAAATAAATTTTATTTTTAATATTTATATAGTTTTGTTGCATTTAATAATAAATAAATTTCGAAATAATAAATTGATATATAATTTTTGTAAAACGTGCAATATAAAATAAATTATTCAATGTTTAATTTGGTGGTTGCATGGATGTTTCTAAGTGGTTCGGATTCCACATTAAAACTGTAGGTAATTGTCTGTTTAGGCCTCGTGTACATAAGATGACCTTTACAGCGGCAAACCAAACCAAACCAATCAATGCTTAAAAAAAAAATATTTAAATTCTTCAGTGACGAATTTTTTATAGATAGAAAAAAATATGATTTGATTTTTTTCTTTTATTATGGCTTATTAATTTTATATTGATAAGAATTCAAAAAGCAAAATAAATAAATAAATAAAAAATAATAATTAAAATAAAAAATAAAATAAATGGGGAAGACAATAAAAATGTCCAAAAAAATAACCATAACGTCCTAATTTGTGGCTGCTTATGTGGGAAATGGTGTCATACATTCGGGACATAATTATTAATTATTATTCATGGTATTAATTATTAAAACTAAATATATTTAATATATCTGGGATTATTTTTATCAAATCATAACGATTTGTTCAAAATAATGCAACAAAACTGACAGTCGAAATACTACTTTATGCTATTTCATATTATTAACGGTACACCGTAAATACCGTTGGCAACGCAGCCAAAACCATAAGATTTGAATATTTCTTGTTGAATAGGTTCTATAATGAATAATTTAAGATCACATTTTTGTTCTTTTTATTAATGATAGTAATAATTATATATATTTAAAAAAGATAAATGTCCACATGCCCACATATGTGGCCAAGGATGTCAAGAGGTTAAGAAAATATTTGCAAAATAAGAGATGGGTTTCGTTTTCTAAAATAAATTGATGCTATAATTGAGAGAGGGTTTTTTTTATCAAATTTTATTGTATATTTAATCAAAAATAATACTTGTGTGTATTACATAATATAATTTTCAGGAGATTGAATAATTTTGGACTCTCTGAACATTAATCTTAATAAGGAAGACACGGTGATATATCTTTCAATTTGAATTTAAAAGTATTCTTACATTAAATATCTTACCAGTTTTTTTCCCTCTTTTCAATAGCAGGTTTTTTTCTTATCCCTTTTCAATCCCTTTCTAGCGATCCATATCTACATTTTGGCGCAGAAATATCTTTCCAGACTCATCACACTTAACATCTGATAGTGTGTGACACGAAAGTATTCAGAGAAAGGGAGATGATGGGTTTCGAAACCCTTTTCTGCCTGTGAAATGTACTGAAATACCACCTTTCCTGGAGTTAAATTTCCGTGCACAGCTGGAATTATCGCCATAAAGAAAGACCCATCTGAAACGTTATGGTAATTCCACCACTTCTATAGTTTCCTTTTATACAAAATAGCTAGGGATTTTTAACAAAGGTTTAAAGTAAAATAAAAAATTATTGCAAGGATAATCTTTTTAATATGTTTATATATTTTACTGTTGCATTTAATAATTAATAAATTTCTGAATAATAAAATTAATACAAAATTTTTGTAAATCTTGCAACAAAAAAGAAAGTTCCTAAAGTTAAATAAAGCATTTAACGTCTTGAAGGACGAATTTTTATAGAGAGAAAATGACTTATTTTTTTAAATTTTATTATGTTTAATTCATTGTATATTTATAGGAATTCCAAAAAAATTGAGAAGACAATAAAGATGTACAGAAAACCCACATTGTTAACATTTGTGGCCACTGACGGTAAACAGTGATTTGTAAGTAAAATGGTTTCCTACATTCCAGGCATAATTATTCATTATTATTAGGGACATTAATTATTAAGAATAAATATCTTTAATATATATGGTATTATTTTTATCAAACATTAACGTGTTTTTAAAAATACTTCAACAACACAGACAATCGAAATACTGCTTCTTATTGAACTTGGTAGAGAGCAACATCTAGATCATGTCCAAAACCCCATGTAGTTCCACAGAAGGATTGAAACGGGGGGGAGGCAGCTTCTGTTGTGATAGAACTCTCGTAGGTAGAAGTCTAACTTGGCTTCGTGATGTTGGCTTTTTAAGGGGTAGGGTTGTCAGTCCTACGCGAAACGATCTAGAGTCACATTAGACCTGATCTAAGGAGGATTCCGTGACTACAATGGATTCCGAGTCACTGCAAACACCCATGATACCTCCTTGACTTGTTTCCTTGACCTGCGACACCGAGGGCCAGTCACACCATCAAGCCTTGTCGAAATACTACTTTATACTATTTTCTTTTTCCTAACTGTACACTGTAAATACCGTTAGCACTGCAGCCAAACAATAAGATTTTTATTTTTCTTATTGAAAGATTCTGTAGTGAATAATTCATTAACATATATTTTTTTCTTTTTATTAATGATAGCAATTATAATTATAAAAAAATAAAAGGTTCACATATGTGGCCAAGGTGGTCAAGAGGTTAAAAAAAATATTCGCAAATAAATGAAGATTTCAGTTTTCTAAAATAAATTGATGCAATAATTATCCGATGCTTTTTTTTATCAAATTTATTCTATAATTAATAATAATGCTTGCGGGAATTAAACGCTAAAATTTCTAGGAGTTTTATTTATAATCATAGTTTCATTTATAAAATCGATTCATTCACCATTAAATTTTAAAATCCAATTTCCTATGACTTATTTCAAGAAAAAGATTCGAATATTCGATCAGTAAGTATTATAATTGTTGTAATTAACTATTAATTGTAATGTTGTAATTACAACAATCTGTTCATTGAACTATTGCATTACAGTTTTTTGCTGATCCTTTAAAATAATTTTTTAAATGAAATTTTATTTTTTATTCATTAAATTTGATCTGAATGAAATAATTTCTAAAACAAAATATTATATTTTTATTGTTAGAGTTCTAAGAATAATGAGAATAAGTAAGAATATTTTAAACATATGTCACGTAATATTTCAAATAGTTGATTTTAATAAAAAAATAAATTTTTAAATTATAAAAGAATATTGAAGCTATTGCTTCCGATTAATATTTAATATGGACATGTCGGGAATACTAATGATTGAACATATCTGAAATGTATTAGGGCAAAATTAAAGGAACGCACTATTGCAGAATGCCAATTTTTTGTGTAATTTACAAATTACCATGTCTAGGAAAGCAATTACAGCAAATCAAAGTTTAAAGCTTCGACCAAACCATGATTTGAAAGCATGTCACGAAATACAGCTGGGAAATGATTAGAATTAACAGAATAATAAAACTGATGGGATGAAGAAAATTGCTGATTAGATTGATTGCTTAAAAATCACTAAGTGAAATCTTTGTTCTCAGAGATTCACAAGTGTATATATGAAACTGAAAATGGCCTACAAATGGTAATATATTCCATTCAGGAGCAGCATAATAAACATTTTTATGTTTAAAAATAAATATATAGAAGTCTTTCTAGCAGTTTGGCTGTAAAATAAATGACATAAATAGTTTTACCTACACAATCTGTAAAATGGTCAACATTATCAATACAGAAAAAATAATAAATTTGCATTAGACTGCATAACTGATCAAAATTTTTACCGAAAAGGTGTAATTTTCGTGGATTTGCTATCTTCTTTAAAATCACTGAAATAATTTGCATCGCACAATAATATTATCGTTAATGTTAAAAAAAAACTCTTAGTATGTTTATTGAACAAAATATAGCGTCATTTGTTTGTATTTGTTCGTGACCATACATGATTATTCAAGAATAATAAAGCCGACTCTCTCACGAAAGAAGCCACCAAATGGATTAATGATAATGTACCAAAATCTTATTTTAGAAAGACACTAATAGTCTAGATGGATAATCTGAGGAATACAGTGTACATAGTATCATCTAATGCATCTATCAAGAAGAATTACTTTCTCTCTATTCCCCAAAGGCTTAGGGGCTCATCATTTGTTTACTTATTTCAGAATCACTCTGTTTATTTTCGGACATGGATATTTTAACTCCTAATTAAACAGATTTTAACTACGTTTAAATGATCTTCAATTGCAATTTAGCAATTAGCGATCCGCAATTCCAATTTAGATGGAAGGAAGGATACAGATTACTTTCTTCCAGGAATAACAAGCTTGGAAATCCTAGAGAAATTTAAGGAAAGAACTAATGCATCAAAAAGTCAATTAACTATCAAACTTTTGTCAATTTGTTAATAAAATGCCTGATTTTATAGCCTTTTGTAAAACTGTATTTTTTTTTTTTTTTTTTACTTTGATGTATCTTAGATTCGTTCTCTACCTCTCCTTTATTTTACTCCTATTTTGTATTGTCATGTGTACTTTTAAATTTACTATTTCATTGATGTTTTTATTATTTGTTATTTAATTCTGTAAGCCTCGTATGATACGAGGTGATACACGAGGTTTCCTTTTAAACTTCAATAAAAAGATTGGTAGCATTTTTTTTTGTCTAATGCAGCTGGCAAACACTTAGATAGCTTGGTCTTGATGCCTTAAGGCAAGCGCTGCACAGACGCTACTCACTTTGCTTTACCCAGCGGGCGCGTGTAACCTGAAGATAAGTCACGGACGCGAGTAACAATGCCCCTGCAACACTCTACGATCCTATTAGGACCGGGACGTACGGTTTAAAGGGGATTCCGAATCACTACAAACACCCATGGCACTGCCGGGACTCGAGCCCGAAACCTGGTACCGAGCGCCAGAGCGCTAGCCACTCGGCCATTCAGGCCCCAAGATTGGTAACATAACATAGGGTGGGGCTAAGGGTAATATGGATGTGATTTTGGTTTGTTTATGGTTCTCTTCTGAATATCACTTGGTCAGGATATATAGATTGATATGAGATTTTCCTAACTTGAATTTTTCCCAAGTATTAAACAATTCATTTTGAATATTTCTAAAAAGTTATATGATTCCATTCCTTTTGTTGGAAACTTTGTACTTAGATCTCTTTCTATTTATTATAATGCTTTAACTAATAAAAATCTTAATAGAATCGTTTCCAATATTCTTAATTAATGTACCTTCCCTAATATTCTCATTCTGAAGTGCAAAGATTTAAATTACCACTTATTGGCAGCTCAATCATTATCTATTTTTCTTTTCTTTTCTTTATTTGCTCTCTATCTTTTGCAAAGATACTTTAAATGTTAAATTTACTTCTACATATATTCGTATATGAGGTGCTCTGGGCAACGTTATATATGGCTAAGTGGTCTACAGTTTTCGGCATGATCGCCCCGGATCGTAGCTTGCGTGTATTGCAATGGAATGCTGGGGACTTGTTCATTAGATCAGTTCTTTATTTAGACTTCTACATCGCATTGGGATTTTCGACCGACGACCTAGCGCTCTGGCGCTCGGTACCACAGGTTTCGGAGTTCGAGTCCCGGCGATGTCATGGATGTTTGCAGTGGTTCAGAATCCACTTTAAACTGTAGTTCCCAGTCTAACATGACTGTAGAGAATTGGCCGTAGGGCTGACAACCCTACCCCGTAAAAAGAAAACATCTCATATTCCGAAATCTGCCAGTTGGCAGACGGCTTTGGCCCTCCATGGGGCTGGTGCGCCAATCATGATGATGATAATTTTAACATATTTAACATTTAACAAATTTTATAAGACAATTTAGATTACAAGGAAATGTTTTAATTTAGTACTTATACAAAATTTAAAAGTTATAAAAATACTATATTGTGAAATTTTTTTATATATGAGTAATGAATATATAGTAATTTTTTTTATATATGAGTAATAAAAGTCGCAAAATTTATTTCACTAATTTTCTAAATCCGGTAGTAAATACAAAATTACGGTAAAGAGTCTGCAGTAGGTACAAAAAAATTGAACTCAGCGAACTTTTTTGGTGGAATCCCTAACCCTGGGCATGAGTTACAGCATAAAAGCCAGTTAGAAAATTATTTGCAAAATTATATAAGTAGAGGTTTAAACTAACCACCTAATGTCAACACACGGCATTTATAACTGAAGCACATATGAGAAGAACATATCTCTCCAAACACGAATGCAAAAATGCGTTACGATGAAACTGTATTGCATAAAATGTCATTTAGTCAACAAACCTTAAAAGTTCTTCCCAGTCTGGTAAAAGAAATCGACTGGATAAAGAACCTTCAACCTCAATAGAACTTTATGCTTTATCTTCTGATCCTCAACATCAAGAATAAAGGCAAAAGCTAGTTCTTTAAAGCCATTTTTAGCGGTCCAACTTATCAATGTGTCTGATGATATCGATTATAATTCAAACCGTGCAAGCCTTTACAATCAAAATTGAAACTTCAAGGAAAAGGGATAAATCTTTCAGTCATCTAAAAAGTTTCGTCTCCCAACCAATGTTGATGAAAGTGAATTTTGTTCGATGATCATGAAACATTTTAAAACATGAAGAAAACCTACAACTTGGTTTCTGCAATGGTTTCAAATAAAGTGAGCAACTCAAATACGTTTAAAAAATGACTAATTTTTAAGAATGGTCTTCATCCATTACTTTCAATTAAATATCCAAGTCCTAGAAAGAAAAAAAGAAAAAGAGTTCAAAAAGCTGATGATCTCAATCAGGAATGCGGGCCAAATTTTCTAAACAGGAGAGGTAGTACAGGCTCTGAAGTAGGCGTTAATCATATATAGATCCCCAAAGGTGTAATGAGTTCAATTTCTTTGTAATCCGTTTATGTATTAAATAAAAAAACATGTTAATTCATAATAAATTTATGTTTATTCTGATAATTTGAGTATTAATTTTTATACTCTGAATTAAATTTGGCTTATATATAGAAAAACGATGGAAAGTGATATGCAAATCATGATGGTTCCGGTGTAAAAAACACTTCCAAAGGGTTAAAAATTCATTTCGGCATTGACTTCAACAAATCAACGTTGCGAACATCAACTTCGAGCAACACATTGATTCGTTATTTCTATTAACTAAGAAACAAATAATTTCTTTCAATGTTTTCTAATGGTTAGAACTCTGGCGCTCCGTACCACAGGTTTCGGGTTCGAGTCCGGCGATGACATGGCTGTTTGTAGTGGTTCAGAATCCACTTTAAACTGTAGGTCCCAGTCTAACATGACTGTAGAGAATTGGCCGTAGGGCTGACAACCCTACCCCGTAAAAAGAAAACATCTCATGTTCCGAAATCTGCCAGTAGGCAGACGGCCTTGATCCACCATGGGGCTGTTGCGCCAACCATGATGATAATAACTTTAACATTTAACATATTTTATAACACAATTTTGATTACATTACTATTTATATGCCTTTTATTTCAATGTTTTCTAAGAAATCCACATCCAATAATTTTGCCAAATAAAAATTTATTCAAAATGTAACTTAAAAAATAATAATTTGATTTATAAATTTAGTTAAATGACAATGATATAAAAAAACAAATGTAAAATAATTTATGCAAGGAAATACATCTTTTCCGGCATGAATTACTCCATTCACAATTTCCTTTGAATGAAGTAATTCATTTGAATATTTAATAGAATAACTTATATTCGTGAATGTGTTTAGCCATGTTACTCTCAGACCTTTATTTATCTTGACAATATTACTTGTATTGTTATTTATTACGAGGGTATACATATATATATAAAATCTAGAAGATGTAAATACAAGATACAAGCTGTAGATTTATTTCCATCTATATATATATATATACGAGAAAGGAAAAATTCTACACCCCATAATCATGATATATTCAAACAAATAAATACGAGAAATATATAGTAGCAATATTGTGTGCGAATTAATATTATGAAGTTGAGCGTACCAAGCGAACACAAAGCATTTAACTTTATAATTTCTCAGATATTGCATCCGAATCATGTTAGCAGTATTTATAAATTGAAGGAAATTTAAAGATGTCAGCTTAAATATATAACGATTTAAAAATATTTTAAAATTTGACAAACATTTAATTAAATTTTGAAAACATTTTTTTATTGAATTTATCACGTCATTACATTATGTGATTTTTTATTAAAAATTTTTTCCCTAAATGCTTCATTTATTACAATCAAATTTTTACATTTTGAGTCAACTCTATATTTTTGTTGGAAAACTGCTTATGCGAAGAGTTAAAATCACGAAATCCAATCAGGCATTTTAAAGACGCATATATACAATAAAGAAGAAAATTGTTGAATATTCAATCATTATTCGAGAAAAGGACCTTCATGTTTATGCATGACATTAAAAAGTGATTTATAAATTTAATCTGTTAACATTTTTACTGTAAAACTGATTCATAGGATCAATAATTTTGAATTTGAAATACTTTTTTTTTACATTTTTTTAATATTAAAGAATAATCTTGCTCATATTAAATACATAAATTTTAATATGTTATTAAAATTTTAAAGAAAAATAAGTAAGATAAAATATTTCCTCCGAAATGAATTTACGATTTTTATTACATAAACAAAATTTTCTGCTTAAAAAAATATATATAATGTAATTTACTTTTTTTCTGGAAACAATTTTGTTTTTAATTACTTTGTATATATTTAGAAAAAAATTCAAGAATTTATATAATTAAAAAAGATTTAATATAAGATTAAACTCGTTATATATATATCTATTTTATTTAAATAAATAGCTACATTAAAACTTAAAATAAAATTAATTTTATATATTAGAAATCATTAATAATTTGTACACTAACTTAGACATTACAATTTATTGCAAAAATTGGAAACCACTGAAAATTCTCTATAATTATTTTGAAGCACCGAAATCTCATGAATTATTTCAAATCCCTGAAAATTCTCTGTAGTTGTTTCAAAGCACTGAAAATTCGCTACAGTTATTTAAAATCACTGGAAATTCTGTGCATCATTTTAAAGTAAATATCAATTTTGAAACCGCCTAGGTACAAAACAAAAAAATTCGCCCACCATAATCAATAATAACTTTAATAATTAAATCTGTAATAAATTTCACACTGAATTAGAAAATATACACGTGACATTAGAAAATATTACAAAACATTCAAAGCACTGGAAATTGTCTTTAGTTATTTCAAAGCACTGAAAAACCTATGCAGTTATTTTAAAGCAAATATGAATTCTGAAACAGCCTAGATATTATACACCTACAAAACAACAATTCACCAACCAAAGCATTCCAATATTCTCGATCTACAAACCATGCAAGGAACGATAAAAAAAATTCATGCAGCATTTTCGCACTAAGGAACATGCATTAAATAAAAAAAAATAAAATCCTACAAAATATCAATTTGCCAACCCTTGAAAAATGATGGGTCTGAAGCGAATTTTTCCTTTAGAAACTTTTGCTCGCCGAAAACCTCTTAAAGCTGTCATGGGTGGGAATGAAAAAGAACAAAATCCAATAATGAAGAATAATTCCCGTTAGAGCCAAGAGGCAGGCATTCGGCCCCAAGAAAAAGTGGCACGTCTTGTGCTGTCTTTGTAAAATGTACAGAAATGTGTCCGCCCCCACTATTTTTCTTGAAGTCGAAGAAGAGCAGCTAACGGCATTTTCACGATTTTCCCCCTCTCGATAATTAGATGGATATTTGGGAAGATGAGCATCGGGATCCATCTCAGAGAGCAATAAATCACGCCAACAGTCCTCGCCAATCTGCTTTACCACATTCATTTTAATTACTCAGCTGCTGCATGCTGGAGGGAGAGATAACTGCAGAAAGATAGTTGAGCCATGTTTGGCCGTTAGTTAAAATAAAAGTGTGTAGATAATGTTATCAGTTTCCTTTTTACGACTTTTACTGCAGGTTATTTTGGTTAACATTTTCTTTTGTAATAATTAAATATAAACCATTCAGAAATAGTTAAATTTTTATTTAAAAAAAAATCATATCTTTTTTTTCAATGCGTTTGTTAAAAAGTAATTCTGCTATCAAATTAAATGTTTTGCCAGCTGCATTTTAACTTTCAAAATACATTTTTTACTATATGCTTCATATGGATGTTAAAATAGTGTAATTTGTTAAACATTTTAGTTGCCCATGCTTCTACTAAACACAATTATGTTAATAAAACCATTAATAGCTCGTTACGCCAAATATCATATGCAGAAAAAAAGCCCAACTGTTAATGGATCTCATCCTCCATTGATTACTTATATTAAATTATCTATATTGTTATATATATTAAAAGGAGTAAATGAAATGAAATTATATTTGGGACATGAGCTAGAAAAACCTTTTGGCTACTCTACAAAATGCTTACAAAATTAGATGGTCAATTTGATCCCTAGCACTACTATTATTTTGGAAATTATTCAGAGATTTACATTATCTTTTCCAAACACAATTAAAAGGTCTGTTCGTCCTCCTGATTTAATGTTTTGACCTAAAGCACAATCACGGATTCATTTCATTTGGCTGGCTTTCAAGATCCGGGTAGAGTTTTCCTAAATACAGTAACTCTTAATCTTTTAAGTTAAAAAAATTTTCACAGCCCACCATCATCAATGTGCAAAATAGAATGGACACAACATTTTATGAAGTCTTTGTTTTACCAATAAATTACATTTGAAGAAATATGGTTAATTAGCACATGAACTAAAAATTTAACATAAGTGACTTCACCTATAATATTGAAAGAAAAAATAAATTAAAAATTTAAAAACTAACAATATTATTAGCATAAATTAAAAAGCTTAACTTTTAACATAAAAAATCCTCCCTATAAAAAAAATGGATGATTAAAAAACAGCAAAGATTTTTTGTAAACATGTAAATTGATTTTGCTATTATGAATAAGTATTAAAATGATTTTGTATTTAAAAAATATAATTCTGATAATGCCTGCTTAGAATGCTAGTTATTTATTTAAACCATTAAGCGACATCGATGCTGTTCAATATCGCTACTGAAATGATTATTCCCTTGAAACCAATATCCCCCTTTAAGTATCAAGGATATTTCGGGTTTGTTTTCATGTATCACAACGAGTTTCAATTAAGCACACCGAGTTTTAAATTCTACATGTTCAAAAAGCAATAATTGAAAACTATAGGGTCGTTCAGAAAGTTCGTACCGATTTTAAGTAATTGGAATAAGGACAGAAAATAAATGATGATTAAGAATGATTGAAAAACATTGACATGCATGTATATTGTAAAAGACAGAATTTCAAACATGCTAGGAAAACGTTTGGTTACAATAGGTTAATTTTTTTTTCTGTTGTATGCACCCTTGAATGTTTCAATAAAGTGCATTATAAGCATTTCGTACTTTTTTTTACCGAAAATGCAAAAATGCCACCCAAGCGTCAAACAAGGCATGTGATGCTTGTGGTGATGTAGTGACGTAGCTGAGAGCTGTGTGGAAGTGATTTTCTAGATTTAAAGTTGGTGATTTTAGCCTTGAAGATCAATAATGCCCGGGTAGGTCATCCACCACAGATAAAGATTACATTGTTTACGCGTATAATCCATGTTATACGTTACGTGAAGTAATATAAATGTTAAAAATAACAAATTCCGTCCCTCACTAATATTTTGTTAAGTTTTCTGGCTATAGAAAGAAGTTTTGAGAAATGGGTTCTCCACGAGTTAACGGATGAAAAATCTGATGGATTGCATTTTTATTTTCGAATAGCTCTAGAAACTCATCGAAGAGATATCATTTTTGAAATGAGAAGGGACGGGGGTTGAAAAATGAAATTTAAGCGAAGATCTTGGAGAAAGCTGAATGATTAACCTTTAGCCACCCAAAAGCATGCCTTCATATTAAGAAAGCAATGCTCTGTCTGGTAGACTTTGAAAGGAATCCTACTTTATGAGCATTTACTAAACAACGATCAGACAAATCCAGAAAAGTATTGCTAGCAATTAGACGTATTGAAGAACAGAAATTGATAGAAAAAGTCACGATACAGCAAAACGGAAAGGCGTCATTTTTTATCTGGAAAATGCATGGCCTCATCCTTTCTCAATTCCAAAAAAGTTGGCACTCGGTTGATATGTTATCATCCATCATATTCACCAGACAACGAGTTCTCAAATTTTCACCTATTTTGTTCGTTACAAAATTCCCCTATTGTTAAAAATCTCCTTTGGTCTAGATAATAATTAATGTTTCACCAAAAAGTTTTAGAGGTTCATAAAGAACTGAATTTTCAGTTTCCATGCAAAATAAAGAAAGGCTGTGGAACATAATGGCACCTATATAATTTAAATGTACTGAATTTCAGTTTTCTTCAAAATAGGCACGAACGTTCCGGACAACTCGATATAAGTTTAAAGGCGTCTTAATAGTATGAAGAATAACTATATAATAACTTAATAGTATGACTATATAATAATTAATAACTATAGTATAACTTAATAGTATGAATAAATGAAAGCAGAAAAAATTTTTTTTACTTATTTGGCATCCTTATAATCTTTTTACATTCTCTGTATCAGTACAAAAGGTTAGGGTATCATCATCGAACCTAAAAATTATCATTTATTTTAAATTTTTGAGCATAGGAATAAAGATTTAAGATTTACTAAGTAATGTAAGAGATCAAGTTATACAACGTTTCTAATTTAATTATTAACTACAAATCTCAATTAGAAACTTAGAAGCGCCTGAAGACAAACATGAGTTTAATGCGAGGATGCATACTCTGGTTGTCTGATATTGTACAAGTACATCAATCGTACAATACATACATTATTAATACATAGATTTAGTAACTCCCTCTCAATTGATACAGTTGCGAACGGTTACAGACATAATTTTGAATATAGTATAGTAGTATTAAAAAGAAGCTGAGTTAAATGTATTCATTATAATCTAATGTGTCTTTTGTATTTATAAAGAGTCAAAAACCTAATCATTTTAGAAAAACTAGTATAATAATAAAAATCTTCATATTTTCCAAACTTTCAAATTGTGGAAAAACACGCTTTGAGGAGAAATAAAATGCTTTATTAAGAGAAGATGTGAAATCAGAAAAAAATTTCGCCAATAAAGTTTTTATATTAGTTTCTTAGAATTTAACATTTTTTTTAAATTAATATTTTTCACATTTTAAAGTGTATTTTCTAATTACGTTTCCAAACACTGAAGGTTTTATTTTTTTTCTAAATATACAACTTTTTACTGTAGAAAATATTAACAAATTTGCTATAGTAAATTTACAGTCCAGCATTAAATATCTGATAATATTTAATAAAAGGTTAAGTTTTTAACAATTAAATTGATCTGTATGATGCAGAAAACTAAAATTGCATGGCTTATTAATAAATTTCCATATTCTTACAAATTTACCACTGACATTGCTTTCTTCATTAAGAAGAAGCCTAAATAAGTTAAATGAAAAAAAAAAATGGTTCTGCATAACTTACTTCTTTTCAGAGATTTGCTTTTTATTCTTATTCCAGGTAAAATGTTCAATAGCATTCTTTCATGAACTGAAAAACATCAACAACATAGAACCTTTTTTTCAACTCTTTGGTTCCAGCTTTGTTGGAACAGAAACTCCGTGAACAGTAATTAGAATGAATGTCCTGTTGCAGCGAGTCCTAGACTCATTAATTATGGCTGCGAACCTGCTACGACGACGACTTTCTTTTTAATTTATTTCTCAGCGTGTCTTGGTTTGAAGTTTTAAAAACAGAAATCATAAAAGAGGAGGCTGTGAACCTTTTCTAACTTGACGTCAGATTTCATAATGTCCCTGTGGCTTCAGTGAGTTTAATTTGCATAAAAGATGTACACAACATAAAATAGTTTTTTAAAGGTTTATATGTTTGTTAATATTATAATCTCATTATATGCTTTGTCATTTCTACAGAAAATAAAAATTATGTATATTTATAATTTATATTTTTTAGAACGCTACCAAAGATAGTGTTTTACTGAAAAACGTAGGATGAGGATCGAGATTTAATTGAATTAATAATCTACTGTATGTATTTCTATGTATTTTGGTATTACTTTCTATACATTTTAGAAGTCCCCGACTACAAATACGAGTTTCATGTGAGGATGTAAGTTGACTGATAATAATCAACAATTGCAAAATAAGCAAAAAATCTATTTTTACTACCCTGCTATTAGTATTCTTTTTAAGTAAAAATAGCAATATAATGTATTTTTCTTACTAATGGCAATATAAGTAAAAAAAATATATTCGTACATAGCGCCATCATGCATAGTTGCAGAATTAATTTCGATAATTGTATAGCAGTACTCCAGAATTTTGGGATTTTCAGAAGTCGTATTATATATATGGTTATGTATTGTAATTATTTTTTAAAAGATATGATCTCTTAATTTTGTATAATAAATGTAGATATAATTTTCACAGATAACTAAGTTCATAAAGACAAATTTTCACATTATCATATCAAATTAATAAATTTTAAAAGTAAAGTTTTTCATAAGACATATTTGTCTTCGCTGTAAATACACTTGATCATGAATTAAATTTATTTGAAAATCTAAAAATACGTTTTATAAAAAATATTAGATAATTCCTCCATCTAAGGTTCTCGTTTATCCTTTAATCTACCAAGAATTCCGAATTTTATAATGCATTTTAAATAAAAATAATCAATTTATAATTATCAATCAATTATTTTTAATTTATAATATTTATTGAATTGCATAATTTTTAACAATTAAATTGATGCCAAAAACTAAAACTGCATGAGTTATTAATAAATTTCCATATTCTTACAATTTTACCACTGGCATTCTTTTCTTCATTAAGAAGCTTAAATAAGTTTAAAAATGAAAAACAAAAATGGTTGTGCATAATTTACTTCCTTTCAGTTATTTGCTTTTCATTCTTACTCTAGGTAACGTGTTTAATAGCATTCTTTTATGAACTGAAAAGCAAAAACATAATTTTTTTCCAGCTCTTTGGCTGCTGCTTTGTTGGAACAGAAACTCCGTGAACAGTAATTAGAATGAATGTCCTGGTGCAGCGAGTCCTAGACTCATTAATTATGGCCGCGAACCTCCGTCGACGACTTTCTTTTAAATTTATTTCTCAGCGTGTCTTGATTTGAAGTTTTAAAAACAGAAATTATAAAAGAGGATGCTTTGAACCATCTCTAACTTGACGTCAGATTTCGTAACGTTCCTGTGGTTTCAGTGAGTTTAATTTGCATAAAATATGTACACAACATAAGATAGTTTTTTCAGGATTTGTATGTTTGTTATTATCATAATCTCTTTATATGCTTTGTAATTCCTAAAAATAAATAAAAATTATATGTATTTAATTTATATTTTTTAATATGCGAGCAGAGAGTTTAGTTTTACTGAAAAACATAGAAAGCGGATCAAGTTAAATAATTGAATTGGATTAGTAATCATAATAATCTTATTAGTAATCATTAGTAATCTAATGTTATATGTGTTCCGAAGTATATAATAAAATATATGTCTATAACTTTTTTAAAACAAGACAAGTTTAAAAAAGTAGGAAGTATTTTTACATTGCTATTATTTTGAACATTTTCCCTTCAATATCAAAACTAAAAGTTAATGTTAAACTAAATTCAATAAATAATATGTTAATAATATGAAGAATTGGAATTATTTCCTAAAATAGTTGTTAAATTAAAAGATAAAAAATAATTACGAGAAAAATGGACTTTCTTGAAGATCAAGATTTTTTTATTAAAACAACCATTTTATTAATTCTGCAGTTTTTTTTCAAAAAATATTTTAGCTTCCTTTTTAAAAACTCTAGTTTCTTTTAAATTTTAAAATATTATTTTTGAAACATAGCAAAATAACTATTTCAGGTAAAAATAAATTAAAATGTTTAAAATTACTTTTCTTTGAAGTGTATACATGTGCATATGCTATCTTGTGCTTGTCGCTGAATAATATATTATTGTAAATGTCCAAAAAATTTTAATTAAAAAAATTCAACTGCTATTTTGAATTGTCACGCAAATTAAAAGTAATCCCAATATCCCAGGTAGAAGTAAAGAAAGTTATTTCATTTTTCTTAAAGGAGAAAAAAAATGTTTTCGGGTTACTTCATTTCATTTATTTTACTTTTTACACAAAATGGAAAGTCAGCTATCATTTTTAAAAATTCTATTCAGTGATGTTTCTTCAGTAATGCATAATTTAAAACGTTTCCAAATGACAATTAAAGTAGGCGACAAGATGTTTGCTTTTTATTTTAGTAATACCTTTGCTTTAAACTACGTTATTATGTAACAGTGGTATTATCATTTTGATTTTTGAACCTTTAAACCAAGTAAATAAACAAATAAATAGCAATATTCTCTAATTATAACTTGTCCACATGAAGTACATTAAGCACTAAAATCCACGAAAAATTAACAAATGAAAAAGTTTTGAATGAGTTATTTTTAAATAGATAAATCAATTTCAAATCATGTATATTACGAAAATTCAACGTTTTACAAAGCTATGTGAAAAGTAAAATTAATAATACATATAATTTCTATCCTACATCCATGACTTTGTGTTCTATCCAATTTTGTAAAAGCAGTCCACCAATTTGAAAAGGTAGATTATTCGAGAATTAATGTCCCACATTTCTGTTCTGTATTGAAGAAACTCCCACGAATAAGATCTTTTCTGTCCCATGAATAAATGATATTCACATGCAACGCCACTATTATAATCAATATTCTTCACTTCTAAAACCAGTAACGGCAACACCTCACAAGCGAAATTCACTTCTTCAGGCCCTCCTACACATTAGCTGCATAGATTACCACCTGGTTCGAAACCGAAATTCGAATGTTTCACTTTTTGTCGAATGGCTAAAAAGCAAATTTTTCTTAACAATATCATATTCTAGGCTATTTAGTGGAAAGAAGACAAGTCAAACGAAATTAAAGCATTAAAAAAAAAAGATTTATGCAGTAAACTTTATCAAGTTCGTTGGGTTTTCCGATATCAATAAAGATTATATACATGCTATTGTTAACATTCCTTTATTTAAAACATCCTGTAGCTAAAACAGTCAGAATATTGTCGCCAGAATTGATTATATGGTCTATACATTAGATGCATTAAAGAGAACTCTAAAAATTTACGCTAGGCGCTACAGCAAATTTAATCTGGGTAATAGCCAACTTGAAAAAAATAAACTTAAAAAAATATTTCAATATTTGATGACTTCTACTTATTGCATTATGTTTTGGAGCAACTTTGACATGAATGTGCACAGAACGTCTGTCTGTCTACTTACTCTGGGTAAACTATTGGCACCCACGACAGACATCAGTGACTTTGCTACCACAGCTGCCTCGACGCCTTCAAACACCTTCTGAGATATGGTTGACTCTTTCTTCCAAGTTGAAGTCCTAATTTTATGTTCTTTTCACATTACTTTAAACCAAATTTATTAAGTTTTTTTCAAATTTCCTTCTTATCCTGCACACATTTTGGCAGACAACGGTTCATGGCACAATTTCTGTATGTTGTATGTTACTTTCCTCCAACATTTACTAATAACTGATGTTCAACTAACGAAACAGTTATCGTTACAGCTAAAAACGTTAAAATGCAAACTTAATTATGGTCATCGCTTTATTTTCAGATATATTTTTCTTCCGACTTTCGCCTTGCACATATACATGCCACCCGATTTATTTCATTCCTGTTTATCAAATCTTGTTTTTAATCTTTGAAACTCTCATTTTTGTTCTTGTTATGCGAAATTATATTATGTTGAATTTCCAGTTTTGTGCTACACATAGACTTCTAGCAAACATTTTTGAACTAATTTTTATTTTTGTAAATTATTTTGACTTATTTGGGGCATATTTAATGTGCCAATTTTAATGTCCTCATTAAAATTTCTGATGGAAAAATGATTGGAGCGCACCAATTTTTAAATAGAAGACTCTCAATTTAAAACCATCTTGTATTCTAATGTAAAACTACAGAGCCCAATTTTATAAATGCATCTAAATGTCCAAAACAGGGATTTGAAGATCATACCGCAGAATTGCATGTTGCACTGGTCTGATTTTTTTGCTGTTTTCTCATATAACACAGCCTTTTTGTAGTTAATTTGAATAAATTTCGCTACAAATACAGATTCATAATAATTACTTAGATCTTCAAATCTTTAGAAAAAATGATAAACAAGTATTAGTTTACTTTGAAATATTCCTAAGCAAAAAATGCTTTCATAAGTCAAACAGTCAGTTACAAACAAACATACAGGTGAAACTAATAAAAGCGTATTAAAAACGCTAATAAAAATTGCTGATCTCCGGCATATTTTCTAGTGTACTAGTTCTTCCTGCTTCACAATCAGATTATTTGCTGACACATTTTCAGCAATTCACGCTACCATTATAAATATTAATTTATGAAATTTGATTTGAAATTAGTTTATACAACATTGACAAACCTAAACATTAAGATATATATGCACGAATAGATATTTTTTAATAAAATTGGCAAAACGAAATGTATTTTTAGTTAGACACCAATAATTAAAAGAAGACATAAAACATAACATTTATATATAAATATAAATCCATTATGCATTCATTGTACTAAAAGAATAATAGTTCTAAAACATATCTACATTAAAGCCAATAGAATCATTTAGATCAAAACAATAAGGAATATCATTTTTTTTTTTTAAATTCCAAATATATCTCGAAATAAATATACATTTAAAATCATTTGTTTCTCGAAAATTCAATTTCAAACTTTAAATTGAAATTCTGGCAAACTACACGCATTGTAACTCTATTGTAAAACTATATTCAACAACCTAATAGTGTGTATTTAAGTGGGTGCATTCCGAATTTAAATGAATCTAGAAATAAACTGAAAAATGTTTACAAAAGCTAAAAAGGTCTAATCTTTAAAATACAATTTTACAAACTTCAATTTTCTTTTACAAAATCATGATTTAAATATGGTTAGCTACCTTAAACTGCAAAACAAAGAATTTATGAATAAATGAAGCCTAATCAAAAATAATTGTTATTGGAGGCACACCAAGAAATTTACACTTAAAAAAAAAAAAATATTTAATTTTAGTTTCAACATTTCCTAAAATTTATGATTTTTTTTAACTACATTTATTTAAAGAAGTTAACTTCCGATTAATTATAGTTCAAAAATATCAAATTAATTTTTTTATTGATTATTATTTCAGATCCAATTCTTCAGTGTTCAAATTTGCAACAAATTATATGCCTAGGCACAAAAAAAATAGCAGGTTGGTATTGTAATGTTTGTAAAAGTTATCAATTTACAACCTTATTAAATTTGCAATACTATTTAGCTTGCTTAAAGCGTAAAATTTAATAATTCAGTATAGGAGGAAAAGTTAATATCCGATAGTATACCGTGTCCAAAATGCAAGACCAAACTTCAATTTAAAATCCCCGTGGCTTACGGAATTACACTTTCTTTTTTAGGTGGTTGGCACCGTCCTTGACATCTGTGCGAAATTTGACGTCAAAATATTCATTAGTGTTTGAGATACGCTTGGCGGTGCGAGACACTAAAACCAATTCCGGCGATTTTTGAAATGTATGTATTAATTGAGCATTAAGTTTTTTTGCGGAAACGTATAGAATGTTGCAGAAGGATTCGGCGAGTATTCCTATATCGGAAAGACGTGTTCAGAAGTGATATAAACAGTTCAAAGAATGCAGAGAACGCGTTGAAGACCGAGAGCCCTCTGATGGACCATCCACCTCAACCAACGAAGCTCAAGCCCAAAAAATTACAGATTTGCTGCTTGCAAACCGTCTGTTTACAATGACAAACCTTGCTGATGATGTTGGAATTTAAAAGGATCGGTCAAATCGGCGTCAAATTTATGGGTACCGAAAACACTGAATGCGCCAGCTCACACTGCATTGAATCTTTGCGCCTTTTTCGCCAAAAATGAAACCCATATCGTTCCACAAACACCGTTTTCACACCGTGCGACATTGGCTATTCATTGAACTCAAGACCACTCCGGGGACACCGTTTTGAGTTGATTGAAGAGATTCAACCTGAATCGCCGCGTCCCACTTTTTCGTTGAAATAACCTTTTGATTGAACATGAAATAATATTGCTAAATATGTGGAACATTTAAAAATTCAATTTTTTCAACCCAGTATCTTTGACATCAACATTTAGGTTTTAGAAAAACTTATAGACCAAATTTAAATTTAGGAGGCAATTACAATTCCGTGGGTATGTTCAAATGTCAGACATTGTGTACTTTAAATTTTTTTTGTACTAATATACTAATGCGAGACGAATTTTGCATAAAAGTACGTTTATAGAAATAAACTGCTCTTCTAATGATAAAATAAGTAAATTATGATAAAATAAGTAAATGCTCATTTTAGCTCACCTCTGACACTTAGTCTTTCACTGCCGAATTCCAGACATATAACAGGCGGCTTGTATTGCTCTGAGGGCAGCTTTGGCTTTTGATACCGCAGGTTTCGTATTCGAGCCTGGAAGTGGCATGGATGTTTGCAGAGATTCGGAATCCACTTTAAACCGTAGGTTTAGTTTGGTCTGTCGCCTACTGTCATTTTGTGTACACTTTATGTTAAAAGGAGCGGGACCTGCAGTTTAAGGGGATTCCGAGCCACTAAGAAACATCCATGCCGCAGCCAGGATTCGCACCTGAAGACTGTAGAAACAAAGACCAAAATGCTAGTCAATTGCTAGCCATTAGGCCGCCGTTAAATCGTAGGTTCCAGGCTAATATGATGTTGGAGCATTGTGGAGATAGTGTTACTCACATCCGTAGCGTTTCTTCAAGCTACACGGGCCCTCTGGGAAGATCTAAATAAATAACATCGGCGCAGCCCTTGCTTGTGGCATAAAGATAACCGTCTAATTATTTGCCAGCTGTACTGAAAAAACCCCAAAAAGCGACGTTTATAAGAATTATCATTAAAATAAACAGTGGAAACCAAAAGTATTTTAAAACTTGGCTTTATTAGAATCACATTTTTAGTCCATAAATTTCAATGTGTACATTTAGCGTTCCTCAAATGAGGTTGCTAGTATCACTTAACCAATGTAAATAATTAAAAAGGAAGTTGTTTTTAAAGATAACAAAAAATGTTTTCACACAGTCGTTTTGCTAAAAAAATAAACTTAACGATTTAAATAAAGTCCATCAATTCAACAAGATTTACCACTTATTGATTTTTCGTCTTTTTCGACAAAAATCTTTTCACACTCTTCTGCTCTATTCAAGCTCTCAACTATACTGTCATCCAAATCGCTTTTTAAAGTTTCATCGAGTGTGGGACTGTATTCTGGGCTTAAGTCACTACTTGAAGACGGCGATGACGACCTTTTCCTCTGTTCTGTTTCTCCTCTGTTTCTATTTTCATTTTTGAGAGACGAGACATTGTCCGTTTTCTCTGAATTTCCATAAACTTCAACATCAATAGGCTTCTTTACTTCTTTCTCCACGCCATGAACTTCAGGCAACTTATAATTTTTACGTGATTCCATACTTATTTTGTATAAAAAGAAATTTTAAAAGAATTAAGTGATTTAAAAAAAAAAACTAGCAGCTAATATTACACAACCATTCAAACAGATTTTTATACTAAAAATATATTCAATCATTTCATTTCATGTAATATAACAATAAGATTTTATTTTAATTGCCATTTTCTCATAAAACTTTATTTAATAACTCCGAACGGTATGCTGCCTGATGGCCAATTGGTTAGCACTCGTACCTTTGGCATCATAAGCTCCAAGATCGAATGTTTATTACATCTACAGGATGCTTGTTAGTGGTTAGAAATCCTTGTTATATTGTAGGTCCCGCTCTGTTTAATCCTCGACCGACCTGATGGCCAACAGGCTAGCTGTCTGGCCTTTGTTTCCGAAGACTTCAGATTCGAATCTTGGAGATGTCATGGATGTTTGTTGGTGGTTCGGAATCCACATTACACTGTAGGTCCCTGTCTATTTAGGCTAAAGTGTGCATAAGATCACTATAGAGAGCCAAACCAAACCAAAACTGAGCGGTATGATGGATAGAGCGTTGTGTTTAAAAACTGAAGATTGATTTGTAAGTCGGCAAACACTTGAATGAATCTATTGTAATTTTTTTAATGTTTCGCATCAGTCTAAACTCTATTATCCTTAATCTAGAGATTGTTGATGTTACTAATCCTACTGGTGCAGTAAATCCTACACCAATTCAAATAGGACCTCGTCACAAATGACTGGCCCATGTCTGAGGGCAGGGCCGGATTTAGATGAAAAGATGCTTTTGGCTATTCCATTTATGAGACCTTTTCACCGCCCATTTTTAACTTTGTAAATTATTCATTATATTTGTTTATTAATCATATGTGTAGAATTTCTCCTTATTTTTAATTCAGTGTTTTAGTGTTTATTGTTTTTAGAATTGAGTAATTCTAATTTTACTAGCAATTTGAATGTAGGCCCCACTTGAACTTGAGGCCCTAAGCTGAAGCCTATTTAGACTATATTAAAATCCGGCTAGCTTCACTTTAGCTAAAAGCCACGAGGGCGGAAGACTGACCAAAACTTAGTGCAACGCTTTACGATCATAGTACGGTTTAAAGTTTATTCGAACCACTACGAACATACATGGTACTGTCGGGAATCGAATCCAAAACCTGTGGCACTGAGCGCCAGACACTCGACCATTCAGGCCCATTTAGAGATTTCTAGAAACGTTAAAAGCCAGAGCTTTCTCCGCTTAAACATCTTTACAGAACTCACTCTTTTTACTGTAAGATTTCATGTTCAACATATAAAAAAAAAACTTCATAGAATTTATAATTAAAATTATGCATGTGGATTTGATATTTTATTTTGTTTTGTTTGTCGCTCTACTGCCATCTTGTGAGCACTTTAGGCTAAATAGACCGGGACCTACAGTTTAACGTGGATTCTGAACCACCAAAAACATCCAGGATTCGAACGTGAAGCCTTGGGTGCCAACGGCCAGAACGCTAACCAGTTGGCCATTAGGCCGTCATGCAGATTTGAAGTGCATGTCATCTTAGAAAGAAAAGACTTATATTTAATTTTATCAATATGAATGTTATAAATTCCGTAAAACCTTTATAGGATTTAACATTTATAGAAACATTATTAAACATTTCATTGTTAAAAATATTTTTTAATATATATTTATAATAAAAAATGTTAATCAGAAGAACTTGATAATATGAATTAATTCGGCATTTCTGAAGTTGCAGTTTATTTTATAAACTTCATGATTAATATGTTATAAAAGAAATTAAAGCATTTTTGTAGCCTTCGAAAGTCCATCCCGGTATGTGGTGAACAATACCGCGGGGCAGTGTATCCGGCTCTTCGTGTGACTCTCTGGGTAACGCTGAATTTGCTGCATCAATGAGATTCTGGTGGCAAGATAACCATAAATACGGATTTATTGCCATTGGAAAAAGTATTCATGTTGAAAAAATATGTACAGTTAAATTAAAATTGAAAAAATAAATTTTTGTAATATGAAAATTTAAAGTTTATTCACTTTCAACCCGTTTTTAATCTTCTTGACTGATAAAATAAGTTACCTATGAGAATTTTAGGAAAAATTTTTAATTAAATTTAAAATAATTAGTTTAAATTTAAAAAGATATATATGTAATTAGTATGAATCTCTAAATTTTACCTATTTGAAACGATATTCCAATAAAAAATAAATAAATTTTACGAAGAACATATAAACCTTGAGGTTACAGCAAATAGAGGAACTCGAAAAGGAAATAGATCAAATTTAAGTGAATCAAACTAAAATAAATGTAGACAGTTTATTTTTCAAAAAAAAAAAAAAAAAAAAAAAAAAAAAAAAGAAAATGCAAAGCTCATTTTAATAAAAGATTTATTATAAAATCATAAATACCTGTCAAACAATAGATATTTCTAAAATATAAACTTAATGGATTGAATCAAATTCAACAATTCGATCAGAATAATTTTATCCTTTTTAGTTTTACAAACATAAATACCAATTATCTTCCAATTTCATCTTCTGTGATTTCATCGAAGCCGTTCTTTAGACGTATTGCCGAAATAGTGTTCAGGGCCAGGTCTATGTTAGATAAATAGAGAGAGGCTAGATATTTTTTCAAACGATTGAAAAGTGTTATTGTTGTTGTTTCTTATTCCACTTTGTAGATATCAATTCTAGACCAAGCCCACGAACCAGTATGGACTCATGGTTGAAGGGGAAGGAAGCAGCTTCTGTTGGGATGGAGCACACGTAGGTAGAAGTCTGACTTTTGCTCCGTGACGCTCTTACAGTCATATGAGACCAGGACTTACGGCTTAAAGTGGATTCCGAAACACTACAAACATCCATGGCACCGCCGGGACTCGAACCCGAAACCTGTCGTACCGAGAGCCAGAGCGCTAGCCACTCTACCGTGCAGGACCCTGCAAAGTTTCTTGTTATTGGGGATAAATACTGGTATTGAAAATTCTGGATTTTTTCGCTTTCCAAAATTTTCGCTCACTGTTGTGATCAATTATACACCTGGAAGGAAAAAACATTTCAATTTCAATTTAAAAATTGGAATTTTAAACGAACAAACAAAAACTAACTTGGTTAGGTAGATAATGGAATACGCCACGATTAAGAGGTAACCAGATAAAGAAATGAAGTATTGGTGGACCAACTCGTCAACCGACACCCATTGGAAGCCAATAAATCTAATTTATTCTACCTATTGCAGGATGCCACACAAGTTCCTATGTTTGCCATTTCTATTATTCTTCAATTAATAGCCAGAGATTGCACACATGGCCACATTCAGAAAATTAGCATTGATCCCAACACACTAAAGTCAGCATTTACAATGGTGAACTCACGGAAGGGAATAGGCTCGTGCTATGGCTGAATCCAATAAAACTACAAACTAAACAGCTCCGGAATGTCGCCACGGCACCATCGGAATGTTAGACTTATCGGAATGTGGTCACATAGTGATTTGGATCACCATCCCTCTTAATAATTGATCACTACTGGTCCATATTGGGCATTATGATGGCTGAAACTGCTGTGACTGGTAATATTATCCTTCTTTCGGAGAGTGCACAATGCAGCAAGTTAACGTTCGACCACACACCGCACGCATCAGCCAAAAATTATGGAATTTCTCCAGGTGCTATTATCCAAGTATCCAGCCCACCCGGGTTCCCTGATCTTTCACCCATCGAGCCAACCTGAATGCGATTTGTTTCCGTTTTATCTATGTTGCCATTCCAGAAGATGAATTGTGCTGCATTTTTTACAGTGATGGGTCATCTATAACTCATGCCGCAATCCTCATGCTTATTGAACCTGCTTCGATGTATTGATACCTGTATCGTCGAAGCGATCAACCGTCTTTTTTGTCACTGTATTGCTGTATTGTATTGATAAGCCACTTATTATTTTATGGTCGATTTCTCATTGATGATTCTTGCCCCTTTCTACGCAGTAGTTTGTGGTGTTTCATTTTCACTGACACAAAGTGTAAGATTTCTGATTTTTTAAAAATTTTGTTGAACGTATTATTTAAACTATAAAATAAGCCTTTAATTTTCCTTAATCTTTTATATCACTCTTTTTCGACTACATTGCGACTGTTACTGCAGGAAATGAAATCTGGATTCTAACTGATAGCAGGAGTTCTATTCAGCACTTGGCTAATCGGTCCAGTGTTAGAGACAGGGTAGGTGCATCTATTCTCAAAAAGCTAAAACATCTTTCAGTGGATCATCAGATCCACTTACAGTGGATTCCCTCCCATGTCGAAGTTGAGGGGAATGGAATGGCAGATGCATTGGCGAAAGCGGGTGCGAGTGAGGTATGGGTTCCACTTGAGCTCCTTACCTACACAGAGATTTACTCACAAGCTAAGTTAAATGGAAAAACAATTTGGTCTACTCCCCCAGTGCACCAGTGGTATCGATGCCATCGACCTGGCGCTACTTTGGCACTTAATTGTAACAGGCAGGGACAAAGTGCAATCACCCGTTTGCTCAGTGGACAACTCAAAACTATGATTTTTTCAAATGGTTTGAAAGCTTTCGGCACATGCACCAAGTGCTCCTCTGTGCAGGCTTCACCATCTCACTTCTTGGAGTGCCTGGGGGTCAGATTTCAGGATATCCTTGACAGTCCGTTGATGGTCTTGGACTTTGTTCGGGTATTTGGATTCATGGACAGAATCGAGGCGTCACATTTTTACGTTGAAATAACCTTTTGATTAAACATCAAATAATATTGCTAAATATATGGAACATTTAAAAATTCATTTTTTTCAACCAAGTATCCACATCAACCTTTAGGTTTCATAAAAACTTTTCCAAGACGAAATTTAAATTTAGGAGGCAGTTATGATTTCGTGGGTAGGTTCAAATGTCATAGACATTTGTGTACTTTTAATTTTTTTTTCTACCAATATTCTAATACGAGAGGAATTTTGCATAAAAGTCCGTTTATAGAAATAAACTGCTCTCTAATCATTTAATTTATGATGCTAAAGTAAGTAAATGCTCGTTTTAGCACACCTGTTTGACACTTTGTCTTTCACTGCTGAATTCCACACATCTAACAGGCAACTTGTACTGGTCTGATGGCAGCTTTGGGTTTCGGTACCGCAGGTTTCGTATTCGAGCCTGGAAGTGGCATGGATGTTTGCAGAGATTCGGAATCCACTCTAAACCGTAGGTTTAGTTTGGTCTGTCGCCTACTGTCATTTTGTGTACACTTTATGTTAAAAGGACCGGGACCTGCAGTTTAAGGGGATTCCGGGCCACTAAGAAACATCCATGACGCAGGCAGGATTCGCAACTGAAGCCTGTAGAAACAAAGACCAAAATGCTAGTCAATTGTTATACCGTAGGTTCCAGGCTAATATGATGTTGGAGCATTGTGGAGATATTGTTACTCGCATCCGTAGAGTTTCTTCAAGCTACACGGGCCCGCTGAGAATATCTAAATAAATTGCATCGGCTGGCATAAATTGCATGCTGGTAGCATAAAGATAACAGTCTAATTATTTGCCAGCTGTACTGAAAAACCCCCAAAAAGCGACGTTTATAAGAATTATCATTAAAATAAACAGTGGAAACCAAAAGCACTTTATTAGAAATCACATTTTTAGTCCATAAATTTCAATGTGTACATCTAGCGTTCCTCAAATGAGGTTGCTAGTATCACTTAACCAATGTAAATAATTAAAAAGGAAGTTGTTTTTTAAAGATAACAAAAAATGTTTTCACACAGTCGTTTTGCTAAAAAAAAAATCTTAACGATTTAAATAAAGTCCAGCAATTCAATAAGATTTACCACTTATTGATTTTTCGTCTTTTTCGATCTTCTTTAAGATCAAGAATCTTTTCATACTCTTCTGATCTAAGCAAGGTCTCATCCATACTGTTATCCAAATCGCTTCGTAAAGAATAGTCGAGTCTGGGACTGGATTCTGGGCTTGATTCAGATTTGCTTGATAAGTCAAGAAAACCCACAGATCTGCTTGAAGACGCCAATGACCTTTCCCTCTGTTCTGTTTGTCCTCTGTTTCTATGTTCATTTTTGAAAGACGAGACATTGTCCTTTTTCTCTGAATTTCCAGAAACTTCAACATCAATAGGCTTCTTTACTTCAACATCAATAGGTCTCTTTACTTCAACATCAATAAGCTTCTTTACTTCTTTCTCCACTCCGTGAACTTCAGACATCTTATAATTTTTACGTGATTCCATACTTCCTCTGTATGAAAAGAAATTTTAAAAGAATTAAGTGATTAAAAAAAACTAGCAGCTAATATTAAACAACCATTCAAACAGATTTTTATACTAAAAATATATTCAACCATTTCATTTCATGTAATACGACAATAAGACTTTATTTCAATTGCCATTCTCTCATAAAACTTTCTTTAATAACACCGAACGGTATGCTGCCTGATGGCCAATTGGTTAGCGCTCAGGCCTTTGGCATCATAGGCTCCAAGATCGAATGTTTATTACATCTGCAGGATGTTTGTTAGTGGTTTAGAACCTACGCTATATTGTAGGTCCCGCTCTGCTTAACCCTCGAGCAACCTCATGGCCAACTGGCTAGCTGTCTGGCCTATGCTTCCGAAGACTTCAGATTCGAATCCTGGAGATGGCACGGATGTTTGTTGGTGATTCGGAATCCACATTAAACTGTACGTCCCGGTCTATTTAGGCTAAAGTGTGCATAAGATGACTTTAGAGCGACAAACCAAAACTTAACGGTATGATGGATAGAGCGTTGTGTTTAAAAATTGAAGATTGATTTGTAATTCGGCAAACACTTGAATGAATCTATTGTACTTTTTTTAATGTTTCGCATCAGTCAAAACTCTATTATCCTTAATCTAGAGATTGTTGATGTTACTAATCCTACTGGTGCAGTAAATCCTACACCAATTCAAATAGGAAATCGTCACAAATGACTGGTCCATGTCTGAGAGCAGGGACGGATTTAGAGGAAAAGAGGCTCTTGGCTATTCCATTTATGAGACCCTTTCACCGCCCATTTTTAAGTTTATAAATTACTCATTATATTTAATTA
Organism: Caerostris darwini; assembly: GCA_021605075.1. NCBI lineage: Eukaryota > Metazoa > Arthropoda > Arachnida > Araneae > Araneidae > Caerostris > Caerostris darwini. The sequence continues at coordinate 220,746 of BPLQ01014245.1, forward strand.
TTAATCATATGTGTAGAATTTCTCCTTACTTTTAATTCAGTGTTTTAGTTTTTATTATTTTTAGAATTGCGTAATTCTCATTTTGCGAACAATTTGAATGTAGGCCCCTCTTGAACTTGAGGCCCTAAGCTGAAGCCTAGTTAGCCAGCAGGAAAATCTGCCCTTGGCTGACGGTAAGTTGCAGCTTCACTTTAGCTAAAAGCCACGAGGGCGCAAGACTGATCAAAACTTAATGCAACGCTTTATGATCATAGTACGGTTTAAAGTGGATTCGAACCACTACGAACATACATGGTACTGCCGGGACTCGAATCCAAAACCTGTGGCACTGAGCGCCAGACACTCGACCATTTAGGCCCATTTAGAGATTTCTAGAAACGTTAAAAGCCAGAGCTTTCTACGCTTAAACATCTTTACAGAACTCCCTCTTTTTCTGGAAGATTTCATGTTCGACATATAAAAAAAAACCTTCATAGAATTTATAATTAAAATTATGAATGTGCATTTGAAATCAAAGAAAAATGTTGGAAAAAATTTTATCTCACTCTACCACTCATTAATAAATTTTCTAAATTAACTTTGTCAAACAAACTTCTTCTCTACAAACAAGTTCTTATGCCTATCCTTACCTATGCTGCCCCAATCTGGGGTCTAGCTGCACAATCTAACAAGAAATCTGTACAAATTATTCAAACCAAACTTCTTCGTATTATCACTGGTGCACCCTGGTTTGTCCGCAACTCTACAATTCATCAAGATTTAAAAATTGATTCTATTGACAACTATATTACTAAACTTTCTAGAAATTTCTTCAATACCATTGCTACTCACGAAAACCCTCTCATCAAGGCACAAACTATATTTACGCAATTGAATGTAAAATACAAGTATCCTTTCTCTACTTCTAAATGGAATCGAAGCCTCAAACCACCATAATTTCCTGCTCACTTATCGTTTTTAGATATTTTACTTCAACGCATATTTACTGATCTTAAATTTCTTCTTTCGTTTCCATCACCGATGATTTACATTTTCCTTACTTTCTTCTTTTTTTTTCTCAAATCATACGATTTCTATTATCTATTTATCATGACTTTTCTTTCCTACTGCCTTTACATACCATTGAGTAGATGAACGCTTCGCGTTCAGGCACTCGACATCTTTATTCAACAATGATGATGTGCATTTGATATTTTATTTTGTTTTGTTTGTCGCTCTACTGCCATCATGTGCACTTTAGGCTAAATAGACCGGGACCTACAGTTTAACGTGGATTCTGAACCACCAACAAACATCCAGGATTCGAACGTGAAGCCTTGGGTGCCAACGGCCAGAACGTTAACCATTTGGTCATTAGGCCGTCATGCAGATTTGGAGTGCATGTCATCTTAGAAAGAAAAGACTTATTTTTAATTTTATCAATATGAATATTATAAATTCCGTAAAAAATTTATAGGATTTAACATTTATAGAATCATTATTAAACATTTCATTGCTAAAAATTTTTTTAATATATATTTATAATAAAAAATGTTAATCAGAAGAACTTGATAATATCAGTTAATTGGCATTTGTAAATTAGCAGTTTATTTTATAAACTTCATGATTAATTTGTTATAAAAGAAATTAAAGCATTTTTGTAGCCTTCAAAAGTCCATCCCGATATGTGGTGAACAAAACCGCGGGGCAGTGTATCCGGCTCTTCGTGTGACTCTCTGGGTAACGCTGAATTTGCTGCATCTATGAGATTCTGGTGGCAAGATAACCTTAAATACGAATGTATTGCCATTGGAAAAAGTATTCATGTTGAAAAAATATGTACAGTTAAATTAAAATTGAAAAAATAAATTTTTGTAATATGAAAATTTATTCACTTTCAACCCGTTTTTAATGTTCTTGACTGATAAAATAAGTTACCTATGAGAAGTGTAGGAAAATTTTTAATTAAATTTAAAATAATGTTTAAATTTAAAGAGATATAAAAAAAGATATAAGCAAATAGAGATATAAGCAAATAGAGATTTAAAAAGATATAAGCAAATAGAGATTTAAAAAGATATAAGCAAATAGAGGAACTTGAAAAGGAAATAGATCAAAATTAAGTTAATCAAAACTAAAATAAATGTAGACAGTTTAATTTAAAAGAAAAAAAATGCAAAGCTCATTTTAATAAAATATTTATTATAAAATCATAAATATATGTAAAACAATAGATATTTCTAAGATATAAACTTAATGGATTGAATGAAACTCAACAATTCGACCCGAATAATTTATCCTTTTTAGTTTTACAAACATAAATACCAATTATCTTCCAATGTCATCTTCTGTGATTTCATCGAAGTCGTTCTTTAGACGTATTGCCAAATAGTGTTCAGGGCCAGATCTATGTTAGATAGATAGAGAGAGGCTAGATATTTTTTCAAGCGATTGAAAAGTGTTGTTGTTGTTGTTTCTTATTCCACTTTGTAGATATCTAATCTAGACCAAGTCCACGAACCAGTATGGACTCATGGTTGAAGGGGAAGGAAGCAGCTTCTGTTGTGATGGAGCACCCGTAGGTAGAAGTCTAACTTTTACACCGTGGCGCTCTTAGAGTCATATGAGACCAGGACTTACGGCTTAAAGTGAATTCCGAACCACTACAAACATCCATGGCACCGCCGGGACTCGAACCCGAAACCTGTCGTACCGAGAGCCAGAGCGCTAGCCACTCTACCGTGCAGGACCCTGCAAACTTTCTTGTAATTGGGGATAAATGCTAGTATTGAAAATTCTCTATCGCTCACTGTTGTGATCAATTATACACCTTTAAAGGAAAAAAAAAAACACTTAAAATTTAAAAATTGGAATTTTAAACCAACAAACAAAAACTAACTTGGGTGGGTAGATAATGGAATACGCCACGATTAAGAGGTAACCAGATAAAGAAATGAAGTATTGGTGGACCAACTCGTCAACCGACACCCATTGGAAGCCAATAAATCTAATTTATTCTACCTATTGCAGGATGCCACACAAGTTCCTATGTTTGCCATTTCTATTATTCTTCAATTAATAGCCAGAGATTGCACACATGGCCACATTCAGAAAATTAGCATTGATCCCAACACACTAACGTCAGCATTTACAATGGTGAACTCACGGAAGGGAATAGGCTCGTGCTATGGCTGAATCCAATAAAACTACAAACTAAACAGCTGCGGAATGTCGCCACGGCACAATCGGAATGTTAGACTTATCGGAATGTGGTCACATAGTGATTTGGATCACCATCCCTCTTAATAATTGATCACTACTGGTCCATATTGGGCATTATGATGGCTGAAACTGCTGTGACTGGTAATATTATCCTTTTTTCGGAGAGTGCACAATGCAGCAAGTTAACGTTCGACCACACACCGCACGCATCAGCCAAAAATTATGGAATTTCTCCAGGTGCTATTATCCAAGTATCCAGCCCACCCGTGTTCCCTGATCTTTCACCCATCGAGCCAACCTGAATGCGATTTGTTTCCGTTTTATCTATGTTGCCATTCCAGAAGATGAATTGTGCTGCATTTTTTACAGTGATGGGTCATCTATAACTCATGCCGCAATCCTCATGCTTATTGAACCTGTTTCGATGTATTGCTACCTGTATCGTCGAAGCGATCAACCGTCTTTTTTGTCACTGTATTGCTGTATTATATTGATAAGCCACTTATTATTTTATGGTCTATTTCTCATTGATGATTCTTGCCACTTTCTACGCACTAGTTTGTGGTGTTTCATTTTCACTGACACAAAGTGTAAGATTTCTGATTTTTTAAAAATTTTGTTGAACGTATTATTTAAACTATAAAATAAGCTTTTAATTTTCCTTAATCTTTTAAATCACTCTTTTTCGACTACATTGCGACTGTTACTGCAGGAAATGAAATCTGGATTCTAACTGATAGCAGGAGTTCTATTCAGCACTTGGCTAATCGGTCCAGTGTTAGAGACAGGGTAGGTGCATCTATTCTCAAAAAGCTAAAACATCTTTCAGTGGATCATCAGATCCACTTACAGTGGATTCCCTCCCATGTCGAACTTGAGGGGAATGGAATGGCAGATGCATTGGCGAAAGCGGGTGCGAGTGAGGTATGGGTTCCACTTGAGCTCCTTACCTACACAGAGATTTACTCACAAGCTAAGTTAAATGGAAAAACAATTTGGTCTACTCCCCCAGTGCACCAGTGGTATCGAGACCATCGACCTGGCGCTACTTTGGCACTTAATTGTGACAGGCAGGTACAAAGTGCAATCATCCGTTTGCTCAGTGGACAACTCAGAACTATGATTTTTTCAAATGGCTCTATGATAAATGAGCTATGATTTTTCTTTCGGCACATGCACCAAGTGCTCCTCTGTGCAGGCTTCACATCTCACTTCTTGGAGTGCCTGGGGGTCAGATTTCAGGATATCCTTGACAGTCCGTTGATGGTCTTGGACTTTGTTCCGGTATTTGGATTCATGTACCTGATCGAGGAGTCACATTTTTACGTTGAAATAACCTTTTGATTAAACATCAAATAATATTGCTAAGTATATGGAACATTTAAAAATTCATTTTTTTCAACCAAGTATCCACATCAACCTTTAGGTTTCATAAAAACTTTTCCAAGACAAAATTTAAATTTAGGAGGCAGTTATGATTTCGTGGATAGGTTCAAATGTCAGACATTTGTGTACTTTTAATTTTTTTTGTACTAATATTCTAATATAAGAGGAATTTTGAATAAAAGTCCGTTTATAGAAATAAACTGCTCTCTAATCATTTAATTTATTATGCTAAAATAAGTAAATGCTCATTTTAGCACTCCTGTTTGACACTTTCTCTTTCACTGCTGAATTCCACACATCTAACAGGCGACTTGTACTGGTCTGATGGCAGCTTTGGGTTTCGGTACTGCAGTTTTCGTATTCGAGCCTGGAAGTGGCATGGATGTTTCCAGAGATTCGGAATCCACTCTAAACCGTAGATTTAGTTTGGTCTGTCGCCTACTGTCATTTTGCGTACACTTTATGTTAAAAGGCCCGGGACCTGCAGTTTAAGGGGATTCCTTGACACTAAGAAACATCCATGACGCAGCCAGGATTCGCAACTGAAGCCTGTAGAAACAAAGACCAAAATGCTAGTCGATTGCTAGCCATTAGGCCGCCGTTAAACCGTAGGTTCCAGGCTAATATGATGTTGGAGCATTGTGGAGATATTGTTACTCGCATCCGTAGCGTTTCTTCAAGCTACACGGGCCCGCTGAAAATATCTATATAAATTGCATCGGCGCAGCCCTTGCTGGTAGCATAAAGATAACCGTCTAAGTATTTGCCAGCTGTACTGGAAAAAAACCCAAAAAGCGACGTTTATAAGAATTCTCTTTAAAATAAACAGTGGAAACCAAAAGTATTTTAAAATTTGTCTTTATTAGAAATCTAGTCTTGTATTTATTAAAAATCACATTTTTAGTCCATAAATTTCAATATGTACATTTAGCGTTCCTCAAATGAGGTTGCTAGTATAACTTAACAGATGTAAAAAATTAAAAAGGAAGTTGTTTATTTAAAGATTACAAAAAATATTTTCACACAGTCGTTTTGCTAAAAAAAAAGAAACTTAACGATTTAAATAAAGTCCAGCAATTTAATAAGATTTACCACTTATTGATTTTTCGTCTTTTTCGATCTTCTTTAAGATCAAGAATCTTTTCATACTCTTCTGATCTAAGCAAGGTCTCATCCATACTGTTATCCAAATCGCTTCGTAAAGAATAGTCGAGTCTGGGACTGGATTCTGGGCTTGATTCAGATTTGCTTGATAAGTCAAGAAAATCCACAGATCTGCTTGAAGACGCCAATGACCTTTCCTTCTGTTCTGTTTGTCCTCTGTTTCTATGTTTATTTTTGAAAGACGAGACATTGTCCATTTTCTCTGAATTTCCAGAAACTTCAACAGCAATAGGCGTCTTTACTTCAACATCAATAGGCTTCTTTACTTCTTTCTCCACTCCGTGAACTTCAGGAATCTTATAATTTTTACGTGATTCCATACTTCCTCTGTATGAAAAGAAATTTTAAAAGAATTAAGTGATTAAAAAAAACTAGCAGCTAATATTAAACAACCATTCAAACAGATTTTTATACTAAAAATATATTCAACCATTTCATTTCATGTAATACGACAATAAGACTTTATTTCAATTGCCATTCTCTCATAAAACTTTCTTTAATAACACCGAACGGTATGCTGCCTGATGGCCAATTGGTTAGCGCTCAGGCCTTTGGCATCATAGGCTCCAAGATCGAATGTTTATTACATCTGCAGGATGTTTGTTAGTGGTTTAGAACCTACGCTATATTGTAGGTCCCGCTCTGCTTAACCCTCGAGCAACCTCATGGCCAGCTGGCTAGCTGTCTGGCCTTTGCTTCCGAAGACTTCAGATTCGAATCCTGGAGATGGCATGGATGTTTGTTGGTGGTTCGGAATCCACATTAAACTGTACGTCCCGGTCTATTTAGGCTAAAGTGTGCATAAGATGACTTTAGAGCGACAAACCAAACCAAAACTTAACGGTATGATGGATAGAGCGTTGTGTTTAAAAATTGAAGATTGATTTGTAATTCGGCAAACACTTGAATGAATCTATTGTAATTTTTTTAATGTTTCGCATCAGTCAAAACTCTATTATCCTTAATCTAGAGATTGTTGATGTTACTAATCCTACTGGTGCAGTAAATCCTACACCAATTCAAATAGGACCTCGTCACAAATGACTGGTCCATATCTGAGGGCAGTGCCGGATTTAGATGAAAAGAGGCCCTTGGCTATTCCATTTATGAGACCTTTTCACCGCCCATTTTTAACTTTGTAAATTACTCATTATATTTGTTTATTAATCATATGTGTAGAATTTCTCCTTATTTTTAATTCAGTGTTTTAGTCTTTATTGTTTTTAGAATTGCGTAATTCTAATTTTACTAGAAATTTGAATGTAGGCCCCTCTTGAACTTGAGGCCCTAAGCTGAAGCCTAGTTAGCCAGCAGGAAAATCCGGCTTTGTCTGAGGGTAAGTTGCAGCTTCACTTTAGCTAAAAGCCACGAGGGCGGAAGAGTGACCGAAACTTAATGCAACGCTTTACGATCATAGTACGGTTTAAAGTGGATTCGAACCACTACGAACATGCATGGTACTGCCGGGACTCGAATCCAAAACCTGTGGCACTGAGCGCCAGACACTCGACCATTCAGGCCCATTTAGGGATTTCTGGAAACTTTAAAAGCCAGAGCTTTCTCCGCTTAAACATC
>BPLQ01014248.1:0-93482 GCA_021605075.1 Caerostris darwini
AATTGTCTTTATTTTATTTGTTCTGTGTGGTAAAAATATAATAAACGACTTTATCCGAAAATTAATATTTCCCAACATTGACTTTCTAAACAATTGCATAATATGCGAATTACAGTCCAGATTAAAAACTCCTGTGACACGAAATTTACTTAAAAAACAAAGGACATTAGTCATTGTGTTTTTGTCCCCTTACATTAAATGCAAATTTTGAATCTATCTGACTGAACAAAGCCTCCACAACGCGGATTCTTGATAAATCCACGATTTTGCAAGAAAGCAAAACACGTCCTTTTGTACTAGTTCCCCACAAAGAGTCAAACGGCCGTTATAATTGATGATGATGAGCTTTGAACTTTTTTCTTCTTCTACTTTCGTATTGGGACATTGGCCACGGAGAGTCATTTATTCAAGCAAATAAAGCGTCTTTTGGAGTAGATAAAAAGACGAAAGGTGCCAAGAAAAAAAAAATTCCACAATGGCGACTAAGGTGCCTCTCATTGTAAGGTTTTAAATAAAAAAACAACAGAGCGTAACCTCTTGACAAAGCAAACAACGGAATATAACAATGATAAGTAGCAGTTGAGTAATTGCAAGGTAGATTTTATATTGATGATGTTTGTGGTGTGTTGTCCAAAGGAGAACGCTCCATGCTATTCTTTCGTAGCAGCTGGTCTATGAAAGCTTTGTCTTTTTACGCTAAAATATAAATATGATTTACTGTGGTCTTAAATTTTTATTACTGATTACTGGATTGAAATTATTAATGTCCACTTTAAGTTACATATTTTCTTGAAATATTTTGTTTTTTTTACTGTTTTCGCTATAACTTATCACAAACTCTCCGGCACTATATTCCATATTACACCATGATCGTCTGCCTACTTGCAGATTTGGAAACAAGCTTGGTTTGGCCTGGAGACATTATGGTCATGTTTTGCACATTTTATATCTACAGTTTAACGTAGATTCCGAACCACTCACAAACATCCATGCCCCAGCCAGGATTCAAATCTGAAGCATGTGCTACCAAACGCCACAGGGCTAGCCAATTGGCTATCAGGCCGCACAACAATATTTTAAGCTACAATACTCAATTATATGAAAATGTTACCGTATATTTTATTTAAATATAAAATCGAATACATATAAAAAGAAAAATACAATCTAAAATTTCAATAATTGAAGCAATAAATTAAATTATTATTATTATTTTTTTTTTGCCGTATCCTTTTTTTTATTTTTCACGAAGATATATAAATAAATATAGGTTAAAGTATAAAAATAAACTAAATCTTTTCCTTTTCTTTTTATTTGGCTTATGTTTCATTTGAATTTTTATTTGTCCTGTGTGGAAAATATAAAATAAATGTCTTTATCCGAAAATTAATATTTTCCCACATTGACTTTTCAGAACAATTGCATAATATGCAAATTACAGTCCAGATTAAAAACCTCTGTGACGCGAATTTACTTAAAAAAACAAAGAACATTAATCATTGTGTTTTTGTGTTCCTACATTAAATACAAATTTTGAGTGTATTCAACTGAACAAAGCCTCCACAACGAGGGTTCTTGATAAATCCCCGCTTTTGCAAGAAAGCAAAACACGTCCTTTTGTACTAGTTCCCCACAAAGAGTCAAACAGCCGTTATAATTGATGATGATGAGCTTTGAATTTTTTTATCTTTTACTTGCGTATTGGGACATTGGCCACGGAGAGTCATTTATTCAAGCAAATAAAGCGTCTTTTGGAGTAGATAAAAAGACGAAAGGTGCCAAGAAAAAAAATTCAACAATGACGACTAAGGTGCCTCTCATTGTAAGGTTTTAAATTAAAAAACAACAGAGCGTAACCTCTTGACAAAGCAAACAACGGAATATAACAATGATAAGTAGCAGTTGAGTAATTGCAGGGTAGATTTTATATTGATGATGTTTGTTGTGTTGTCCAAAGGAGAATGCTCCATGCTATTCTTTCAGAGCAGCTGTATCCTGAAAGCGTTGGCTTTTTACGCCGAAATATAAATATGATTTATTGTGGTCTTTAATATTTTCAATCCAGTAATCAATGACAAAGAATTATGTCCAATTTAAATTATATATATTTTTTTAATTAATTTAATTATTTCTTATTCTACTTTTTCTTTGGTCTAATTTATCACAAACTCCACGACACTACAGTGCATGTTGGACAATGGTCGTCTGCTTAATGGCAGATTTTGAAACAGGTTTGGTTTGATCTGGGACTCTACGATCATGTTTTGGACACTTTAAGCTATTTAGACGGTATTTACAGTTTAACGTGGATTCCGAGCCACTCACAAATATCCATGTCCCGCAAGGATTCGTACCTGAAGCCTGCGTTTCCAAATGCCAGATCTCTAGCCAAATGTATATCAGGCCACGCAACATCATTTTAAGCGGCAATACTTACTTATATGAAAATGCAACCATTATATTTCATCTTTATGTAAAATGCAATGCATACGCAAAAAGAAAAATGCATTTAACAAACTAAAATTTAAATAATATAAAATGTAAAGTAAAGTTATATAATTTATGATGTAAAAAAATATTTAACCAAAAAAAAACTACCGACATACCAGTTTTTTATTTCAACGATGATATATAAATAAACGTAGATTAAAGACACTATTTTATTTTATCCGCTTTTATTTGTCATATCTGGGAAAAATAAACGACTTTATCCGAAAATTAATGTTTCCCCACATTGACTTTTCTGAACAATTGCATAATATGCAAATTGCAGTCCAGATTAAAAACCTCTGTGACACGAATTTCACTTAAAAAACAAAGAACTTTAGTCATTGTGTTTTTTGTCCTCTTACATTAAATACAAATTTTGAATGTATCTAGCTGAACAAAGCCTCCACAACGAGGGTTCTTGATAAATCCACGCTTTTGCAAGAAAGCAAAACACGTTCTTTTGTACTAGTTCCCCACAAAGAGTCAAACGGCCGTTTTAATTGATGATGATGAGCTTTGAACTTTTTCTTCTTCTTTTACTTGTGTATTGGGACATTGGCCTCGGAGAGTCATTTATTCAAGCAAATAAAGCGTCTTTTGGAGTAGATAAAAAGACGAAAGGTGCCAAGAAAAACAAATTCAACAATGGCTAGTAAGGTGCCTCTCATTGTAAGGTTTTAAATAAAAAAACAACTGAGTGTAACCTCTTGACAAAGCAAACAACGGAATATAACAACGATAAGTAGCAGTTGAGTAATTGCAGTGCAGATTTGATATTGATGATGTTTGCGGTGTGTTGTCCAAAGGAGAATTCTGCGTGATTTTCTTTCATAGCAGCTGTTCTGCGAAAGCGTTTCCTTTTTACGCTGAAATATAAATATGATTTATTGTGGTTCTTATTATTTATTTCTGTTTTGGAAATATTTAAAATCTTTGTCCACTTTTAATTATGTATTTTCTTGAAATAATTTTATTAATTTTTATTCTACTTTTTCTTTTGGAATAACTTTTTGATAAATTATTTGTTGAATATAACTAACTCCCCGCCAGTACAGTCTATGGTGGAACATGGCCATCTACCGTCTGGCAGATTCCGAAACAGGTTTGTTTTGGTGTGGTTTAGTTCTAGTCTGACGGTCATTTTTTCCCACTTCAGGCTAATTACACCGGGATGTAAAGACATGGATTCCTATTCACTAAGGAACACTCATGGCACCGCCAGCATTTGAACTTGAAGCCTGTGGTACCAAATGCCAGAGTGCTAGCCAATTAGACACTAGGCCGCGATTCTGAAACATGAGATGTATTATTTTTATAGGGTAGGGTTGTCAATCCTACGCCCAACACTCCACAATCATATTAGACCTTGACCTACGGTTTAAAGGGGATTCCGAACCACTACGAACATCCAGGGCACCTCCTACTTCGAACCAGAAATTTGTGGCACCGAATCCAGAGCGCTAGTCACTCGGCCATCAGGTCCCATTTTTTGAATATATAATATCGACCAATAAAATTGCAATACAAGCGGCAATACTCTATATATGGAATTATACTTAACAAATAAAAGTGAATTTCATTGCAATTGAATCATTCAGTAATTGCGAATTAACTATATGAATCATTATACATTAATTTTCACTTGGAATTCTTCTCGTGATAAACGTGGCCTGATAGCTATTTGGCTAGCGCTATGGCCTTTGGTATCACAGGCTTCAGGTTCGAATCCAGCCGGGGGCATGTATATTAGTTTGGGGATCGGAATCGACGAAAAACTGTAGGTCCCGGTCAAATTAACCTAAAGTATGCAAAGAATGACACTAGAGCGACAGATCAAACCAAACCTATTTCAGAATCTGCCAAGTAGACAGACGATCATGGACCATCATGGACTGTAGTACAGGGGAGTTAATTAGTTATATTCAACACATAACTTATGAAAAATTTATTCCAAAATAAATGTGGAATGGAAAATAATTAAATTAATTAAAAGTGGACATAGATTTTAAATATTTCCAAACCAGCAATCAATTATAAGGACCACAATAAACCAAACTTATAATTCAGCTTAAAAAGACAACACTTTCACGGAGCTGCGGAATTAAAAGAATAGCATGGAGCATAGCATGACCATAAAGCCTCCAGTCCAAACGAAACCTGTTTCAAAATCTGCAAGTAGGCAAACGGTCATGGTCCAACATGGACTGTAGTGCTGGGAGTTTGTGATAAGTTTGCTCAAAGAAAAAGGTGAATAAGAAATAATTAAATTAATTCAAGAAAAAATATAATTTAAAGTTGACTTTAATAATTTCAATCTAGTAATCAATAATAAAACTTTAAGACCACAATAAATCATCTGTATATATCAGCGTAAAAAGACAACGCTTTCGCAGAACAGCTGCTATGAAAGAAAATCATGCAGAATTCTCCTTTGGACAACACACCGCAAACATCATCAATATCAAATCTACAATGCAATTACTCAACTGCTACTTATCATTGTTGTATTCCGTTGTTTGCTTTGTCAAGAAGATTACACTCAGTTGTTTTTTATTTAAAACCTCACAATGAGAGGCACATTAGTAGCCATTGTTGAATTTTTTCTTTCCTGGCACCTTTCGTCTTTTTATCCACCCCAAAAGACGCTTTGTTTGCTTGAATAAATGACTCTCTGTGGCCAATGTCCCAATACGTAAGTAAAAGAAACAAAAAAGTTCAAAGTTCTTCATCATCAATTATAACGGCCGTTTGACTCTTTGTGGGTGAACTAGTACAAAAGGACGTGTTTTGCTTTCTTGCAAAAGCGTGGATTTATCAAGAATACGCGTTATGGAGGCATTATTCAGTTAGATATATTCAAAATTTGTATTTAATGTACGAGGATAAAAAATAGAATGACTAATTACCTCTTTGCAAACTTGTCAAAAATTGAAAATTATTTCTTTGAATAGCCATTGTAAGTAGGCACTAGATTTGTTTTGGTTATTCTGTCTACGGCCATTTTTTTGCTCAATTTGGGCTGAATAGACCGGTACCTACAGTTTAATATGGATTCCAAACCACTCACAAACATCCATGCCACCGCCGAGATTCGCACCTGAAGCCTGTGGTAACAACAGCCAGAGCCATGACAATTGGCCATCAGGCTGCGTTCATCACGAGAAGAAATCCAAGTGAAAATTCATATAATTAATTCGCAATTTCTGGATGATTAAATTGCAAAGATATTCAATTTCATTTGCTACGCATAATTCAAGGTATAGAGTATTGCCAGTTGTACTGCAATTATATTTTTCGATATTACATAGCTAACAAATGGGAAAACTGGATGATGACGCTCTGGCTTCCAGTAACACAGGTTTTGGCTTCAGTCCGGCGGTGCCATAGATGTTTTAATGGTTCGGAATCCACTTTAAACCTAAGGTTCCGGTAAAATATGACTGTAGAAAGTTAGGCTGACAACGCTGCCAGGTAAAAAGAAAGCATGCGGCCAGTAGGTAGAAGGATATGGTCCAACATGATGTGTAATGTCAGGGAGTTTTTAATTAAGGGAGTATTCTACTGTAGAGGCATGAATTTCGCCCGGTTTTTGAAGCACTGTACAAAGGAAACAAAAAATATTTTTAGTATGAATTTTTTTATCATTTGTTTATTGATGTTTTATTATTACATAAAAAATTATAAAAAAAAAAAAAATTAAAATTGACAAAGTTATGAGCAGTCAAAGTGGGGGTCAAAAAAAAAAGAGGGTGTCCTGGCGTGCATTATTCCAACCCTCCTGGTGATCTGAAACATAAAAAACAGACGGATTCTTAATTATTATAGATGCCGCTATCGTATAACCCTTGGATAAGTTAAAAAAAAAAAATTTTTTTAAATGGCGGCAGTTTGAAAAAAAAATTTTTTTTTTTTTTTCATATTTTTTTAACAATTCCGAATTTTTAAAAAATACTAAATGAGAAGTTATAGTTTTGGGCAGGGTTCACGCGATGAAGCGATGTATAGAGAACATCCTCTCCAAATTTGAAGTAAATCAGTTCATTAGAACTCGAGATATCCTTACCGCCAGCTCGAAAAAAGTAGTTCCGAGAAAAACGCGTTCAAAGTTTTGAGACAAGTTTTCGACAATTTTACTTATAGAATGGTACAGAATACTTACATATTTTTAATCGGCGATTACTGCTTCATGTAAGAATCCTTCCTCTACTTCAAAATGCTCATTCTCCGATGTTCTCTGGTGAAGACGTGCAGTTCTACCCTCCTTTGACGCCTCTGAAGTCCGGAGTTCCGAGCGCTCGATACGCGCTTCGTCCCGTCTCGCTGCAAAAGCATTAGCTTCTGGGCCAATCGTGATTCCCATAACATCTAAGATTTTTAATATAGGTATAAAACCTTCATTAAAAATACTAACTGCGAAGAAAGTGGCAATTTCAATTGTCTTCGGTCCAGCGTGAATGTGCTTCGGAGCAAAAGTCCAAATTAACGAATTCAAAGATTCGTTATTATTTTGGGTTTCAGAACCCAAACATCGTTCCAATAAAGAATCAGCTGATAAACTTTCATAAATTGGTTTTATTACTTCTAAAACTTTGTCTTTTAGAGGAGGATTTTTGTGGTCAAATTCGTCAATAGTGCCGTCTTCTATTGCCTTCTGATAGGAATTTTGAAAAATCCTTTTAATGACATATTTTTGAATATCTAAACTTTGAAAATATGAAAAAAAAAAAAAAATTTTCGATTTTTTCAAAATTCTACAGTAGAATACTCCCTTAATTATTTGTTGAATTATTCCACATGAAAAGATAGTATAGAAATTAATTAATGAATTTATTTATTTCAAGAAAACACATAATTTAAAAATGGACACAGATTTTAAATATTTCGAAACCAGTAATCAATAAGAAGGACCACAATAAATCAAATTTATATTTCAACTTAAAAAAAAACTCTTTTATGGAGCAGCTGCTATGAAAGAATAGCAGGGGGCATTCGCCTTTGGACAACACACCACAAACATAATCAATATAAAATCTGCACTGCAATTACTCAACTGCTACTTATCATTGTTATAGTCCGTTGTTTGCTTTGTCGAGAGGTTACACTCAGTTGTTTTTTGTATTTAAAACCTCACAATAAGAGGCATCTCAGTAGCCATTGTTGAATTTTTTTTTCCAGGCACCTTTCGTCTTTTTATCTATTCCAAAAGACGCTTTATTTGCTTGAGTAAATGACTCTCCGTGGCCAATGTCCCAATACGCAAGTAAAAGAAGATAAAAAAGTTCAAAGCTCATCATCATCAATTATAACGGCCGTTTGACTCATTGCGGGGAACTAGTACAAAAGGACGTGTTTTGCTTTCTCGCAAAAGCGTGGATTTATCAAGAATCCGCGTTATGGAGGCTTTGTTCAGTCAGATAGATTCAAATTTTGTATTTAATGTAGGGGGACCAAAAATACAATGAGTAATGTTCTTTGTTTTTTAAGTAAAAATTGTGTTACAGAGGTATTTAATCTGAATTGTAATTTGCATATTATGCAATTGTTTAGAAAGTCAATGTTGGGAAATATTAATTTTCGGATAAAGTCGTTTATTTTATTTTCCACGCGGGTCAAATAAAAATGCAAATAAAGACATTTTAACCGACATTTAGTTTTATAACTAAAATTAAAAAACGATGTAACAGATTTTTTTTTCATTGTCATATAATTTATTAAGATTATTTAACTTTATGACTGTATTTACATATTATTCAATTTACATATATCTGCATTGCACCGAGTACGAGTTCCGATGGTGCCATGGAGGTTTGTAATGGTTCGGAATCCACCTTAAGCCGCAGTTCCCTGTCTAATATGAGTAGTTATATATGTGCTGTTAGGCGTAAGTTTGAGAACCCTACCTCGTAAAAAGAAAATATCTCCTGTCTCGAAATCTGCCAGTAGGTAGACAGCTTTGGTCCACTATAGGGCTGTTGTGCCATTGATGCTGCTGATGATTAATAATAATATATTGACAATAATTTTACAATTACCTACGGCTTAATAAAATATATATTGATATATTTTTCTACATAGTTAATAACTAATCTTGAAATTTATTAACAATTACAGAAACGTCAAATATATAAAAACTGCCATATATGCAAAACATGTAGCTGAATAATTCTTAATACAGGAGTAATTATTATCATTTGCCGTTATCAAAACTTGTGCAACAGCCACATGGTGGGAGAATCAGTCTGCCTACTACGCTCTACAGTCAAAATATACCGGACCGCCTTAAAGTGGATTCCAAACCACTACAAACATCCGTGGCACAGACGGGTCTCGAACCCGAAAACTGTGGTACCAGAGCTAATCATTCGTCCATAAGGTCCCATTCTCATTTTTGGCTTATAGAATTAAGAAGAATTTACGAATAAAAGGCGATTTATATCTTAAGAAGGGGTGGCCTAATGGCCGAGTGCCTAGCTCTGGCGCCACAGGCGCCACGGAATCCACGTTAAACAGTAGATCCCAGTCTAATTAGCATAAAGTGTGAAAAAAATTACCGTAGAGCGTTACAAAGCCCATTCAGACTTCTCACCCACATCATTCCCAAACTGTAAAGGGGCAACTCAGCTCTAGGCACATTGGTGTGGCACATTGGTGTGGTGTGGTGTGGTATGGTATGGTCGTAGTAATGGTGGTTCGGAATCCACGTTTAAATTGCAGGTTCCGGTCTAATTAGTCTAAAGTAGGTTAGGTCTACGGGTAAAAAGTGGTCGTAGAGCGACAAAGACATATTTTCGTGATCCTAGAGCGACACTAAACTACAAACAAATCCTATTTTGAAAGAAATGCGCATATGGTGCACGTTTTTTAAGAGTAAAATAACCTATAAATAAAAATTATTATAAATTTCTTGACAGCCCCACTCTGAAGCATGTCAAATCCACAATAATAAGATCCCAATATTGACGCCAAACCGCATTCGACCTCTCAATCCATTAAAACCCGACCGCATGCTGGACCTCACCCTACAAATAATCACTTTTGTGTAAATAAATAAACACCCCGAATGAGGGGCTGACACTCCGGTGACAACCATACCCCAGGCAGGGGCGGGAAAAAATTACACGCCCCAGGGTCGTCAATTACTCTGGTGGTTCACCGACACCCATCCGTGTGAGTTGTCGTTCCTGTGGAAGATGATGGATTGGGTTTGCGTTTTGGAATCATTAAAACGGGGTGGTTTTGGAACGCAAACACACGGAAGTAGGACGGATGTTTTAAATGCAAATGGTTAAAATCTAAGAGCAAGTTTTGCTGGGTTTGTAATTTTGTTTAGGATCTTTATTTTGGAAAAGTTTATTTGATTATTTTTAATTGGTACTGTTACGTCAAAACCCAGGTCCCCCTGCTTAGGGGAGGTCAACGCCCTATTCCCAGAAAAACACCCTGTCTGTGGGGGTGTGTGGGAGAGAAAGAAGGAATGTAAGTAAAAGGAGTTGAGCCACTGCGACAAAAGAGAGGTCGTGTAGCAGTGCATCTCCGAGCATGATGGCTGCATAATTAAAAGAGTTGAACTTCTGTAACCAACGGGAAAGGTTGCGTGTGGCAGTCCATCCATGAGTGCGATGGCTGCATAAATAAATGAGTTCAATAAGTGTAACCCCAGAGAGAGGTTGTGTGGTCAGTTCATCTTCGAGTTTGATGGCTGCCAAAATAAAGGAGTTTTATTTACATACAGTCCACTGTGTCGAGTATTTATTGGAGTTTGTTTCTTGTGTGAGCTATCGAACAGGTACTTATAAAATGTCAAATAATGTACTTATCGAATTAAACATGAGAATAAAAAAATATATGACAGCATCATTGTTGTAAGAATGTTTCGGAAAAGTGGTTTGTTCTGTAATAAAATTCCGTATTGTAACAATGTCAACAAAAACTTAAAAGCGTTATACAAAACATAATTTTTTTTTCTAACATAGTTGGCAATACAGAAACAGTAGTCTTTACGCCATAATCAAAGGCTGTATCCGACGTTACTCATTTATCACTACAAAGGAGGCACAACTAGCTGGAAGATATGCCTGCGAGTAACGCTCTACGATCATAATAGACTGGGATCTAAGGTTTAAAGTGAATTCATAAATATTATTGCCATCGATGGCACCACCGGGAATCGAATCCGAAACATGTGGCACCGTGCACTAGAGATCTAGCCACTCAGCCATCCGACCCAACAAAAAATAATAAAACCAGGCAATTGTAGGCCTGGTAGCCAATTGGCTAGCTCTCTGGATTTAGTACCACAGACTTCAGGCTCGAATCCTGGCGGTGGCATGGATGTTTGTTATTGATTCCACTTTGAGCCGTAGCTTCCAGCATACCGAACCCCTACAAACATCCATGTCAACGTCGGGACTCAAACCCCGACCTGATGGCCGAGTGAGTAGCGCTCTGAAGCTCGGTACCACGGGTTCCGGCTTCGATTCCCGGCGGTGCCATGAATGTTTGTAGTGGTTCGGAATCCTTTTTAAGGTATAGGTCTCGGTTTCATATGAACGTAGAGTGTTACAAAGCCCAATCAGACTTATTCTCACCCACATCATTCCCAAACTGTAAAAGGGCAACTCAGTTCTAAATACAGTGATGTGACCTGGCTTGGCTTGATGTGGTGTAGTATAGTGATGGTAGTGGGTTTGAAAACACGTTGGTAGATTCCAGCATAATTAGCCTAAGATGTGCAAAAAGACATGCTCTTATTGTGCACGTTTATTAAGAACAGAATAACCTATAAATAGAAACGTTTTATAAATATATTGACAGCCCCTCACTGAAGCATGTCAAATCCCCAATAATAAGATACAAATATTGACGCCAAACCGCATTCGACCTCTCAATCCATTAAAGAGCGACCGCATGCTGGACCTCACCCTGTAAATAATCACTTTTGTATAAATAAATAAACACCCCGAATGAGGGGCTGACACTCCAGTGACAACCATACCCAGGCAGGGCGGAAGAAAAAATTACACGCCCCCAGGATCGTCCATTACTTTGGTGGTTCACCAACACCCATCCGGGTGAGTTGTCGCTGTGGAAGATGACGGATTGGGTTTGCGTTTTGGAATCATTAAAACGGGAGTGTTTGGGAACGCAAACACACGGAAATACGACGGATGTTTTGAATGCAAATGGTTAAAATCTGGTTTCCGTTCAAATCCGTTCTAATTGTGTTTATTGCAGTAAATTTTAAATTATTATTATTATTTTTTTTTTTACTGATGCTTGTTAAAAGTCAAGTAATGTTTTTATCGAGCTAATCACGAGATGAAAAAAATATGTAACAGCATCATTGACGCAAGATTATATTAGTGTATTGTTACAATGGTCACGAAAAAACTTAAAAGCATAACGCAAATGATAATTCAGCCAGGCAAACGTTTTTAATATTATCTCATTCCAAATTAATGGTGGCAATTCTTTGCAAATTCTAAATGACAACAATAGTCCAATCGGAATTTCACAATTATAGACGCCTATCTCTTGCATACAGGATGTTCGATAGCTCACACATAAAACAAACTCCAATAATGACACATACACAGATAATAATAATAATGGACTGTAAATAAAACTCCTTTATTTAGGCAGCCATCATGCTCTAAGATGCACTGACCACACAACCTCTCTCTGGGGTTACACTTATTGAACTCATTTATTTATGCAGCCATCGCACTCATGGATGGACTGCCACACGCAACCTTTCTCGTTGGTTACAGAAGTTCAACTCTTTTATTTATGCAGCCATCGCGCTCGAGGATCGACTGCCACACAACCATTCTCTTTGGTCGCTGAGTTTCAACTCTTTTTTCTTACATTCCTTCTTTCTCTCCCTGGCCCTCACCCCTACAGACAGGATGTATTTCTGGACATAGGGCGTTGACCTCCCCTAAGCAGGGGAACCTGGGTTTCGACGTAACACAGGATACATGAGCAAACTTCAATTCGATGTCTGGTGAGAGTGTTCTCATATCCTACAATGAAATTCTGAGCAATTAACTATTAAAACTCTGCCGGAAGGCAATATTCTCATGGACACTTATCGGTGTGGCACATTTAAGTGAAACGTGAGGTCTATCAATGAATTCTCCGCAAATTCTAGATGGCAACATTGGACAAATCGCATTTTCGCAATTACAGACGCCTACCATTTTTAATCATGACACATTAGCATTCTTCAGTTCAACGTTCTACGTCATCAGGCTGTCTGGTGAAGTTTTTCTCGTATCCTAAATAACAACTAATGCGGGGCAGGTAACCATAAAAACACTCCCAGAAGATAATATCCTCATGAAACTATCAGTGTGGCACACATAAGTGATAGATGAAGCCTACCAAAGTTCACCAAAATAGTATGCATATGAGTAACCTTCAACGAAGTCCTGTAAAATGTGAAAAGAAATCAGATGCACTTAATCATTTTATATTGCACACATTCCTCTTCCTCCTAGAGGTCTGATGGTGAATTAGCTAGAATTCTGGCCTTTGATATCACAGACTTCAAAATAAAATTCCATTATGGCATAATGGAATGGCAAATTGCATGCTAGGAGTTGGCACGGATGGTTCGAATCGGTCCGAACATAGATATGGTTCGAATACGGTCTGGTAGGAATTCTGGCAGGTGGCATTATGTTGGTTAGTGGTTCTGAATCCACGTTAAATGTAGGTCTCGGTTTAGTGAGCCTAAAGTGCGCACAAAATGACTGTAGCGTAACAAACCACTACTCTACGAACGAGTCTTCCTCCTAGAACACAACAGAAAGCTACTCTAATCTACAGATTTAATCCGTTCACTTACATCACATATTCATTGTTGTTTCTTATGACACTTGGTGGACATCTAGAACCAACCCAAGAACAAGTAAGTGCTCATGGTTGAAGGGAAAATAGGCAGCTTCTGTTGTGATGGAATACCCGTATGTAGAAGTTTGACTGAGCTCCATGACTTTCTTTAGTCAAATGAGACCGGCACCTATTGTTTAAAGTAGATTCCGAACCGCTACAAACATCCACGGCTGTAGACTCGAACCCGAAACCTATGGCACCGAGCGCCAGAGCGTTAGACACTCGGTCATTCAGATCCCACGACATATATTTGGATACTTTTTGTTTAATTCAGCATCATATATTGTGTTTTGAACACAATATGTGTTATGTTTGTTTTATATATGTTCAATATATGTTTGTGTTTACACACAACGCTCATTTTTATGTACATTTAATATGTTAATTAATGTTATTATAGGATATTGTTAAATATAATTTGCTATTAAATTTGTAGAAAATATTTTGTATCAGAAAGCATCAGCAACAAGACAAAGATTTAAACGAAAACAAGGTCCTTAAATTTCAAAATTCATTCAGGAGTAAAATTATTTACTTTGTGCAAATATTTATTTTATCTGTATCCCTCTAAAACCCCAACAATATCATTATAAATTCATATACATGACATATTTTAATAATGAATTCATTAAAATTCTCGACACCAATATGGTAATGAAAATTGAGACATAGCGCTCTTGAATGAGATGTTATAAAATTTTAACACAAAATAATACACTGAAGTGACAAAAGTCATGGGATACCTCTTAATATCGTGTCGGCCCTCCTTTCGCCCGGCGAAGTGCAGCAACTCGACGTGGCATGGACTCAACAAGTCGTTGCAAGTCTTCTGCAGGAATATTGAGCCATGCTGTCTCGATAGACGTCCATAATTGTGAAAGCGTTGATGGTGCAGGATTTTGGGCAAGAACAGACCTCTCGATGATGTCCCATAAATGCTCGATCGGCTTCATGCCGGGCGATCTAGGTGGCCAGATCATTCGTTGGAATTGTCCAGAATGTTCTTCAATCCAATCGCGAACAGTTGTGGCCCGGTGACATGGCGCATTGTCATCCATAAAAATCCCATCGTTGTTTGGGTACATGAAGTCCATGAATGGCTGCAAGTGATCTCCAAGTAGCTCTCCATTTCCAGTCAATGTTCGGTCCAGTCGCACCAGAGGACCAAGTCCATGCCATGAAAAAACAGCCCACACCATTACGGAGCCACCACCAGCTTGAACAGTGCCTTGCTGACAGTTTGGGTCCATGGCTTCGTGGGGTCTGCGCCACACTCGAACCCTACCATCAGCTCTTACCAACTGAAATCGTAACTCATCGGACCAGGCCACGGTTTTTCATTCATCTAGGGACCAACCGATATGCTCACGTGCCCAAGAGTCGCTGCAAGCGATGTCGTTCTGTCAGTAAAGGCACTCGAGTCGGTCTTCTGCTGGAATAGCCCAAGAAAGCCAAATTTCTCCGCACAGTTCTAACAGACAAGTCCCTTGTACGTTCCACATTGAATTCTGCGGTTATTTGACGCAGTGTTGCTTGTCTGTTAGAATTTATGACTCTTTGCAGACGTCGCCGGTCTCGGTCGTTAAGTGCAGGCGGTCGACCACTGCGCTGTCCATGGTGGGATGTTATGCCTGAAATTTCATACTCTCGGCACACTCTTGACACAGTGGATCTGGGAATGTTGAATTCCCTAACGATTTCCGAAATGGCATGACCCATGCGTCTAGCTCTAACTAACATTCCGCGTTCAAAGTCTGTTAATTCCCGTCGTGCGGTCATCATCACGTCAAAACCTCTTCACGTGAATAACTTGAACAGAAATGTAAGCTCTGCGAAAGCACTGCGCATTTAAACCTGTTCTACGCGATGCTACTGTCATCTGAAAATTTGCATATTGCTATCCCATGACTTTTGTCACTTCAGTGTACATTAAATAAAGAGATCCCCAAATAACACATTCTATAAAGAAATTAAAAACTTTCTAAAACAAATTATTTAAGAGAATATGGCTTGTTAGCTAATGAATATAATTACCTCACTAAATATTATGTATGGAGATTCACAAATTTAAATTTTTAAAACTAAAATAGTTAATATTAACTTTTATTTGCGTTTATTTTCTTAAAATGTATATTATGTTCTGCCATATAAAATGTTCAATTTTAATAAACTAATTACTGGATTTTGCATAAAGCAAATTTTAACTGCGAAGTAAAAAAAATTAAAAATCATAATTTAGTTTCTTTAATAAGTCAATAACTAACTGAATGTATTCCTTATTGTTACATTCTATGTATTTGCTCGTTATTATTTAATGGACATTAACATATTTTGTAATTATATTTTAATTAAATAAAATAATTAGTCGAATTCAATTTAATTTAAATATTTGAACTTAATATCTCAACGCATCGAATTATTATTTTTTTTTCATTTTGTGGTAAAATAATAATAAATTCAGTGAAATCTTTCCCAAATAACACATTTTATAAAGAAATTAAAACTTTATAAAGAAGAGGTAAAAACGGTTTGGTTTTTCGCTCTACTGTCATATTGTGCCCACGCTATGCTAATTAGACCGGGACTTACAGTTTAAAGTGGTTTTCCGAACTACTATAAAATATGCATACCACCGTCAGGATTCGAGCCTGAAGCCTGTGGTACCATAGGCCAGATCGCTAGCCAATTGGACATCAGAAGAAGTAGAAGAATAGGCGTGTATAAACATTTAATATGAAATTTGCCATTGAAATTGCCAATATTTTCATTAAGGAAATGTGATCTACCACTTATCATATTGAACAGAAATTTCTTTAAAAAGGTGTCGTTTAAATGAATAATTTATTTTTGTAATGCGACAGTAAAACTATAAAATTATTCACACCGTTTATCCAAAGACAACAAAACTACATTGAATACGTTGTCAAATTTGATTGTACGCAATTATCTTAAAATTAACGAAATACAAATTAAGTTAATATTTTTAGAATGATTTTTATTACAACTTTGGAATTAGCTAGCTAGATTAGCTAAATTCTCTTAGTCTAATGCAGCAAACTTCTGGTGTTAGACCATGGTTATATTGAATCTGCTGTGGATATACAGTATCAGCACCGAAGAACAACAAGTCTTTTTAATACGCTTTTATTAGCTTCACCTGTATGTTTGTATGTATGTATGTATGTTTGTATGTAACTCACTTTTTGGGCTCGATTTTGGGACTGATGGCGCCATCTACTGGCGAGTCAGTCAACTGATCCGCGATCGAATTGCGCTCTTCCTATTGGCCGAAAATTTCGGTGGCTAAAAAGAGGCGGATCTCAAAGGCATAGGAGTGCGATCATGTCGAATTGCGCTGTTCCTATTGGCCGAAAATTTCGGTGGCTAAAAAGAGGCGGATCTCAAAGGCATAGGAGTGCGATCATGTCGAATTGCGCTCTTCCTATTGGCCGAAAATCGCGATGGGTAAAAAGTATGTAAACTTAGCGGATAACCGGCCAAGTGGAAAACAAAGTAAAAACAATTATAGTTTAAAAAAACTAAAAAAAAATATGCTTTTAGAGTTAATCAGACTAAAAAGTAAAAAATAATTGTTAACATAAGAATAAAATGACTGACGAGAAAACGAATGTCACTGTTCTAAACGCGTGGGGTGCTTTGTATGACATTTTTAAACTAACTCTGCATTTCGGAATGAAACTATTGAAAAATTATAACGATTGATATCGAGCACCCCACGCTTTTAGAACAGTGACATTCGTTTTCTCGTCAGTCATTTTATTCTTATGTTAACAATTATTTTTTACTTTTTAGATTGATTAACTCTAAAAGCGTATTTTTTAGTTTTTTAATTTTTTTTCAAATGCTTCTATTGTACTCGCCCATAACAAAATTATCGATGATGAAATTTTATGAATCAAAAAATAATTTTACAAAAGAACAGAATATGAAGAAGGATTCAAAATTCATCCACACACACAATTAATCACATGCTTGTTTTAAATACCCATATTAGTAAAGGATTCCTTATAAATCTAAGATTTTTCCATTATTTTGATAACCACTTGTAGATTGCTATTAAATTAGTAGAATGCATTTTGTATCAGAAAATATCAGCAAAAAGACAATTATTTAAACGAAAACACAGGCCATACATTTCCAAAATTAATTGAGTAAAATTATTTACTTTATCCAAATATTTATTTTATCTTATTCCTCTAAACTCACAACACAATCATTATAAGTTCATAACAAGGCGTATTTAAATGATGAATTCATTTAAATTCTTTAAACCAATATGATTATGAAAATAAAGACAAAAATTTTGAATGAGATATTATAAAATTTTAACACAAAATAACATTACATTCAATAAAGTCCTCATCAAATAACACATTTTACAAATAAATTATTTGTTTTATAAAGCTTTAATTTAAGAGAATTTACCTCGTTAGTTAATGCATATAATTACTTTATTAAATATTATGTATAGAGAACCTCAAATTTAAATTTTTAAAACTAAAATATTTAATAATAATTTTTACTTGCGTTTATTTGCTTAAAAGGTATATTATGTTCTGTCGTAGAAAATGCTCAGTTTTAATAAACTAATTACGTGAATTTTCAACAAGCAAATTTTAATTGCGACGCAGAAAAATTAAAAATCGTTATTTAGCTTCTTTAGTAAAGCTTCAAGTAACTAACTGTATTTATTCCTTTATGTTACATTTCATGTATTTGCTCATTATTATTTAATGGATGTTAACATATTTTGTAATTATATTTTAATTAAATAAAACTTAATTAAAATATTTGAACTTAATATCTCTTAAAGCATCAAATCATTATTTTTTTTTACTTTTATGGTAAAAGTTTTTAAATTCAAGAAATTCTTCCTCAAATAACACATTTTATAAAGAGATTAAAAACTTTATAAAGAAGTAAATTGGTTTGGTTTGTCTTTCTATTGTCATTTTGTGCACACGTTAGGCTAATTATACCGGTACTTGTAGTTTAAAGTGAATTTCGGACCACTATAAAATATGCCTGCCACTACCAGGATTCGAACCTGAAGCATTTGGTACCAAATACCAGAATACTAGCCACTTGGCTACCAGGCCGCTTTTCTATATTGGTTTTGTTTGTCGCTCTACGATGAGTTTGTGTACACGAGGGTTAAACAGACCGGGACTTATAGTTTAAAGCGGATTCCGAACCACTAAAAAACATGCATTTCACCACCAGGATTCCAACCTGAAGATTTTGGTATCAAAGGCCAAAGTACTAGCGATTTGGCCACAGAATAGGTAGATGAAGAGGCTTGTGTAAACTTTTAATCTGAAATTCGCCACTAAAATTGTTAATGTTTTCATTAAGAAAATATGATCCAACACTTTTTATACTGAGTAGAAATTTCTTTAAAAGGTGTAGTTTAAAAAATCAGATATTTATGCAACCCAAAAGAAAAACTATATAATTTTTCACACTGATTATCCAAAGAAAAAGACTTTTGTGGATCCATTGTCAACATTGTTTATACACAACTATCTTAAAATTAAGGTTTGACGGAATTCGAATTCAATAAACATTCTTCGAATAATTCTCGATTACAACTTTGGAATTAGCAAGCTAGATTAGCTGAATTACAGATTTAGTAATAATTCTCGACTACAACTTTGGAATTAGCTAAATTTCAGCTTTAGCAACCAATGTTTGTTAAATTAAAATATTATAAGTTTGAAAAAGACAATTTCACAGTTCAGATATATATTGACATGATACATAATTTAAATTTCTGTTTCTATGTAATTGTTCTGAAATGACGTTGTTTAATGGCACGTATTATCCATTTATTTCAGGAAGTACACTGGCCTCCAAAGGTTAAGGAACAACGTGGTTTTTCGAAGCTCGCCATAAAAAAAATGACTGCAACAATAAAATGTACAGTCTATATAAATTATAAAAACGAACTTTATGCAAATATCAAGCTTTCGTAATTACGCGTGTAACTTTAGTTGATTTACAACTTTTGTTAACAGATTTGTTGACAATAGGCAGTGGGGTCCCGTAATGTCTGAGAGAAGCCGTTTGCCCGATTCGTTAAGGTGGCGGTCGGTCGGATGGATGGAAATGAGGTTGCCCCAGGCTGATGCTGCTAGGTGCCTTAATATTTCTCGTATTGTGGTCCACCGTATCTGGAATCAATATCAAACCGAAACTTCTGTGTCCAGAAGACATGTTCCAGGTCGACCACGAACTACAACACCTGCAGAAGACCATTTTATAGATCTTTCGTCCAGAAGGAGAAGAAGCTTTTTTGTCCCCCAATTTGTTGCAGACCTCTCTGTAGCATAAATGAGAAGAATATCCGCTTGTACGGTGCGAAGGCGTCTTCATATAATTGAGTCTGCTATGAATATACAGTATCAATGGCGAAGGATAACAAGTCTGATGCCAGACATTGAAAACCAAATTCCGTTTTTGTAGTAAGCATGAGAAAAAGTTATTTTCAAGTATTTATAACTGCCCTCACCCCTAACAAAATTAATGATGGGCCTATTAATTTTATGAGTCAAAACATAATTTTACAAAATTACAAGATATTTTAAAATAAAAAGTGCATTTAAGTGGCAGCACGGTGTTATATTTTACGTATGTTACTAAGACAGTAACCTGTGTAAAACTAAAATCGTGTTTTGGCCATGAATAATACATATATAAGATTAAAACTTTTAAAAATCCACATGCATTGTATATGTTTTTAATATTAAAAAGTTACTATTTTTGAGAATAAAAATTAATAGCGCCGACGCCAAAACACTGTTAAAGTTAGTAACTACTTAACTCATCTGGTATTCAAAGAAGTTGGCGAACTGATAAGAAAATGAATAATAACTCTTCCAGTAACTCGAATTATTTACAGCTTGGCATGCATTTTCTGAGCCAAATACACCGCCAGACCTCTTTGTTTTATTATTATGCTAAGACAAATAGATGCCATTTTGAAGTTTCCCGGTTGCAATGATTAAAGCGTGTTGTTTTTTCTCACCAATAAAATGAACATTTACTGTAGATAGTAAATAAATAAATATTGAAACTCTATTTGGAATACACGAGGCGATGAACTATCACGTAAGTCACGCAGGTGTATAATCGTGTGTTGTAAGCTGCATTATCAACTTGTTTATTTAGGCAAGCAAGTGGCAGAGAAAAATAAACAGCTATGGTTTTTACTTTGAAAGATATAATTTTGTTTTAAAAACTCAAATGATGAAATATAGAGTAATTTGTAACTTCACATAGAAATTTAATTTTTGCGACAGATTTTTAGTTATATGAGAACTATTAAGTTGTTGTTTCTTATCCCTATTGGTCGATAACAACATCTAAACCAAGTCCGTGAACCCATGTAGTTCTCAAGCCGACGAGTCATGATAAAGGGTAAAAAAATCCAGCTTCTTTTTGTCCTTGCTCCAGAAAGACATAGGGCGCACAAAAGGAGAAGTCTGATTTTACCCTATCTCTTATCTCCTTATCCCCCCTCCGAACACTGGGTACCCATTTAAGTCGTTTTTTACGACTATACCTAGCTGGGCTATTCTAGCGCGGTCCCACAAGAGAAAAATATTATGCAGAATATGTTTAACGGGTTTGAATCCCTATTTGATTGAATAAGATACAAAAAAAAAAAAAAAAAAAAAAAGAAATTTAGTCAAATTTTAAAACCAGCATTATTTTCTTTTTTACTCATTAAAAATTCCTTTAGTTTAAAAAAACAAATCAAATATATGTATACAAAAAACATTTTTTCGATTTATTAAAATTTTGAATATGACATTTATAATCAATGAGAAATATGTAATATATTTTGTAATTTCTTCAAACCATTATGCTTTTTTAAAACATTTCTGATAAATTGATTTATCCATAACTTAATATGTCATAGATATCTTTTATTAATCTCATGCATAATTTAGTAGTAGTGTTTACATGCTAGCGAATCGGAAGATGATAGTTACTTGTTAATTTTAACACAACAGGGCATTTAACTACTGTTAATATCATATAAATCGTATAAACATAGTTACAATCGCTTACCGTGAAAAATTTAATTTAAATAGCAGACTTTAATAATATAATTTAGTAGTAGCAGTATTTACTTGTTAGCATGCAAGAAGATGATAGTTGCGTGTTAATATTAACTTAATATGGCATTTAAGAACTGTTAATATGATATGAAATCTTTTATGCATAGTTACAATCGCTGACCCTGAATAATATATTTTAAATAACAGACTTGAAGAGTACATTTTAGTAGCAGTGTTTAATTGCTAAAATGCAATACGATGATGATATTAATTTAATATAGCATTTACCTACTGTTAATAAAGTATGAAATCGTGTATGCATAGTTACAATCCCTGACCTTGAAAAATATATTTTAATAGAAGAATAACTTACAAACATAGTAAACGCCTTTTTACAAAAATGACTTTGAAGTGATATTTTCGTAATTTCTTCAAAACATTGTGTGTTTTTTAACTTTCTGATAAGTTGGTTTATATGTGGAAGATCTATTTCATTAATTTCATTCATAATTTAGTAGCACTGTTTACTTGCTAGCATGCAAGATGATAATAGTTGCTAGTTAATATTAAATAAATTTGGAATTTAACTACAGTTAATATAATACGAAATCGTGTATAGATAGTTACAATAGCAGACTTGAATAATATTTTTAGTAGCAGTATTCACTTGCTAGCGTGCAAGAGGATTATAGTTGCTTGTTAACAGTAGTTAAATGCCATATTAATTAATTTATTACAGGCAACTATCATCTTCTTGTATGCTAGCAAGTAAACAGTGCTACTAAAATATATTATGCAAGATATTCTAACTATGTATACTATTGTCATTAAATACCAAATTAAATTTAATACTAATATGATATAAAATCGGTGCACATACTTACAATCGCTGACCTTGAATAATATATTTTGAATAGAATATTTGAATAGCAGTTCATAATATTTGCATATTTGAACAATAGTTCAGTAGCAGTGTTTACTGGTTATACAATATAAATTTGGAATTTAACTACAGTTAATATAATACGAAATCGTGTATACATAGTTACAATAGCAGACTTGAATAATATTTTTAGTAGCAGTATTCACTTGCTAGCGTGCAAGAGGATTATAGTTGCTTGTTAACAGTAGTTAAATGCCATATTAATTAATTTATTACAGACAACTATCATCTTCTTGTATGCTAGCAAGTAAACAGTGCTACTAAAATATATTATGCAAGATATTCTAACTATGTATACTATTGTCATTAAATGACAGTTGCTTGTTAATAATAACACAATAAAGCATTTAACTTATGTTTGCAATTGTGTACACATAGTTAAAATCGCTGACCTTGAATAATATATTTTAAATAGCAGGCTTGAATAATATACTTTAGTAGCAGTGTTTACTTGTTAGCATGCAAAACGATGACAGCTGGTTGTTAATAATAAATTAATATGGCATTTAACAACTGTTAATATGATACGAAATCGTGTATACATAGTTACAATCGCTGACCTTGAATAATGTATTTTAACTAGAAAAAACAATTTACTAACATTGTAAACGCCTTTTTAGGAAAAACGATTTTGAAGTGCTATATCTCACAACAAAAACCAATTACGCCAGATAAATAAATAAAGAACCAAAATACCACCACCTGCTCATTCTGTATTCAGAGCACTTTCGTAGGAGTAGAGTTAGCTGATAAGAGAAAGAAAAATAAAATATCCGCTACCAGGGTTCTGTTACCGCTTGGCGTCAGTTTTATGACGCCAAATATGTATCGCGAGAACTTTTTATTGCTATCATGTTTAAGTCAAAATACATGGCGTTTTGATGCCATTACGGTTTCGATTGACTTCAGCGTATCGTTACGCTATTAGATAAAGTTACATTAAAAGCAAAACAAATATTGAATTTTCTACCCGGAATAAACAAGGGAGTTGAAATATCACGTGAGTCACGCATGGTGCGTGTTCGTGTGTTACAAATTGCATTGTCAACGAGTTTAGAAGTTTTGGGCAAACAAGTTGAAAGGAAAATAAATCGCTAAGGATTTTTGTTTCGAACGAGGAATTGTAAGCTTTGGGAAAATTTGGTTTGCTGAAATGTGCTCGTAATATTTGATAAACTTTTCACAATGAGTGCATTTGTATATCTGTATGAAAAGCATGTTTGTAAAATGCACTGAATGATATTTAAATTAGTAGTTTGAAAGTTTAGAATTGGTGTGTTTTGATAAAAGAAAAGGAATTCAAATTAGGTTAGTTTAGGTATAAAATAATTGCTATATGCTTTAACTCCAGTGTGAAAATTAATATTCAAATTCCATTTCTTTCAGTCAAAAATTAAATGTTAATTTATTAATAGAAAAATAAATATTTACAAAAACTAATAACTACCTGGCACTACAACAAATGGTGGGCCAAGGTCTTCCACCTATTGGCAGATTTCGAGATAGGAGATGTACTTCTTACGGGGTAGGGTTGTCTGCCTAAAGCTGTATAGTCATATTGGCGGCCTGATGGTAAATTAGTATGGAATTTACCAACTTTGAATATATGAAATCGTGTACATATAGTAAAAATCGCTAACCCTTAAATAATATATTTTAAATAGCATACCTGAATAAAATATTTTAGTAGCAGTGTTTACTTGCTAAAATGCAAGAAGATGACAGCTGGTTGTTAATATTAAATTATTAGGGCATTTCACCCTTATTAATATGATATGAAATCGTGTATACATAGTTACAATCGCTGACGTTGAATAATATATTTTATATAGCAAACTTGAATAATATATTTTTGTCGCAGTATTTACTAGTTAGCACGCAAGAAGATGATAGTTGCTTGTTAATATTAACATAATTTGGCATTTAACTACTGTTAATATCACATGAAATCGTGTATACATAGTTACAATCGCTGATCTTCAATAACATGTTTTTAGTAGCATTGTTTGCTTGTTATCATGCAAGGCGATGATAGTTGCTTGTTAACAGTAGTTGAGTTCCATAGTAATTTAATATTTACAAGCAACTATCATCGTCTTCATACTAACAAGTAAACACTGCTACTAAAATATATTATGCAAGGGATTGTAATTAAGTATACGCGATTTCATATCATATTAAAAGTATTTATATTCCATAATAATTTAATATTAATATGATATGAAATCGTGTGTACTTAGTTACAACGTTTACACCTTGAATAATATACTTTAAATAGCAGACTTGAACATATTTTAAGTAGCCGGCTTGAATATTATATTTTAAATAGCCTACTAATATATTGTATTTTAAAAGCAGTGTTTACTTTCTAAAATACACTAAAATGACAGCTGGTTGTTAATATTAAATTAATATGGCATTTAACAACTGTTAATATGATACGAAATCGTGTATACATAGTTACAATCACTGACCTTGAATAATATATTCGTAAATTATTGTTCTATTTAAAACATTGTAAACGCCTTTTTAGGAAAACGATTTTGAAGTGCTATATCTCACAACAAAAACCAATTACGCCCAGATAAATAAATAAAGACCCAAACTACCACCACCACCTGCTCATTTTGTATTCAGAGCACTTTCGTAGGAGTTGAGTGAGCTGATAAGAGAAAGGAAAATAGAATATCCGCTACCAGGGTTCAGTTACCGCTTGGCGTCAGTTTTATGACGCCAAATATGTATCGCGAGAACTTTTTATTGCTACCATGTTTAAGTCAAAAATACATGGCATTTTGATGCCGTTACGGTTTCGATTTACTTCAGCGTACGGTTTAGTATTAGATAAAGTTACATTAGAAGCAAAACAAATATTGAATTTTCTACCCGGAATAAACAAGGGAGTTGAAATATCACGTGAGTCACGCATGGTGCGTGTTCGTGTGTTACAAATTGCATTGTCAACGAGTTTAGAAGTTTTGGGCAAACAAATTGAAAGGAAAATAAATCGCCAAGGTTTTTGTTTTGAATGAGGTATTGTAAGCTTTGGGAAAATTTTGGTTTGTCGTATTATTTAAAATAGAAATGAACCCAATGTGAAATGTTTATCTGCATGAAAAACGTAGGTGTAAAATACATTGAATGATATTTAAATAAATTGATTGGAAAATTAGAATGCGTTTAGAATAGTTAGTTATTTAGAATTATAACGTGTTTTGATAAAAGAACAAGTAATATATAAAAAAAAAAATTTTTTTTAAAGGCAATTTGTGCTTTTTTTTCACTATATTGCAGAAAAGCCCTTTACAAATGAAGATAAAATTTTCCTCTTACATCTGGCGCCCTCTATTATTAGATACATGCAAATTACATCTTAAAAAATTAAAATTAATTAATACTTTTTTTAAATATTAATTCATTAACATCAAGTATCATCCACTACAAGTTCAAAAAAATTTATTTTAACTTCAGTGGATGATTAAAAAATATTTTATTGACGATTGAAAATTTGTACCAGATATATATAGAGAGAGTGTGAAATAGTAGTCGGAATTGAAAAAGAATTCAAATAAAGTTAGTTTAGCCATAAAACAATTGCTTGATTAAAAATGAAATACAAAACATAATTTATTGAAAATTACTAAAATTTTATATTTTAACCCCAATGTGAAAATTAACATATTCAAATTAACTAGTAAATGAAAATAATAATAAAGAAATTATAAGGAAAATTAAATAAATAAAAAAAAATAATATTTCAATATATTCAAATTGCCATTTCTTTTAAAAAATTAAATGTCAACTTATTGATAGAAAAATAAATATTTAACAAAAATTTACTCCCTGCTACTACAGCCCCAGGTGGGCCAAGACCGTACGCTCTACTGGCAGATTTCGAGACAGGAGATGATTTTTTTCTTACGGGATAAGGTTGTCATTCCAAAACTTTACATTCATATTGGCTATAGCAGACCGTAGCCATATTGTTGATGCCATAGACTTCAAGTTCGAATCCTGGCGATGACATGGATGTTTGTTAATGGCTCGGAATCCACTTTAAACTGTAAGTCACAGTCTAATTAGCCCAAAGTGTGCAAAAAATGACCTGTAGAGCGATAAACCAAACCAAACTACAGTCATATTAGACCAGGACTTATAGTTTAAAGTGTATTTCAAATCACTACAAAAATCCATGGTACCGTCGGGTCTCGAAACTGAAACATGTGGAACAGAGCGCTAGAAAATATTAGACAATTTTCCCTAATTTTTGTTTAAAGATGACTGCCTTAATTAATTAATTCAATTATAATTTAGATATGATCAAATAGTTTTATTATTTTACACAAAATTGTTTTTACTGACAGAATTAGTTGAAAAACATGCATGTAAAATTTATTTCTAACTCTGATGGACTGTTAATATTTTTTAAAAACAAATAATATCAATTATTTTAGTATGTAATATTTAGTGTATAATAAATCGGAGTCAATATTTTTTTATATTGTGCTTACTTTACAAATTATAATTTATCAAAGAAAATAAATATTGTAATAAATGTGGATAACTTGTTAAATAAGAATACATTGATTAAATATATTTATGGACTGGAAATAATTTTATGTTTGTTTAAACAAGCGTGGGAAGTGATTTAAAGAAAATCTAGGGTGAGTGTTTTTTTTTTTTTAGGGGGCATTTTAAGAAATTTATTTTTATACAATTAATATCCTAATAGTATTGTAAAACTTTTGTTATTTTTGTTGAAAATTTATTTGTTGTAATTATTTATTGTTGTTGCAATTATTTGTTTATAATTATGCAAAAACAAAGTATACGTAGATAATAGATTTAAGATTTAACCTAACTATTTTACCATACGTAAGTCTTTTTTATAAATTTTTCTTTTAAATATTTGATGAAGGAATACGGGAAGACTTTAAATTAATGGGATAAACTTCGAGGGATTACAGATATCAAGAATCAAGCTTTTTACCCCTGCTCAATGTAAAAATGCAGGTGATGCTATTTGACGCCTACACATGAATATGCATATGCTTCCTAAATAAGTAAAATAAATAAATCCTCTGTTAGAAATTTTTTGTGAGTTAAAATTCCTCTGAGTATAGAAGGCCAAGTAAGATTTTAATTCTAACATAACACGGGGCTGTAAAATTAAAATGATTAATTACCATTGTTGATAAGGCGAAACCATTTTTTAGATTTTGGCACGATCAAGAACCAGTGCATTTGATTGCTGCTGCTGTTGTTGTTGTTGACTTTGTCATATTCCCTGAGTAGTACAAGAAAATCAATTAACGTGGTGATTCCGTATAAAATTGGCTATGTTGCTTGACAGTTCGGAGTATAAATTCCCTTCCGAGGAATGGTCCAGACAATGTATGGCAGCTGTAAAACTGGACAATCAAAGACATGATGAGGAGTAAGCTCGACATCAGGGCTGTAGAAACATTTTCAACATCTTTTAACGCCATCAGCAGAATTTTTTTTATTTTTGTGCTTCATCTTTAATCTTATGAGATAATGGCTGTTCTTCTGTGAGCATTTATTTATGTTATTCGACATTTAGTTTTGATCTTAGAAGGGATTATACGTTTAGATTTTACGAAAGCATTTGCATCTGCAAGGGAAGTAGGAATGACAGTCTGATCCAGACTTGTGGCATTCTTCGCTAAAGAATTGTGCTAATGCTGTTGTCGTATCCCCTGAAGAGTTCAAGAAAATCAAATATTGTGGTGGTCCTGAATAATAGTGGCTATCTTAATTGCCTTTTCAGAATACAAATCCTCTTCCGAGGGTTGGTCCAGCCAATACATGGCGACTGCAACAGTTGGGCGATGAAAAACAATATAAGGTGTAAACTCTACATCAGGACAATTGCCATACAATCGTTAATCTTGTGACAGTAGTAGCTGTTCTTTTGTCGGCATTTAGCTTTGATCTTTGTAAGAATTATAAGTTTAGATTTTGCAATGCGTTTGCATCTGCAAGGAATGCGAGAATGCCAGAAGTCTGGATCAGACTGCCATTCTTCACCAAATAAACAATTTGTTTGCTGTTTTCAAATATTAGACACTTTGACTTGCGCTCATTACACTGCTGCATTTTGCCATCACAATATAGAAGAAATATTCTAAGAGGGTATACTGAAAGAACCGCACTTTGTCTTTTATTTCTCAAATCTAACTCTACTTTGCATAATTTGTCAGGTGTAGATTTGCAAAAAACGGCCCTATGGCATATGCTCCAGCTCTAACAAACCTTGATCCCATTGGAAAGATATTATATCCTGCAGATTTGCTTTCGTTATGGATTCCCTTTTTGGTTTCGAATGAAAGACGAAACGGAAAAAAAAAGCGAAGGCGTATTGGAAGGAAGGAAACGAGTAGGGGTTCGGAATAGAATCCACCTTTAAAACCGTAGGTCCCGGCCCAGTATGACTGTAGAGCGTTGAGCATAGGACTGGCATCCCTACGCCAAAAAAACAATACCCTGTCTCGAAAGTTACCAGTAGGGAGACGGCCTTTGCCCACCATGAAGTTATAGCGCAAATTAAGAAGGAAGATTTGTCAATTTGGTTCTGCTATCTTTATAGATTGTTAGATGTAGTATTCCAAAATTCTTGCTGCACTTTTGGGTCAAGAAATTAACATTCTAGTATTCAGTGACACAGATTTTTGTAGTGGTTCGGAATCCAATTTAAAACATAGGTCACGGTTTAATATGACTGTAGATCGTTGGGCGGCTGATAACCCTATCCAGTAAAAAAACAACTCATGTTTCGGAATCTGCCAGTAGGCAGACAGCCATGGCCCACCATGGGGCTGTCGCATCATTGAAGAAGAAGAAGGTGCATTTGGGATAACTCTAAATCTGCCGTTCCAGTGGCAAATGACCCCATATCATAGCATCAGAGATTTGAATATAAAATTACATATGTATATCGTGGTATTATTTGTATTGATACAACATATCAATATTATATATTAGTTAATCGAAACTGCATTTGGTGTATAAAATGTAATATTTTAGCACATTTTCATAAAGAATATTCAAAAGTTTAAAAAAAATTATGTTTTAGCATTTTTAAGATCGTCATATTTATTTTTAATAGGGATTTCACGTTGTTACACCTTCTTTGTCACTTCCATTTCTTGAAAATGTCCTTTTTCTAATCGGAGAGATTTTCCTTATCATCCATAAGAGGAGCATAAGAAGCAG
Organism: Caerostris darwini; assembly: GCA_021605075.1. NCBI lineage: Eukaryota > Metazoa > Arthropoda > Arachnida > Araneae > Araneidae > Caerostris > Caerostris darwini. The sequence continues at coordinate 29,653 of BPLQ01014248.1, forward strand.
TGCTCGAAATTAATACCACGGATTTTGTAAAGGACAGTTTGACACGAGAGAGGTCTGAAGGGCTCTTCATTGGATACAGGAATTTCTACGAAGGGATTAAAAAGTGGGTAAACATCCACATTGAGTATTTGCTGAGAGTAGACAAAAACAATTTTTTTGTGTTTAAAATATTCTGAACGTAGTGTAAATATTCAATTTTTTTTTCGTTTCTAAAAAATGAAGGATTGAATTTATCATCAAAAAGACGGGTTTTTACAGAATATAGTATGATGTGATATTTTCTTATGAAACAGTATTGTTGGCTACCATAATATTATTGGAAAAATTAGCAAGTCAGAAAGAAGAGAAGACAGATTCATCTTAAACAATTACTTTTATTATTTAATAGTATTTTATATATATATATATTTTATGTATTAAATTTATAAATGATATATAAAACTTTTACATCTTTATTTGACACAATTTTTGAAAATTTATCTCCATCCATTCAATATCAGTAATAAACTCAAACCAAACCAAACTAAAAATCTCTTTCAATATCCAAACAAAGCAAATACAAAATATCTCTCAAAAGGGAATTCGCCGAAATATCCCAGGTTACATATTTACTTCCTATAGCGATCCTAATTCCACATCTATAGATGCAATATAAAAAAAGGACACAGACAGGATAAGTCGCAGACAAAAAGTAGAAGAAAGGGGCATATCTGAGAAACATTTTTTTTCTTTCATATACCGGAATCCTATTTTTATATAAGTTATCGGGTTATGGGGAATTCTTGGCTCTGCTCCAAGAAACAGGATATATATCCTGGCAAGGTTATAAATGCCGATTGTCCTGGCCATATTGCAATTGAACGAGAGGCAATAATTATTAATTTGACGGACAACCAATCTTCATGGAATTTTTTGACTGCGTTTTAAGAATGACGGATGGTAGTTTTGTTGTGACAGTATTTCTTGTATTTTTTTAATACTAGCAGGTTATTTATAATGTTATCTTGCAAGCATTCATTTACAGAAGTTTTTGCTTCTCAGTGGTGGCGTGCATTATATTTATGACTAAAAATTGACATGGAAAGACATATATTGATGACTGAAATTATTTCCAAACTTTCTCCAACATGGCGTACATATACAAGTAATTATTCTTGATAGTCTACCCTGTCGTTACTAAGTTCTTCCCCAAAGTTCTAAAGAGACTTTGCCATTTTAAAATGGTTAAAAAATTTAGCAGGAATTCCCGATGATGACTTAATACTTTCTACTTGATGACCAATTGTCTGGTGCTCTGGCGTTTGATACCGCTAGCTTCAGATTCGAATCCTGGCGGTGGCATGGATGCTTGTGAATGGTACGAAATTCACGTTAAACTGTAGGTCCTGGTCTAATTAGCCTAAAGTGTGCACAAAATGACTGCAGAGCGACAACCAAACAAAAAAAAAATACGAATTAATTTAAAAGCAGCTAAAACCCTACTTTTCAAAATGAATTTAAATAAATGTTGAAAAAAAAATATTTTTTGTTGTTATTGTTAATAAAAATTTTGTTGCGGAAGGGATTTCATTGTGATATTTCATGTAATAAAAATTTGATTTATTTTTAAAACCTAAATTTATATAAATTTTTTGAAGACATAAATATATAAGCGATATATAATACATTTACTTTTTAGTTTGATGCAATTGTATTTCCGTCCATTCAATACACATAATAAACTCAAACCAAACTAAAAATCTCTTTCAATATTTAAACAAATACAAAATATCTCTCAAAAGGGAATTCTCCCAAATATCCCAGGTTACATATTTACTTCCCTACAGCCATCCTAATTCCACATCTATAGATGCAATATAAAAAAGGACACAGACAGGATAAGTCGCAGACAAAAACTAGAAGAAAGGGGCATATCTAAGAAACCCTTTTTTTCCTCCATATACCGGAATCCTATTTTTATATAAGTTATCGGGTTATAGGGAATTCTTGGCTCTGCTCCAAGAACCCTGATATATCTTGGCCAGGTTATAAATGTCGATTGTCCTGGCCATACTGAGTGTTAATATACCGACATAGAAATGGGGCCGTTGGTCTACGTATACTCGTAGGACGGCCAAATGAATTAACATTAATAAAAAGCAATTAAAATAAATACTAGGACAAACAACTAATTTACTTTTACCCTTTAATGAATACGAATAAATACTATTACAATAAAATTTAGGATTTTTAATATTTGGCAGAATAAATAAAATAATAAAAGTTTTATAGAGAATGTTTATAGAGAAATGTTTACATAGAAATGTTTACAGAGAAGTATTCATAATATTTCGCACGCATACCTCAATCGAAAATATTCCTTTGAGTGTGTGGGCAGTGGGGTACCAGTAGCCTCATATCCTTTTTACCAAAACAAAAATGCTCACCGACAATTACAAAGATGGACATAACTCTCCATTACAAATTATCCCTGGAGCCCTTCTCGCAGCAAAAATTGTGCACCAGGCTCACGCACTATCGTAGATCGTTCGCTCTGCTTTCAACGGGTCTTCCTTTCTGCCCGCAAAAACTCCAAAAAAGGGCTGGATCCCACCAAACCGACCGGTTCTTTTGGACCTGACCGGGATGGGTTATCTACCATTCCTGGATTCATACAAAAAAATAAAGGAAATACCCCTTACCCTCACACAACAGGATAATTACCAGTTACAACACTGAGATTGAGCGAGAGGCAATAATTATTAATTTGATGGACAACCAATCATCATGGATTTTTTTGACTGCGTCTTAACAATAATGGATGGTGGCTTTGTTGAGACAGTATTGCATGTATTTTTTTAATTTTAGCTGGTTACTTAAAGTACTCATTCTTGAAAGTGTGCTATTAGACGAGCGTTTGATTCTCACAAGTGGCGTGCATTATATTTATAACTCTTATAATAAAATAGAAAATATAATGAGGAAATGACTAAAATTCTCTTGTTAACGAATTCCAAACTATTTCCAACATGTTGTTACCACAGGCTTCAGGTTAGAAACCTGGCGGTGGCATGGGTGTCTGTGAGATGTTCGGAATCCACGTTAAACTGTAAGTCCCGTTATATTTATCACTCGTGTGCATAAAATGACTGTAGAGCGACAAACCAAACCAATATGGTGTACAAATACTGGCAAGTTCTAAAGAGTATTAGTCGATATAAAAAAATTAAAGGGTTTAGCAGCAATTCCCGATTACCAAAAAATGTCAGTAGAGCGACAAACCAAACCAACCCATACTCAATTCTTAAAATAATGATTATTTCCGCTAAAAATATTTATCTTTGAAAAGTTTAATAATTCAACTGTAAGTTAATCACATATTGATAAAATATTCAACGTTCTACAAACACCTGGTCTTGTAGAATAAATTATGCAAAAATTCAGCTCATAACCTATCTTAAGCTAATTTTTTTATAGTAATTTATATAAATTTTTAAAAATATATGTTTCTTATATTTATAACTTTATATAAAAAGAAATAAACATGGAGATTATGAAATGGCTTCTATTGATAACTAAAATTCTCTAGTTATATGAAATTCAAGTTTTCTCCAATATGTCGTACAAATACTGGCAATTATTCCTGATAATCTATCCTGTCGCTACTATGTTCTTTCCCGAAGTTCTAAGGAGGCTTAGCCGTTATAAAATTATTAATAAGTTTAGCAGAAATTCCCTATTATTAAATATTTGAAACCTGATGATCAATAAGCTAGAGCTATGTGCTTTGGTGCATCCACATTTTAGATGGATGTAGATTGAATAGATGGATGTACCAACTAATATAGTGGCCATCAGGCCACTATATCTAGTCTCAAAAAATAAATTTCAAGAAAAGTTTCAATTGCTAAAAATTTTGTTCTATATCGAATAAAAACAAATATATTTAACATGTTTAAAATGATATTTTGGCAAAAAGTAACTTTTGTTGTTCTAATGCAGCTGGCGATATAGGAACAGTTAATCTCTATGCCATGAGCAGGAACTGCACCGGTGTTACTCATTTAGCGCTACCTAGGGGGCTTGTGCAACTTGAAGATAAGCTAAGGACGTGGAGTAACACTACCTCCGCAACGCTCTACGATCCTGTTAGACCGGGACCTACCATTTAAAATGAATTCCAAACCACTACAAACATCCATGGCTCCGCTGGGACTCGAACGCGAAACCTGTGATACCGAGAGCCAGAGTGCTAGTCACTCGAACATTCAAGCACCCATTATTAAATATTTGTGATTTGATGATCAATAAGCTAATGCTCTGTTCTTTGGTACATTCAACCATTTAGCCGTATAACTAACTAATATATTGACCTGATGGCCACTATATCTAGTTTCAAAAAAAAAAAAAGTTTCAATTGCTAAAGCTTTTCTTCTGTCTAGAATATAAACAAATATATGTAAAATGCTTAAAATATAGGCATTTAAAATATATATATATATATTTTTTAAAAGTAACTGTTTAAGTGTATTTAAATGCCTTATATATTTATACAATCATAGCCTTTCTTTCTTGTTAACTGCCTTCTGCTGACAATGCCAATAATATCAAGGTAGCCAACAATATAGGTTCACAAGAAAATATCACATATACCGCAATAAGACAGCTTTTTGATGCATAAATTCAATCCTTCCTTTTTTAGCAACAGAAACAAAAAAATTTATTGAATATTTACACAGTTTTAAACTCAACAAAAAAATTGTTTTTGTCTACTCTCAACAAATACTTAACACAACTGTGGATGTTTACCCACTTTTTATAATCCCCTCGTAAAAATTCCTCCAGTGTATCAAATGAAGAGCCCTTCAGACCTCTCTCGTGTCAAACTGTCCTTTACAAAATCCATGGTATTAATTTCAAGCAATACTTCTTATACTGCTCGAATGAAGAAGAGGGAAATCTTTCCAAATAGAAAAAGGACATTTTCAAGATATGAAAGTGAAAAAAGAGGAGTAAAGACCCTATTAAAAATATTCTTAATCGAGAATTTTAAAATGCTTAAAATTAAAGGATCCAAAATTTTTAAAAGAAATCTTTTTTTTTTTTGTATTTTTTTAATTCAAAATATCTTATACACCAGATGCGATTTCAATTAAAGAATATATGATATAAAGACAATATATATTATAATAATATCAATATAAATTAAACATGTCAACATTTTTTTTTCTTTCTAACACAGCTGCCAAACACTTAGACACCTTGGTTTTGGATGCCTTAAGGCAAGAGCTGCACAGACGTTACTCACTTTGCATTACACAGGGGGCGCGTGTAACATGAAGATAAGCCACGGACGCGGAGTAACAATGCCCCCCCCAACGCTCTACGATCCTATTAGACCGCGACCTACATTTTAAAGTGGATTCCGAACCACTACAAACAACCATGGCACCGCTGGGACTCGAACCCGAAACCTGTGGTACCGAGCGCCAGAGCTCTAGCCACTCGGCCATTCAGGCCCACATGTCAATATTATATATATAATTTTACTTACAAATGGCTGATAATTTAATACGAGGGTATTCGCCACTACTACTACACTACACCACACCACATCACTGTGCCTAGAGTGGAGTTGCCCCTTTACAGTTTGGAAATGATGTGGGTGAGAAGTCTGATTGGGCTCTATGGCACTCTACGCTCCTATCAGACCGGTGGCTTAAATTGGATTCCAAATCACTACAAACATCTATGGTACCGCCAGGATACGAACCCGAAATTAGTGGTACCGATTGCCAGAGCGCTAGTCACACAACCATCAGCCCCATTTTCGAAGCACTACAAACATCTATGACACCGTCGGGATTCGAACCCGATACCTGCAGCACTGAGTGCCAGAGCCCTAGCCACTTGCTCATCAGGACCCCAAGGTGTTCGCCACTGGAATGACATATTTGAAGTAGATTTAACCTTATCCAAATGCACTTTTTTCTTCCATGGCGCAACAGTTCCACTGCGGACAAGACCGTCTGCCAACTGGTAGATTCCGAAACATGAGATGCTCTACTGTCAAATTAGACAGGGACCTACGGTTGAAAGTGGATTTCGAACCATTACAAACATCTGTGTCACCAAGCGACAAAGGCCATCACTCGGCCATTATGCCTCCCCCAAATGCACCTATGGCCTTGAAGTAGTACATCTATATACTGTATCTACAAATGTAAATGAAAAACTTCAGAGGCGGTATCTAAAAGGATTTAAATCCTTCCATCCATGAACAGGAGTAATGAATGTGTCCATCCCTGTCATAGGCAGCCAGATTTCGTTTCTACTCGATTGTCATGGCTGCCTGATGACCAATTGATTGGTGTTCTGGCGTTTGGTACCATAGGCTTCAGGTTCGAACACTGACGGTAGCATAGATGTTTGTAGTGGTACTGAATCCACTTTAAGCAGTAAGTCCCGGTCTCATATAACCGTAGAGAGTCACAGCACCCAATCAGACTTCTTATCACCCACATCATTTCCAAACTGTAAAGGTGCAACTTAGCTCTAGGCACAGTGCTGTGGCGTGATTTAGTAGTATTGGTTCGGAATCGACATTAAACGGTAGGACCCCAACTAATTACCCAACGTGTCCAAACGAAACCAAACGAAACTCGAATGTCCAATTCGAAGTAAGCTCCCTTCGTTGTTCCAAAATCCAACGAGTTACCCACTAATAAACATAACATAAATAATTTAAATGACAGCTATTGTTATATAGCTATCAATTTCCAAAAAATGGGAAATTCTTAAATTAAATATATGAAACATAGGGGCCTGAATGGCCGAGTGGCTAGCGCTCTGGCACTCGGTACCACAGGTTTCGGGTTCGAGTCCCGGCGGTGCCATGGATGTGTGTAGTGGTTCGGAATCCACTTTAAACCGTAGGTCCCGGTCTAATAGGATCGTAGAGCGTTGCGGGGGCATTGTTACTCCGCGTCCGTGGCTTATCTTCAAGTTACACGCGCCCCTGGGTAATGCAAAGTGAGTAACGTCTGTGCAGCGCTTGCCTTAAGTCATCCAAGACGTCCATGTCTGTTTGCCAGCTGCATTGGAAAAAAAAAATATATGAAACATTTTGTTTTCTTCCGACTTACAATTAAAAAATAGATTTGTTGTACTAACTCCTATTAACCATGTATACACCGATATTCTTACAACAACCAAAATTAGCTTTTTCTATTAACTCGCTGACTTGGCATTTATTTTCTTGTACTTCTCATTAGTTGCAATAAGCATTAGCTCAGCGTTCGAGACTTACAGCTTTTGTTCTCCCTTTTGTTGTCTTACCTAAAGTGGATACCTATTCATTAAATTCTTTCAACTCCACATTAATAAAATGGCTCATGCCTTTTCAATTATCTATTAAATACACTTGACTTTTCGATAACACTTTGCAACAACCACCGAGCATACTATACATATATGTATATTTACATATATTCATTGCGGGCCTGAATGGCCGAGTGGCTAACGCTCTGGCGTTCGGTACCACAGGTTTCAGGTTCGAGTCCCGGCGGTGCCATGGATGTTTGTAGTAGTTCGGAATCCACTTTAAGCCATAGAACCCGGTCCTAATAGGATCGTAGAGCGTCGCGGGGGCATTGTTAATCCGCGTCCGTAGCTTGTCTTCAAGCTACACGCGCTCCCTAGGTAATGCAAAGTGAGTAACGTCTGTGCAGCGCTTGCCTTAAGGCATCCAAGACCAAGCTGTCTAAGTGTTTGCCAGCTGCATTAGAAAGAAAAAACACATATATTCATTGCTGATTGAGTTTGATATCACATAATAATTTTTTATTGCCATTTACGATACACGCTATTTATTTTTAGTATTTTCAATAGAAAAAAAGAATCCGTATTGTTTTGGAATCGAAGACAATTAAACATCTCTTGCTGCCTCATGGTCAATTGGCTAGCACTCTGGCCGTTGGTACCATAGGCTTCAGGTTCCAGTCCTGGCAGTGTATGGATGTTTGAGAGTGCTTCGGAACAAACGTTAAACTGTAGATCCCGGTCTGGTTAGCTCACGTGTTTAGATGATCGTAGAGCGACAAACCAAATCTCCATCTCTAGCGGGCGGTCTGATGACCAAGTGGCTAACTCTCTGGACTTCGGCTTCCCAGCTTCTAGGTTTGAATCCTGGCGGTGAGTTGGATGTTAGTTAATGGTTCAGAATCCACGTTTTACTCTAAGTCCAGATCTAATTATCCTAAAGTATGCAAAAAATGACAGTAGAGCAACAAAAAAAAATCATATTTTATATAACACTTATAATTGGAACAAACTTCCAGTACATTTGTAGAGTTTTGCTCGCCATGTCTTAAGCATTAAAAGCAGCATTTTGATATCCATTTTGTATTATTATTATTATAAATAAAAGCTAAAATTACTTCATTTTAAACCAATTTGCCATCTTATGTTTTCACAAATATTGTAACTGAAGTCACATTGCATGAAACTAAAGTTTATTCTAAAAGCATAAATTTACAAAGATTCACAAAAACCCAAACCATCGACATCACGTCAAACTCAGTAGTGAATATCCTAATCTCCAAAACAATCCCATCATTCCAGCAGTAACCCCACTCTATTCCCTTCAAGGCAAATCTCATTACCTATGCAATCAGGGGCAAGGGAGGGTTTACCGTTCCACGTCCATCTTCTTCGACTGTTATATCTTTTGGAAGGGGAAAAAAATGGTCACGTGTCCCTGCCCCACCCCCTTCCTGCTTCGTGACCCGCCCGCTAAATGTAACCATCCGCGCTCCAGTCAACGGATGGAAAAAGATTGCTTCCACCGCCAAATCCTCGTCTTGCAGAGGGTAATGTCATTTCCGCCACCTTATGAAAGGCGGGGGAGGATGTTGGGATGCGCCGAGAAGATGTACCGGCATTGTTCGAAGGATGGGAAGTGCATCAAATCCCCTCACGAAGTGGTGCAATAAGTGAGTTGGGAAGAGTTTCATTTTGTATGCGGTATATATATATATATATATATATATATATATAACGAAATGTGAATCCCAGTTTCAATAATGTCAGAGGCGACATGTAATGTCAAAGAGGGTTTTGCAGTGTAGTACACTTTTATCCAGGCTTTTATATTAGAATCTGAATGGATTTATAAATTTCCGAGATTATTTTCAAAAATTTAGACAGTAAACAGTAAGATTTCTAAAGAAAAAATGAAGTATATTGCATTTTTTCCCCTAAACTATTACTGAAAGCAAATTATTTTAAGTAAAAGTTTAATTGATTAATTGGATTTAGTAAAGCACATATTTACGATACAGCTCTGAAATAGACAAAAGTTTGTGGAATGAAACCATCACTGAGAAAGTTATCAAACTAAAATGAAACAGTTAATAAAATAAAACAAAAAGGAAATTTTAGTTACCTTAAAGTTTTAAGGTAAAATTTTAAGACATCATATTAAAATTAAAATTGGGGTATTGTATATATATATGCTCATTATGATAAATTAGCTTTTGTTCTAGAATAATTCTACACCATTTATTTTAAATTGTAATCATGCTTCCTCCTACATACTGGCAAGAGCGCCCTCTGTGGTGCTCAGGATTTGCTTGATTTAATTTGTTTAGTCGCTCTACTGTTATCTTTTGCACACTTTACGCTAATTAGACCGAGATCTACAGTTTAATGTGGATTCCGAACCACCAACAAGCATCCCTGCTACAGCCATGATTCGAACCTGAAACATGCGGTACCACAAGCCAGAGCGCTAGCCAATTGAAGATCAGGCCGCTATATTAAAAATTGGTGCAAACTCCCAGTACATTTGTAAAGAATTCCTCGTCATGTCTTAAACGATAAAAACTGTGTTATGTTATTCATTTATTTTATTTTATTTATTTGTTTGTTTATTTATTTTGTAAATATAGTCTAAAATTACTTCATTTTAAATCAATTTGGCACATTAAAGTGCATCTTTCATAAATATTGCACCTAAAGTTATATTACATTAAACTAAAATTTATTTTAAAAGGATAAATTTGCATAGATTCACAAAAATCCAAACCATCGATTTCACATAAAACGTCAGTTGTGAATATCCCAATCTCCAAAACAATCCCATAATTCCAACAGTAACATGTAATGTCAAAGAGGGATTTACAGTGAAGTAAATTTTTATCCAGGCTTTTATATAATAATCTATATGGATTGTATCATAAATATAATAAATTTTTATGGTTATTTTCAATAATTTAGATGTCGCGCAGTAAAATTGCAAATGTGCAAATGAAGTATATAAAATTTTTTTCTAAAAAATTATTGAAAGCAAATTGTTTTAAGTAAAAATATTTAATCGATTAATTGACTTTCATAAAAAAATACCATTATACACTCTTTAAATCCCTTCCATTCCATATTAATAAAATGACTCATGCCTTTTCATTTATCTGCTAAATACACTTGACTTTTAATTACATTTTGGAACGCCTCCGCTCTTGCTACACACGTATACTTATTCCCTTGCTGACTGAGTTTAGTAACATATGTAGTAAATGGCAATATTAAATTCTTATATCCTATTTAATTTTAGTATATTAAATAGAAAAAAAAAATTGTATTATTTTGGAATTGACAATATTTTACCATCTTTTGCAACTATAGTAATTAGAACAAACATCTAATACATTTATAGAGTTTTACTCGTCGCATCTTTAATATTCACTTATTATTTTTTTTTTGTAATTAAATTCTAAAAATGCTTCATTTTAAATCAATCTGACATCTTATGTTTTCATAAATATTATAACTAAAGTCACATTGGAGGAAACTAAAGTTTATTTTAAACTGATAAATTTGCAAATAGCCATAAAACCCACACCATGGATATCACGTCAAACATCAGTTGCGAATGTCCTTATCTCCAAAACAATCCCATAATTCCACTCTATTCCCTTCAAGGCAAATCTCATTACCGATGCAATCAGGGCCAAGGAGGGTTTACCGTTCCTTCTCGAGTGTTACATCTTTTGAAAGGCGAAATATGGTCACGTGTCCCTGTTCCATCCCCTCCCTGCTTTGTGACTCGCTCGCTAAATGTATCCTTCCGCGCTCCAGTCAACGGATGGAAAGAGATTGCTTCCACCCCTAAATCCTCGTCGAACCTTATAGAGGATCGTGTCATTTCCGCCACCTTATGAAAGGCGGGGGAGGATGTTGGGATGCACCAAGAAGATGTACCGGCATTGTTCGAAGAATGGGAAGTGCATAAAATCCCATCAAGAAGTGGTATAAGTAGGTTGGGAAGACAGTTCCATTTTTTATGCGATATATTTTTAATATAAAGGAATGTCAATAATGTCAAAGGAGAAATGTAATGTCAAAGACGGATTTGCAGTGAAGTACATTTTTATCCAGGCTTTTATGTTACAATCTGTATGGATTTATATATTTCCGAGATTATTTTCAAAAATTTTGACAACACACAGTAAAATTTCAAGGGAACAAATGAAGTGTATTTAAGTCTTTTACTTAAATCAATTTGCTTTCAGTAATTCTTTATAAAAAAAAGTTTATTGACTAATTGATTTTAATTAAGAATGCTATGTGTAGGATTCATATTTAAACTAGATAAACGTATCTTAAGTCAGTGGTTTGTTTGACGAATTTATCAAGCTAGAATAAAAAATATATATATATGCTGTACAAAACAAAGACATTCAAACAAGGAAATTTTAGTTACCTGCAAATGTAGGGCAAAATTAAAAAAAAAATCATTAGGATGAATTAAGTATTGTTCTAGAAAACTTCTACACCATTCATTTTAAGTTGTACCATGCTACGTCCTACATACTGTCAAAAGCGCTTTCTGTAGTGTTCAGGATTTGCTTGGTTTGTTTAGGTAGCCGCTCTACGGTCATTTTTTCACACTTTACGCTAATTAGACCGAGAACTACAGTTTAATGTGGATTCCGAAGCACCAGCAAACATCCCTTCCACAGCCAAGATTCGAGCCTGAAACATGCGGTACCACAGGCCAGAACACTACTCAATTGACCAGCAGGCCGCTCTATAATAATTGGTTGAAACTTCCAGTACATTAGTAAAGTTTTCTTCGTCATGTCTTAAACATACTAAACTGTGTTTTGATATTCACTTAGTCTTTATATTATTTTATTTTGTAAATAAATTCTAAAATTACTTCATTTTAAATCAATTTGGCATTTTATAGTTTCACAAAAATATTGTAACTAAAGTCACATTGGATGAAACTAAAGTTTATTTTAAAAAGGGTGAATTTGCAACAGATTCACAAAACCCACACCATGGACATCACGTGAAACATCAGTTGTGAATATCCTAATCTCCAAAAAAATCCCATAATTCCAGCAGTAACCCCACTCTATTCCCTTTAAGACAAATCTCATTACCGATGCAATCAGGCTCAAGGGAGGGTCTACCGTTCCATGTCCGTCCTCCTCGAGCATTACATCTTTTGAAAGGGGTAAAAAATGGTCACATGCCCCTGTTCCACCCCCTTCCTGCTTCATGACCCGCTCGCTAAATGTATCCCTCCGCGCTCCAGTCAACGGATGGAAAGAGATTGCTTCCACCCCTAAATCCTCGTCGAACCTTATAGAGGAATGTGTCATTTCTGCCACCTTTTGAAAGGCAGGGGAGGATGTTGGGATACGCCAAGAAGATGTACCGGCATTGTTCGAAGGATGGGAAGTGCGTCGGGGGGCAACGGGCGTACCGGTTACGGAGTTCCTAGGTGGTTTTAAGAACCACAATACCTCCACATCTTAATTTAATTAAAACATTAGCTTAAAATGAAGTTGCTTAAAATTAATGAATAGTAATGATTAAATAGATAAAAGAATCAAATATTTAAGAAAAACATCTCCTGCTTGAGAACAATTAGAGCAGGAGATCAAAAAAAGCTAAAGCTAAAGCTAAAATAAAAAAAAAATGCATCAAATCCTCTCAAGAAGTGGTACAATAATTCGGTTTGGAAGGCAGTTCCATTCTTTATGCGGTACATATATATATATATATATATATATATATATATATATATGAAGGGAAGTAAACCGTGGTTTCAATAATGTCAAAGCAGTAATGTAATGTCAAAGAGGGATTTACAGTGAAGTAAATTTTTATCCAGGCTTTTATATTATAATCTATATGGATTGTATCATAAATATAATAAATTTTTATGGTTATTTTCAATAATTTAGATGTCGCGCAGTAAAATTGCAAATGTACAAATGAAGTATATACAATTTTTTTCTAAAAAATTATTGAAAGCAAATTGTTTTAAGTAAAAATATTTAATCGATTAATTGACTTTCATAAAAAAATACTATTATACACTCTTTAAATCCCTTCCATTCCATATTAATAAAATGACTCATGCCTTTTCATTTATCTGCTAAATACACTTGACTTCTAATTACATTTTCCAACGCCTCCGGTCTTGCTACACAAGTATACTTATTCCCTTGCTGACTGAGTTTAGTAACATATGTAGTAAATGGCAATATTAAATTCTTATATCCTATTTAATTTTAGTATATTACATAGAAAAAAAATTGTATTATTTTGGAATTGACAATATTTTACCATCTTTTGTAACTATAGTAATTGGAACAAACATCTAGTACATTTATAGAGTTTTACCCGTCGTATCTTTAATATTCACTTAGAATTTAGTTACAAAAAAAAATAATAAAATTGCTTCATTTTAAATCAATCTGACATCTTATGTTTTTACAAATATTATAACTAAAAACACATTGGATGAAACTAAAGTTTATTTTAAAAGGATAAATTTGCAAATAGCCATAAAACCCAAACCATGGACATCACGTCAAACATCAGTTGCGAATGTCCTAATCTTCAAAACAATCCCATAATTCCACTCTATTCCATTCAAGGCAAATCTCATTACCAATGCAATCAGGGCCAAGGAGGGTTTACCGTTCCTTCTCGAGCATTACATATTTTGAAAGGGGAAAAAAATGGTCACGTGTCCCTGTCCCACCCACTCCCTGCTTCGTGACCCGCTCGGTAAATGTATCCATCCGCGCTCTAGTCAACGGATGGAAAGAGATTGTTTCCACCCCTAAATCATCATCGAACCTTATAGAGGATCGTGTCATTTTCGCCATCTTATGAAAGGCGGGGGAGGATGTTGGGATGCGCCAAGAAGATGTACCGGCATTGTTCGAAGAATGGGAAGTGCATAAAATCCCCTCAAGAAGTGGTATAATAAGTAGGTTGGGAAGACAGTTCCATTTTTTATGCGATATATTTTTAATATAAAGGAGAAATGTAATGTCAAAGAAGAATTTGCAGTGAAGTACATTTTTATCCAGGCTTTTATGTTACAATCTGTATGGATTTATATATTTCCGAGATTATTTTCAAAAATTTTGACAACACACAGTAAAATTTCAAGGTAACAAATGAAGTGTATTTAAGTCTTTTACTTAAATCAATTTGCTTTCAGTAATTCTTTATTAGAAAAGTTTATTGACTAATTGATTTTAATTAAGAATGCTATGTGTAGGATTCATATTTAAACTAGATAAACGTATCTTAAGTCGGTGGTTATTTGACGAATTTATCAAGCTAGAATAAAAAATATATATATATGTTGTACAAAACAAAGACATTCAAACAAGGAAATTTTAGTTACCTTCAAATGTAGGGCAAAATTAAAAAAAAAAATCATTAGGATGAATTAAGTATTGTTCTAGAAAACTTCTACACCATTCATTTTAAGTTGTACCATGCTACGTCCTACATACTGGCAAAAGCGCTTTCTGTAGTGTTGAGGATTTGCTTGGTTTGTTTAGGTAGTCGCTTTACGGTAACTTTTTGCGCACTTTACGCTAATTAGACCGAGAACTACAGTTTAATGTGGATTCCGAAGCACCAGCAAACATCCCTTCCACAGCCAAGATTCGAGCCTGAAACATGCGGTACCACAGGCCAGAACGCTACTCAATTCACCAGCAGGCCGCTCTATAATAATTGGTTGAAACTTCCAGTACGTTAGTAATGTTTTCTTCGTCATGTCTTAAACATACTAAACTGTGTTTTGATATTCACTTAGTCTTTATATTATTTTATTTTGTAAATAAATTCTAAAATTACTTCATTTTAAATCAATTTGGCATATTATAGTTTCACAAAAATATTGTAACTAAAGTCACATTGGATGAAACTGAAGTTTATTTTAAAAAGGATGAATTTGCAAAAGATTCACAAAACCCAAACTATGGACATCACGTCAAACATCAGTTGTGAATATCCTAATCTCCAAAACAATCCCATAATTCCAGCAGTAACCCCACTCTATTCCCTTCAAGGTAAATCTCATTACCGATGCAATCAGGGGCAAGGGAGGGTTTACCGTTCCATGTCCCTCCTCCTCGAGTGTTACATCTTTTGAAAGGGGTAAAAAATGGTCACGTGTCCCTGTTCCACCCCCTTCCTGCTTCGTGACCCGCTCGCTAAATGTATCCCTCCGCGCTCCAGTCAACGGATGGAAAGAGATTCCTTCCACCGCCAAATCCTCGTCTTGCAGAGGATCATATCATTTCCGCCACCTTATGAAAGGCGGGGGAGGATTTTGGGATGCGCCAAGAAGATGTACCGGCATTGTTCGAAGAATGGGAAGTGCATCAAATCGCCTCAAGAAATGCTACAATAAGTCGGTTCGGAAGACAGTTCCATTTTTTTTATGAGGTATATATATATATAACGGAATGTGAATCCCGGTTTCAATAATGTCAAAGGAGAAATGTAATGTCAAAGAGGGATTTGCAGTGAAGTAAATTTTTATCCAGGCTTTTATATTATAATCTATAGAGATTATTATATCGTAAATATAAAAAAAATTTCGAGATTTTCAAAAATGAAGTAAAATATTTAATTGATTAGAGTTAGGAAAGATAAAGGTATCTGGTATCAGTTATTGTTTGTGAAAGTTATTAAGACAGAATGATAAAGTTTATGAAACAAAGGCTTTCAGGTAAAATAACACTCACAAAAAGGCAATTTGGTTGCCTTAAATTTTAAAAGAACAATTAAAAACATATGAAAATTACATTTTTTTCCCTATTATATAATGATATCATCATTATGATGAATTAAGTATTGTTTTATTAATATTCTAATCATTTATTTTAAATTGTAACCATGCTTCCCCCTACATATTGGCAATAGCGCTCTCTGTGTTATTCAGGATTGCTTAGTTTGGGTAGTCGCTCTACGGCCATCTTTTGCACACTTTATACTAATTAGACCGAGACCTACAATTTAATGTGCATTTCGAACCCCTAACAAGTATTCCTGCTACAGCCAGGATTCGAACCTGTAAACATGCGGTACCACAGGCCACAGCGCTGGCCAAATGACCACCAGGCCACTCTATAATAATTGGTGCAAACTTCCAGTATATTTGTAAAGTTTTCCTTGTCATGTCTTAAACATAATAAACTCTATTTTGATATTCACTTAGACTTTTTATTATTGTCCTTTTTAATTAAAATCTAAAATTGCTTCATTTTAAATCAATCTGACATTGTAACAAATATAATCCTTTACAAATATTGTAATTAAAGTTGCATTGCATGGAACTAAAGTTTATTTTAAAACGATAAATTTACAAAGATCCATAAAACGCAAACCATCGACATCACGTCAAACATCAGTTGTGAATACCCTAATCCCCAAAAACAATCCCATAATTCCAGTCTAACCCCACTCTATTCCCTTCAAGGCAAATCTCATTACCAATGCAATCAGGGGCAAGGGAGGGTTTACTGTTCCATGTCAATCCTCTTCGAGTGTTGCATCTTTTGGAACGAAAAAATATGGTCACGTGCTCCTGCCCACCCCCTTCCTGCTTCGTGATCCGCTCGCTAAGTGTATCCATCCGTGCTCCAGTCAACGGATGGAAAAAGATTGCTTCCACTGAAAAATCCTCGTCGAACCTTGGAGAGGATCATGTCATTTCCGCCACCTTATGAAAGGCGGGGGAGGATGTTGGAATTCGCCAAGAAAATGTACCGGCATTGTTCGAAGGATGGGAAGTGCATCAAATCCCCTCAAGAACTGCTACAATAAGTAGGTTGGGAAGACAGTTCCATTTATGTGGTGTATATATATGAACCCTGGTTTCAATAATGTAATGTCAAAAAGGGATTTGCACTGAAGTAAATTTTTATCCAGGCTTTTATATTATAATCTGCATGGATTGCATTGCAACTCCTATAAATTTATCAAGTTCCGAGATTATTTTCAGAAGTTTAGACAATTCATAATAAAATTTCAAAGATATATGTGTTCAAAAAAAAAATCAATTTATGTATATTTTAAAGAAATCAGAGTAATATTTTACTAAATAATTATTAAAAGCAAATAAAATTAGCAATTGATCATCTTTGAAATAGATTTAAGTATCTCCAATCAACGGTTGGTTGTGACTTTTATCAAGCTAGAATAAACAATTTCATGTACTGAAACAAAGGCATTAAGATAGAACACAAAAAAGGAAATTTTTAATGTAAAATTAAAAATAAAATCATATGAAAATTACAATTTTGTTCTATGTTGTATCATATAATGATCATTAATGATGAGGAAATGAGTATTTTTCTATAATAATTTTAAGCTATTTATTTTGAACTGTAACCATAATTCCTGCTATACACCGGCAAGAGCGTCCCCTGTGGCACTTAGCATAAATGGTCAGTCGGACTCAAGAGTAAGTTCTGTCCCCCGAGAAGAAGTACATCGCAACCTGCTGTGCCGCTGAGAAATGTTTAGTTTATAGTCTCTCATCCCAAGAAGGGAACAATTTATTTGGCGCAATTATGCGTATTAGTTGGCTTAAAAGCTCTCTCGCGGTGATAAAGTATATTTCGCGCACCTTGCGCGTAACTGAGTTTCGGGTTTTCAGCTTAGAAGTGGAATCCTTCCCCGAATCTATAATTTTCTGTCTTTAAATGTGTTAAATAATATATGTCTCTAATTTTATGTGTGGGGTATTTGTGCGTGTGTAAATAAAGTGCGAGTTAGTTGGCCACCAGACTCTCCCCTGGAGAACAAGTATATTTCGCGCAGCCTGCGCGTATTTGAGTATCGTGTTTTTGGCTTAGAAGGGGAATCCTACCACAAATCTACAATTATTTGCATTTAAATGTATTAAATATTGTACTCTAATTGTATGTATGTGTTGTTTGTGGGTCTGTGAATAAAGCTGTGAGTTGTCGAAGCTGGCCCTCAACTCAACAACACACCCAGTTACAATCTGGTTGCCCATCCTGAAACCTACAAAATTTTAGAAATATATAAAGCTTGTGAGATTAAAATTCTCAATTCGCTGTACTAAAAATAATGCTACAGTATTATAATTTCTATATAAATATTATCTGTTTTGATAAACAAACTAAAAATATTTTCCGAATAAAATGAAAATTTAATATTATGCAGAATAAAATAAATTATTCAAACCAAGTAGTGATTTAATTAAATAACTGCACTCAAATATTTACAGACATTAAATTTCGTTGTCGATGAAAAGCAAATATCTTCAAGCTATTTTGGAAAATATTATTGAGTTGTTTTCATACATATTTGGAAAAATATTTACGACGATATGCATTCGGTATTATTCCAGATTAAGAATTACAAAGTATTTGTTATTTACAATAGTAAATAGATAAATATTTAAGTTGAATTCAAGATAATATATAAATAAAATAAAATTACATTTTATAACAATGTAAATATTTTCGTTGTTTGATATTATTTAAATTGGATTATATGGTGTCTTAAAACTCTCCTTTGGATTTCATGGATTAATAAACATATTTAAATATAATTCTAAAATAGATTTATGTAAATATTTATAATATAGAACAATACAGCAAATGCTTCAAGTAATCCTCATGATTAAGTATCGATAAAATAAAGCAATTGTTGTAAAAAATAATGTTAGTAAATATCATTTGATAACATTATTACCTTAGATTGTTTACGAATGTACCGACTTTGACTCAAGTTATTCATTACTAAATCGATATATATATATATAGCAAACTCAGTTTTAATGAAAAAATACCACGTTAGGCCTGTTTAAATGAACCAACAATTTACCACCATAATTTTGATCAAACCGCCACAGAAAGGTGATCTGGATAATTAACATCATTCTGTTATTTCCTGTTTTCTCGCATCCTGGCGGTGACATGGATGTTTGTTAGTGTTTTGTAATACATGTTAAACAGATACAATCTAATTAGCACATATTACGCACAAAATGACCCTACAGCAACAAACCAAACCTGTTCTTTTTCTTAAGTAAATTCGAAAACTTTTTCTGATTACACAGATCTGATTCTGATTCGCAGTCCTCGTTGGAATAGACACTGCATTTTAAACACTAGATTCTTTAAGAATTGATTGTGGGAGCCTGATGGTCGAATAACTGGCGCTGTGGAGCTCGGTGCCGCAGGTTTTGGGTTGGAGTCCCAGTGGTACTATGGATGTTTGTAGTGGTCCGGAATCCACTTTAAGTCGTTATTCCCTGTCTAATATTACTTTTGAACGCAAGGCTGACAACTCTACCAAATGCGGGGGAGTTCCTCCTAAAAGTCCTCCCCGAAGACAATGCCCTCCTTCTTCAGCGTCACGGATCCAAGTCAGACTTCTACCTACGAGTGTTCCATCCTTACAGGAGCTGCCTCCCCTTTCCGTCCTTCCATCAGACCACATGGGTGGACACTTGGTTGGACTTGGTCTAAATGTTGGACCACACCATTTGGTCTAAATGTTACTGTGTACCAAGTGGGATAAGAAAAAACGTAACAAAAACAGAATTGATTGCATTTATGCTATCATTTTAGTCGTATTTAACTATTGTTTCGAAATTTTCCAAACCTCCATCATCTTCGATAGGTCGGAAAATTCAAGATCATTATTTCCCAAGAAATACCGTCTCTTCATATTTTTGAGCTATAAATATAGTTGAGCTTAGTAATGATATTTATTCTTTATTTAATATTCTTTGGGCTAGTTGCCGATCTGAGTAATTTTTGGAGGGATAATACGAAAGCGTTACGTCCATATTATTGCTAAATTAGATTTGATTTATCGTTCTACGGTCATTTAGCGCACATTTTAGGCTAATTAGAAGGACCTACCGTTTAACATGGATTCCGAACCACTCGCCTGCATCCCTGCCACAGCTAGGATACTAACCTGAAGGCTGTGGTTTCAATGGCCAGAGCGATAGCCAATCAACCATCAGGCTGCGATAAATTCAAGATATTTATTTCCTAAGTAATACCTTTTTTATACTTCTGAGCTATGTGTATAGATGGTTTAGTGGTGGTCTAGTATCTTTTATTCAATAATCTTTGGATTTGTTGCAGATACGAGTAATTTTTCTAGGGTTAATACGGAAACATTACATCCATATTATTGCTAAATTAAATTGCATTTGATTTGTCGCTCTAAGGTCATTTTGTGCACACTTTAGGCTAATTAAACAAACCTACAGTTTAACGTGGATTTCGAAACACTAATAAACATCCATGATACCATCAGGATTCAAACCTGAATCTTATGGTACCAGAGGCCACAGCTCTAGCCAAGTGGCCATCAAGTAATTTTTCTATATTGGTTTGGTTTAGTTGCTCTGTGGTTATTTTTTTCATATTATACTTTATACTAATTGGACAGCGACCTACAGTTTAACGTGGATTCCGGACTTCTAACAAATATTTATACCAGAGCAAGAATTCTAATCTGAAGCCTGTGACACCAACGACTAGAGACTATCAAGCCGCTATTATTATAGCTAAATTCTCCATAAAAGTAAATAAATCGCTTACTTAAATAAAAATAAATAAAGAAGCAGCAACATTGCAGAATTTAAAAAATCAAACATTGACTTTCTTATTTCAGTGCAATGTTCTTTATTTAGGATTTTTTGAGCAAATTCGTTCCAAAACTGCATACGAGAAAAGATTTACAAAAAAAAGGAATCCTCCCCCTCCCCTCCAAAAAAAAAGTAGAAAAAGAAATCACCCAGCGTGAAACGCAGTCCCTCCAATCGAAGTAAAACCGACCGCCACTGCATTAGGATGAAACCTATATCAACAGCCGGGCCAGAAAATTCGAAAGGGAAAATTCCTTTTCCTCGGAATCTGTTCTTTTTAGAATGTATAGGTACACAAAAGGGGGGAACCAACCCCCCCTTTCTCATCCCTTTCATTCTAATCGATATCGGCTGAAAGCTGAAGCGCTGCCACCACCACCGTACAGAAAACGTATGTGATCAATTTAATAGATTAAGCACTTTATGAAATAGAATTCTTTCCATGGACACAGTGCAAGGCACCATGTTATTCTTTTTTTTATTCTTTTATTTTCGAAACTTCCATCTCACTCTGGGTCCATTGCCTCTCACGATTCGTTTTTGAACCGTGGCGGGGTAATGATCGGGGTTCGAGCGTGACAGTTGTTGCAGGCAAGAGGGAAAGCATGCCCTACGGGAAGTGGGAGATAAAAAAAAAATTTTTTTTTGGATGGATAATACATACATATACTTATTCTTTTTCGTTCTGAACGTGTTGAATGGAATATCAGTACGAGATGGAGGAAAAGAGCTGTTCTAGAGATTTTTGCCATTGTTGGATAAAATCCACGCGATTTATAGGCACTTCTAACAGTTTTTTTTGTTGTTGTTGAATGAAATCTATAAGATGTATAGACAAACGTGACATTTTTTTGTTGTTTCATAAATTTCTGTACGAATTTTAAGCAATACTGATATTTATCTGTTGTTCCTTGTACGAGTTACAGGCAACGTTCACATTTTTCTCTTGTTGTTGAATGAATTTTGTAGGAACCATATGCAAAACTGACTTTTTGGAGGTGTTGAATGAAACCTGTACGAGGTAATAGCAAAACTGATATTTTTTTCTTTGTTGTTGAGTGAAATCTGTGCGACTTACAGCCAAACTTGATATTTTTTTGTTGTTGTTAAATGAAACCTGCAAGATTTATAGGAAAAACTGAAATTTGCAGGGACACAGTGCGAGGCACCATGTTATTCTTTTATTTTGGAACGTCCATCTCACTCTGGGTCCATTGCCTCTCACGATTCGTGTTGAACCGCGGCCGGGTAATGATCTGAGTTCAAGCGTGACAGTTGTTGCATGGAAAGCATGCCCTACGGGAAGTAGGAGGAATGGATAATACATACATATACTTGTCTTTTTTTATATTGTGAACGTGTTGAATGGAATATCAGAAAAGAGCTGTTTTGCTATAAAAATCTCTAAAACAAAGTGGTTTCGGAAACTACAGATAAGTCATTTTTGTCATTGTTGGATAAAATCCGTGCGATTTATAGCCAACCCTGACGTTTTGTTTTGTTGTTGTTGAATGAAATATGTACGAGGTACAGGCAAAACTGACATTTTTCGTTGTTGTTGAATGAAATCTGTATGAGGTACATAAAAAATAGACAATTTCTTTGTTGTTGTTTAATGAAATCTGTATGAGTTGTAGACAAAACTGACATCTTTTTGGTGTTGTTGAGTGTAATATGTACAATTTATCGGTTGTAGCTCAAGACATGAAATACTACCATCTTTAAAATCTTATTCAAAAATGAACAAAATTAAGTTAATTCTATGCGTACATAATAATCACTGGGGTTAAATTTTAATTGCAAATTCAACAATATTATTATATTTTTCTTGATGATTCTCAATTAATAAATTTTATGATCTCCATCAATGAATATTTAGAAACGTAATTTTGCAGTACAGATTGCTGGTATTTCGATTATTTTTAACAATCAGTTACAAAATAGCATATCTATTGATGAATTTGATCCAGCTTCTATCCTGTTCTTTTCGGCCTTGGCCCACCATGCGGTTGTTGCGCCAATGATAATGATAATGGTGATATAATGCCTTTATCATCATACTATTTAACAAAAACATATACATTTAAAATAAGAATTATTTATTTATATTCGTCTTCATTAGCGCAATAATCCTATGGTGGGCCAAGGCTGTCTGGCTACTGGCAGATTTCGAGAAGAGAGTTGTTTTTCTTTTTACGGGGTAGGGTTGTCAGCCCAACACTCAACAGACATATTAAACCGAAACCTATTGTTTAAAGTTGATTCCGAACTACTACAATCATCCATGATGCAGGAAGGATCGAACCCGAAACCTGTGGCACCGAACTCCACACCGAACCAGAACTCCACCGAACTCCTTCGCCTATCATGCTTTTACATCAAAAACTACGATTTTTAAAACCTTATCAAAATATGAACAAAGTTAAAATAAAAAATAAAAATTTTATTTAATCAATGTGTATATAATAATCATAGCTGAAAATTTTTTTGATTAATTAAAAAATATCAAGAAACGTTCTGCAACACAAATTAGTAGAATTTCGATTATTTTTTAACATTCAATCACAAAATAGCATATATATTGATAAACTTGATACAGCCTATGTCATTTCAATTGATCCTAACCATAAAATTGTAAAAGACCTCAAAATGAATAGAACTGCACCACTATGCAAATCCCTCTCTAAACGGAACCATTTCAATGAATGGAAACCGCGAATTCTGTCAGAGACATCGCAAAGTCATTTGTCATATTTCTGCCGTTGCCGTTACCTGGGGAACAATTCGATTCCACCCTTCACCAAAAGCGGCAAATTTTACGCTTTCGATATTCTGAAAAAGAGTTCAGCAATCGTTTCATCATCAGTCGCATGACAACTCAACTCCGCTTTAAAATCCACCTGAATGCGGAATTGAGTTGGAGAATTTCACTCCACAATGGCAACGGTGAGTTTTGCGGAGGAAATCAGACCAAATATTTATGCACTGTTGCAAATAAACAATCGTGTGGTAAATTTATACTTCCATGTTGGTTGCAGGCATGTAAACAAATGATATTATAATAAATACATAGGACAAAATGGAATTAATGGAAAAAGTTAACACAATTTGTCAAATATCTTAATTGGTCATAATAATAATATGTTCTAATCTAAACATTTTGGATTGCGAATTAGAGCTTCAAAATATATAAAAATTAAAATTTTATTGATAAATAATTGATTTATGTATATAATGTCTTCATGCTCATAATATTTATCAAAAACATATACATTTAAATTGGAATTCTTTAATTATCTTTTTCTAATAAGGAATTGCTTTTTTTAATAATGAAATGCTATTTAGATTATTTAAGTTTGTAAAACTTTAACTTCTTCATTGGCGCAAAAGCTCCATGGTGGGCCAAAGCCGGCTTCTTATTGGCAGATTTCGAGACAGGAGATATTTTCTTTATACGGGTTTGAGTTGTCAGTCATACGGCCAACGCTCAACAGTCATATTAGACTAGGTGCCTGAAGAGTCTAGCTCTCCGGCACTCGGTGCCACAGGTTTCAGATTCGAATCCTGGCAGTGAAATGGATGCTTGTATTGGTTCGGAATCCACTTGAAGCCGTATGTCCCACTCTCATATGATTGTAGAGCGTCACGGATCCAAATAAGCCTTCTCACCCACATCATCCCAAATTGTAATGGGTAAAACTTTAGTCACACTGATGTGGTGTAGTGTAGTAGCAGTCATATTAGACCTTGACATACGGTTTAAAGTGGGTTCCGAACCATTACAAACATTCATGGCCCCGCCGAAACTCGAACCCGAAAGCTGTGGAACCTATTAATTATCTGCACTGTGTTTAATAATAGAAACTGCAAATTAATTTCACACAAAAAAAATAATCACTAAAATGTACGGAAAATACTAAAAAAAGATTTGATAATAAGATTTTAAAAATTAAAGTTTTTAGGTTAGTCAAAAAAAAAAAAAAATAATAATAATACAATAAAAAAATAAAATTAAAATGAAACATGAAAAAAAAAATTATTCGCCCATATAAAATAGTCATAACCAAGCACATGCTATTAAAATATTTTTAGACTAAAATTGAACTGTGAATTCTTTAATATTACTTCTGGACGATTCTTATTTTTTCATTAAATATCATATGAACATCCCATTATAAAATAGTCTTTAGATAGCGGAGTAATGTATAGCAATATTCAAGTATAAATAGACATCGCTATATAAATTTATATTTAATGTGTTTTCATATAGAAAAGAAAATATTCATATTAAATTGTGTACGCTATTAATAGTGTCCATAAGCATAGACCATAATGATTTAGAATAACAAAAATATCCAAACACTATCTACCTCCCGGTTCACTCAAGCAAACCCCAATTCATACCCATCTCATCGACTCACCACACACATCATTAAGAACCGGCTACTCTAACTGCAAAATGAAATAACACAATCATGACGCCACAATTAACTTGGGCCACGATTCGAATGTTCTTGCTTTGGGTAGCACCAGCAACATCCCATATCAGTCCGATGTGGAACACTGTCGTTCCTTATGGGTTCCGGCTGGAAGGGGTTGATGTTGGGAAGAAGCACGGATCAGACGAGGGCTCTCTGGCCGGAGAGGGGGCCATTTATTTTTTCCCCCAATTTCCTACGGACAGTCCGGTCGCCGGCCATCTTGGATACTGTTTCCAGGTTTACGTGCCCTTTTGTCTTTCTGGCATGAGTATGTTTTCTAAGGTTTGATTGGCATTTGCTGTTGTTGGATAGGAGAGTGTTTTTACCTTTTCGGTTGTTTTATTTTGAAAAGATGAATCACTCGATGCAAAAAGATGCAACCGTTTTAAGAAAATATTTTTTGTGCGACATTTGTTGAATCACAATTACATATTATATATTATATATAATTATTGTATTTGTTAAGGTATAAGTAGTAGTCTATTTTTTTAAAAATAATATAAAGGGTTTTTTGGCATTTTTTATAAGATAGTTAAACTTGATTATTATTAAAGCACAATATAACTATATAACAGTCATACAAAAGAAAATATTTTTGAGAAAAATTCAACAGTAAATTCTTTACTATTAATATGTTTCTCTAGAGGATTCTTATTTTTCTATTAAATATTATATGGACATCCCATTATAAAATAGTCTTTAGAGAGCGAATTAATGTATCATATCGTCGTCTATTTATAATTAAATATTGCTATGTATATTTCATATGTGTTGTTCATATAGAAGATAGAATATTCATATTAAATTGTGTACACCAGAAACACAGTTTCCATAAGCATATTCCATAATGATACAGAACAACAAAAATATCCATTCACAGCCTCCAAACACTCTATCACTCAAGTAAACCCCAATCCATACCCACCTCATCGACTCACCACACACATCATTACGAACCGACCCCTCTGACTGCAACATGGAATAACACAATCATGACGCCACAATTAACTTGGGCCACGATTCAAGTGTTTTTGCTTCGGGCAGCGTCAACATCAACATCAACCCTCATCAGTCCGATATGGAACACACTGTTCTTTATGGGTTCCAGCCGGAAGGGGTTGATATTAAGAAGAAGCACAGATGGAAAGAGGGGCCATCTGGCTGGAGAGGTTGCCATTTATTTTTTTTTCCTCGGCTTCCTCTGGGCAGTCCAGTCGCCGGCCATCTTGGATATTGTTTTCCAGGTTTACGTGCCTCTTTGGACTTATGCCAAAGAGACAAAAGCCAAAAAGCAGCGCAATGAGTGTATTTTTTAAGGTTTGATTGGCATTTATTGGATTTATGGATTGAATAGGATGGCAAATAGTGGAGGAAGGTTTTGCATTTTGTTGGTTGTATTTCTTGAAAGTATAAATTATTTGATGCAAAAAGATGAAGTAGTTTGAAGAGAAGGTTTTTTTTTTTTTTTTTTTTTTTTGTGCCACTTTTGTTGAATCAGAATTATATCGTAATTATAATTATTATATTTTCCAAGTAGTAATTATGATATAATTATTACATTTGTTAAGGTATAAGATGTTCTCACTTTCTTACATGCGTATATTAAATTCCGTATTTTAAAATGTTAAAAATCTATGTTAGTTGTAATATAAGAAATGTTTTATAAAGGATTAATGTATAGCAATATTTAAGTATAAATCCACAACGCTATATATATGTAAATTTAATAAGTGTTGTTCATATACAAGAAAAAATATTCGTATTAAATTGTGTATATCATTAGCACAGTGTCCATAAGTATATTAGACACTATCTCATGTAGTCTAACAAAAATAAGTTAAAAATAACATAATAATAATAATAATAATAAGTAATAATAACAAGCCAATTGTTGCATGTAGACTAACAAAAATATCTAAACACCATATCTACCTCTCAGTTCACTCAAGAAAAACCCAATGCCTACCCACCTCATCGACCAACCACACACATCATTAAGAAGTGGCCCCTCTCACTGCAACATGGAATAACACAATTATGACTCCAAAATTAACTTGGGCCACGATTCGAGTGTTTTTGCTTCGGGCAGCGTCAACATCAACATCAACCCACATTAGTCCGATATGGAACACACTGTTCTTTATATGTTACAGCCGGAAGGGGTTTGATATTAAGAAGAAGCACAGATGCAACGAGGGGCCATCTGGCTGGAGAGGTTGCCATTTAATTTTTTTTCCTCAGTTTCCTCCGGGAAGTCCAGAAACAATATCCAGTTGGATATTGTCTCCATGTATACGTGCCGTTTCGAACTTATTGCTCTGCTTTTTGGCTTTTGCCTCTCTGGAATGAGTGTGTTTTCTGAGGTATGATTGGCGTTTACTGTGGTTGGATAGGATGGTATATACTGGAGAAGGTTTTGTATTTTTCGACTGTGTTTCTTGGAAAGATAAATTATTTGATGCAAAAACGATGCAGGGGTTTTAAGAAAATATCTGTTTGTGTGCGACGTTTGTTAAATCACAATTATATCATAATCATAATTATTATATTTGATAAAGTATAAGATGTTCTTAATTTCTTGTATAAGTATATTAATTTATATATTTTAAAATCTTAAAAACTTTCTATTATTATAAAAAAACACTCTTTGTATACTTTTTTTTTTTTAACATTGCATTTAAGAAAACCGAACTTGTTTATTATTCAAACATATATATTCAAACGTATATAATAGTTATACACAAGTAATTATTTTTGGGTGAAATTCAACTGCAAATTCTTTAATATTAATATATTTTGCTGAACGATTCTTAATTTTCTTTATTAAATACCGTATGAACATCCCCTTATTACCGGATTAATGTATAGCAATATTTAAGTATAAATCGGCAATGTTACACATATTTAATATTTGTTGCTCACATAGAAGAGAAAATAATCATATTAAATTGTGTACAACATTCAGCATCAACAAATTGTTACAGCACTATTAATACAGTGTCCATAAGCATATTAAACATTATCTCAAAACAATGTAGACTAGCAAAAATATCCAAACACTACATCTACCTCCCGATTCACTGAAGCAAAACCCAATCCATACCAACCCCATTGACTCACCCCACACATCATTAAGAACCAGCCATTCTAACTGTAACATGAAACAACACAATCATGACGCCACAATTAACTTGGGCCACAATTCGAGTGTTTTTGCTTCGGGTAGCAAGCAGCAACATCCCACATCAGTCCGATGTGGAACACTGTCGTTCCTTATGATTTCCGGCTGAAAGGGATTGATATTAAGAAGAAGCACAGATGGAACGAGGGACCATTTGTTTGTTTTTTGTCCCTCCGTTTCCCCCGGGCAGTCCAGTCTGTGTTCATCTTGGATAGTGTTTCCAGGTTTACGTGCCTCTTCGCACTTACTGCGCTGCTTTTTGGCTTTTGCCTTTCCGGTATGAGTGTATTTTCTGAGATATGATTGGCATTTGCTGTAGTTGGATAGGATGGTTAATACTGGAGAAGGTTTTGTATTTTGTAGGTTGTGTTTCTTGGGAAGATGAATTATTTGATGCTAAAAAGATGTAGTGGTGTTTAAAAAAGATTTTTGTGTGCCACATTTGTTAAGTTACAAATACATCTTAATCATAATTATTACATTTGTAAAGTAATTTTTATGATTATGATAGAGATATTATATTTGCTGAGGTATAAGATGTCATCACTTTCTTGCATGAATATGTTTTTTTAATTTTAAAATGTGAAAAATCTGGTTTATTTTAAATATTAGAAATTTTTTTTTAAGGGTATGGTTGTCAACCCAACTTATTACGATTATATTAGACCGCACCTACGGTTTAAAGTGAATTTGGAATCCCTACAAACATCCATGGCACCGCCGGGGAAGCGAAACAGGAACATGTGGCATCGACCAACTGATCGCTAGTAATTCGGAAATCCAGAAACTTCTTATTTTTCTATTAAATACCATATGGACATATTATAAAATAGCCTTTAGACAACGGATTAATGTATAGACTATTTAAGTACAAATCGCCAGTGCTATATATATATTTATATTTAATACGCGCAGTTCATATACAAAATAAAATGTTCATATTAAATTATGTACACCATTAACATAGTATCTATAAGCATATTAGACACTATCTCATAACAATTTAGAAGAAACAAAAATATCAAAACACCATATCTACCTCTTGGATCATTCAAGCAAAACCCAATCCATACCTAACTCATCGACTCACCACACACATCTTTACGAAGTGCCCCCCTGACTGCAACATGAAATAACATAATCATGACGCCACAATTAACTTGGGCCACAATTCGAGTGTTCTTGCTTCGGGTAGCGGCAACATCAACATCAGTCCTATATGGAACACTGTTGTTCCTTATGGGTTGCAGCTGGAAGAGGTTGGTATTAGGAAGAAGCACAGATGGAACGAGAGGCCGTCTGGCTGGAGAGAAGGCCATTTGTTTGTTTTTTTCTATCAATTTCCTCCGGGCAGTCCAGTCGCCGGCCATCTTGGATATTGTTTTCCAGGTTCACGTGCCTCTTCGGAACTTATTGCGCTGCTTTTTGGCTTTTGCCTTTCTGCCATGAGTGTGTTTACTGATGTATGATTGGCATTTGAGGTTGTTGCATAGGAGGCCAAGTACTGGAGGTTTTTGTATTTTGTTGGTTGTGTTTCTTGGAAAGACAAGTTATTTGATGCAAAGTGATGAAATGGTTTTAAGAAAAGATTTTTTATGACACATTTGTTAAATCATTATTATATCATAATCATAATTATTGCAGTTGCTAAGGTATAAGATGTACCCTTTTTCTTGCATGAATATATTTAAAAATATTAAAGTACATAAAAATATGGGTTTTTTATATAATAGAATTATATAAAAATTAATTAATTTTAATTAGTTAATTATATATATATATATTGGCATTGCTTATATGACAGCCATATTTGTTTAAACAAACCACAAAATTTAAATACATGGATACATTTTATATAAACTTCTATACTTTTATATTAGCGATGATTTTTTGTTATGTAAAATTTGTCAGTCAATTTTCTTTCGCATTTGATTATTTTAATGATTGTAGAATTAGGATTAGTAGTTGGCTTTTGTCATCGTCATATTTCCTTAATGCAACCCAATAAAAATAATTAATAGTTTACAGATTTATCATGTTGATGCTCAACAAAAATACGGAAACTTTTGGTCGGCTAGAACAAAGCGACTAAAAATAACTATATACATAATTTTTAAAAAGAGTAATGATTTCACTTAATGAATTCTAGAATTGGTATATTTTCGTCTGGATTTGGGATAGATGGTATGGTTATTAAATTGGTACCATGGCCTTTGAGAATATCCTCATAGTGGGCAATTATAATATTCTCATCTATATTTGGAACATATTATAGAACTTTTATATTATTATCTGGATTTGGGATAGATGCTACAATTGGGATATTTTTTTCTGGATTTTGGGATAGACTCTAGAATGAAATATTTTCCTTTACCAATTCTAGAATTTATTCTAAATCCATAGTATCATTTGTGTCTTTTAAAATTGATAAAATTTTCATTTATATTATTTCTATTGAATTCGATGAAGTAAGATAAAATTTCAATCTCTACCTATTAAACTTCTTCATAAGTAAAAAATCCTTTAATAACAAAATGAAAAAAAATTGAAATATTTTGACAATTAGAATCAAAGACTTTAAGCAAAAAACACCAAAAGATTCCACTACTATTTTTAAAAATATTTTCATTCTAAACTAATGAATAATTTCTGTATTTATTTATTTAATGACTTAGAATACACTAATTTTCAGCATTCGAACACATTCTAATTCATTAAAGCTTTCTGAAATATTCTTTAACTGTAACTGCTTCAAATAAGCAATTCTATCATTTCTCAGAGATGGCGAAACGTGTTATCAGTTGGTCGCATTAGCGATCAATTTTAAGTAATACCATGTTGAGAGAAATCAGAAAATCACTAAATCTCTCCTTTCGAAGCAGATTACTAACACCCAAATTAATATTATACTCAATGGATTTATTCACTATTTACACAAAATGCACTACTTGAAATTCCATTTTTCCAACATTAAACAGCTTTCAGACTTACATAAATTGACTAAGCATCAACAGTTTATAACAAATTTATAGAAATTAAGTTATTTGTATAAGCCTGAGATTTTACGAAGTTTTGGAAACTGTTTCTTTAACTTGCAGTTGCATTTTAATTTCACATTGCAATTCCTTATATTTAAGATAGTTCTGAATATAAAATGAAAGCCATTTTAAACACGTCCTGTCCTGTGTAATACAGATTCTATTCTAACAAGATCAACCAATCGCAATTTTAGATAAGGGAATTTCAATGCAGTTTTAAGCACAGCAATCCGCTGAAATGGGGTTATATATTCCGCTTGTCGACTAAAAATAATCGAAATAACGTAAAATTATTTAATAATTTTGTTTTACATTAATAAAAAATGTATTTTATTCAGTATATAATACATTCCAATATTTATATTATTAATACTTCTTTTTTTCATAGGAACCTTGGCGCACTTTGGCGTGTTTTGAAACAATGTTGGAGAGCCATGGAAAATTCACCTGCAATAGTTTCAGAAAAAGAGCCATCTAGTTTGTATTTATCTTACTTGATCCGGCCCGTCCTTTAATTATTATTATTATTATTATTATTATTATTTTTTTTTGGTTAGTTTTCCCACTCAATGGTTATTTTTCACTACGTAAGGAAATTTTAACAATACATTTATTGAAATCGAAATAACTAAAAGTTATTGAATTTTTCTTTACATTAATAAGCAACAAATAATATTAAATAATAGTTAATAAATCACATTTCAATATTTGTATTATCAGTGCTTTTTCATAGTAGACTTGGCGCTTTTTGAAACATTGTTGGCGAATCATGGAAATTCGCCTTGGTTAGTTTCGAAAAATGGAGCCATTTAGTTTGTATTAATCTAACTTGTTCCGGCCAGTCTTTTTTTTTGTTTCACTAAACATGGAAATAACGAAATTTCAATACAAAACGCTAAATTTCAACAATATATTTGTTGATCATAATTAAAATCTCAACTGACCAAGACATACATAAGAACTTCATCACAAACTTCATAGTTGGACAATGAATTTATTGATGCTTAATTTCCATATCAATCAACAATAATCAAAACTTCATAGAAACGAATATTCTAAATGACTTAAATCATTATTAAAACATCTTTCAAATCATCTTCCTTACCAGTTAGCCTCAAATCGTCATCCCAGGACAATACGACTTCTTCTCTCATAATCCAAAACAACAATGCAAGGATGTTTAGCAATTGCAAACAACAAACAATGTTTAGCAATTGCAAGGATCAACTAGGAAGAATCCAAAACAAACTATTGTTTTGAATTCTTCCTTGTCTATCCGTGCAATTCCTGACATTTCTTAAATCGCCCTTTCGGCAGCAGTCTGCTAACCGAATTATAATTTTCTTCAAACATTCGAACACTAGAGTCGCCGATCACCCCCCCCACAACTTGAGGGGGGGGCGGTAAAAGTAGAGGTAATTTCATTACTTGCTATTTTTCATTCGATAACTATTTGGGCAACCCCATTATTACTCGGTCTGCTTTAGTTTTTGCAATAGGAGGTTCTCCCATTTTTGTCGCTAGGGTATGCTTCTTTGTTTATCTGTTTTGTTTGTTTGTTTATCACTCTTTCCTAACATTAATAATTTTTACGATGTTTAAAGAGATAAATAAGTTTTATGTGTAAATAAATTGTATTGATTCGAAAGTTTTATGCTTTTAGCCAAAATTTATTTCAAAAACCATTAATAAATCTCCGTTATTTAAATGAATGTACATAATTAATTAAAGAATGATATGTATATAATTTATTATTATTTTTTTTTATGTAATAAAATATAAATTATTCAGTATAAGTTTATTGAAAATTGTAAAATAATTTAATCTGAAAAATTTAAATAAAAATTATGTAAATGACTCAAAACATTAAGTATTATTTTCATTAAAACAGTGTGCGGAAATCTTATTAAATCTAAAATATGATGATTATTAATATGTTGGTAATATAAAAAAAAACATTCATTATTTTTTGCTGTCGCCAAAATATTGATTTTAAATGTTTTATTTAATATTACATTAATTTTTAATTTCTGGAAGCCTTGGTCACTGAGCAATAAATAACATCCATTTATATTAAAACAATATCAAATTCCATTCATCTTCCTCTCAATTTCTCATTCGCCAACCATTAACTGTAACTTTACTTCCATCAAATTATTACAGATATTAATGGATGCCTTCATGGCAACCGATATAATCATGGGACGATACAAAAAAAAAAATAATCGTCATCAAACAAATGACGTATTTCCAGGCAATAGCTCCGACTCGATATCCAACAGATGTTTCATTAGATATATTGAGCCTTTGTTCAACGATTACTATTCTTTGCGAGATAAAATGGCGGCGGACAGACAGAGAAAAAAATTCTTTGTTGTGATTTACGGATTGTTATGTCTTGTCTGCTGGCCTGAATTATTAATAATCCTGACAGATGCTTTTCATCATAAGTATGAAAGATGGTTGCTTTCATTAGCAGATTCCATTTGTTATACTTGCATATGCAGCTGGCGAAAGCGTTGAAAGTTGAAAAAAAAAAAAAAAAAAAGAATTATTTTGATCCATCTGACGCCATTCTTTTGTTACCGAGTTTTCTAAAACAATTGCCAGTGTTGGATTTGGATGAATGAATTTGGAACTGGCAGAAGTTGATGTCGTTTTGAAATTGTTCTGTAGTAATCAGAAAGAAAAACATTTCACTTTTTTCTAAGTTCGAATTCTTTAATTTTTAGAATGTTTTACCACTTACCCTTTAATTAACTAATATTTAATAAATGTTTCGTTAAAACTGTTTATTTATTAAATGTGATATATTTCGTAGGAAATATTGTGTCGCTATGACTTAAAAAATGAAAGGAATACCTTTCTGGAAGTCCTTTTAAAAAGTAATTCGCATTTGCATTTGAAAAAAATTGGTAAACAACACAATTAAAACTGTTCTGTGGCAATCAGAAAGGAAACACTTTAAAGCTTTTTCTAAACCGGAATTCCTTAACTTTTACAATGCTATACCCCTTAGTCATAATTTTGTTATTTAGCTAATTTTTAATAAATGTTTGGCTAACGCCTTTTATAAATTAAATGATACATGCTTTATACACAATTTAGTATCGCTGAGACATAAAATAAGTAAGGAATACCCTTTTGAAGATTCTTTTAAATATAACTTAATTTACAATCGCTTTTACAATTGAAGAAAATTGGTAAACATCAACACAATCAATTCGACTATAGTTAGCGGTCTGATGACAAATTGGTACCACAGGTTTCAGGTTCGCATCTTGGCAGTGCCATGGATGTTTGTGAGTTGTTTGAAATACTGTTGTTAACTGTTGGTATCTGTCTAGTTAACCGCTATTCTAGACAAAAAATGACCGCAAAACGTAATACCAAACCAAATCGACTATAGGTATGATTACAACCTGCAAAACGCAAATAAGTTTTTTATCATAAGAACAATGCTGCATTTCGGTCTTATTATTAATATAACCTAACTAACTTTCTGGCTCTAAAGCCCATGTTGTGCCAAGGACACGTCCTTGGCACAACATGGGCTTTAGAGCCAGAAACTACAGGCAGCTACTGTTACTACAGGCAGATTCCGAGATATGAGATGTTTTCTTTTTACGGGGTGGGGGTGTCAACCATAAGCATCCAAAGCACTGCCGGGACTCTTACCAGAAACCTGTGACACTGAGCGCCAGAGCGCTAGCCACTCGGCCGTCAGGCGCTGTTAATAGAACAACCTGAACAAATGGAAGATTAAAAAAAAGAGTTTTAGAGAACGTTCAAAATTATTGGCATGCATTTTCGTATAATATTGGAGAAGAAGTAAAAAATTTGACTATACATGCGATACTTTGTTATATTCTCCGTCGTGTCTCCTCGATTTTGAAATCAGTGATTGTGATGCAGGCTACCAAAATTTATCACTTCTTTACATGTTAGGGTCTTTTTTTTTTTGCTTCATGCTCAATTTCAAGCAATGAAAAACTCTTATTAAAATTAAACAGCCTTGTTTTTCAGAGATGCATGGATCGCGTTCCACTTTGTCATATACCAGTATTATTTTTTAGAAAATCGGTACTTACGTATTAACGCTACCTTGACTACAGTTACGCCAATAAAGGGCAATCTTGTTGTTGGCACGCGCACGCAGTTATCTTCTGCACGCCAACCGCAGCTACAGTTTTGGCGTTTTTAAAATTCTGCTACCCTCAAACCAGTTGTCTTTTCTAAGTTCCACATGATAAGCACACTGACTGAAATTCCATTTCCAAAACTTACGTTTACCAAAATAAAGTTTCATGTCATGGGAATTGGGACATTTTCGTTTTTTTGGTAAAATATTTCGCTCCTGAAAAAATAAAAGTGCATCTTGTTCTGTTTCTGGCAAATCCCAAATACGCATTTTCGTAGCACTAAAAAATGGCGTCAAAAATTATAAAATCTGTAGTTGTTAGATTGGCGACACTTAAAAACCGCCAAATCTGTAGCCATGGTAGCGTTAATACGTAAGTACCGAAAAATCATTCAAAAGATAATTAGATAATTTTGAAACAAAAAATTTCTATTTAGATGACATGTGAAAAGTGGACTATGACACTGCTCTCATTTAACATAAAAAAATATGTATATATTTAAAAGTTTTATTTCCTTTTACAGCTAGCTACCTTGTTATAATACATCCCAAAGTTAAATCTATATATTTAACTTCTACATTTTTTTTTTTAATTTTAACTATTTTTATTTTAATTTACGTTTTTGGGAATGTACTTTCCGAATTACAAATATGTACCATTTCCTCTTTACATGTTTAAACTGTCTTAAACAGCTTACCATGTTCAATTAATTCTCCGTCAAGTTTTCAAGGATATCAGTTTTAGTCTCTGAGGGCCATACTCTAATTAATTCCAGGGTTCAAAAACACTTCTACATTTCAAACAATCCATTAATTAGCGAAAATATATTCACGTTTTTAAACACAGTAGATGCGCACATTGCCAGACGTTATGTTAAACTTATGTATTCATCAGATTGACTTATAGTTGTAAACATTTTCAGTTATATTACAACGCAGAAAAAATGGAAACTATTGAGAGTTTTTTCCCACTTGATTTAGGCAAAATGGCAAACGATAAAATATTGAAACATGAACATAAGTATAAATGAAATAGCAAATTTATTACATACGTATTAAATATATTTTTTGTTCATTCACTTTTTTCCCACTTCTGTGTACCTTTATTTGGAATAAGATGAATCAAATTGCTTATCTTTCTTTCTTTCTATGGGTGGGCAGAAGATCTACCTCCCCGTGGTGCACCTGGCAACACTTTTTAGTGGCTAAAAGATCTACAGCTTGGCATTATCGTTAGATTAATGAACTCTGTTTCAGCCTGTTTTGTTGTATTATTTTGTTGTTCTATGTTTTTTTTTTTTTTTCATAAGAAAAATATTATTATTTTTTGCTGCAACTGTTCATAATCTGCCATTGGAAATAAAAAAAAATATGTCTTTCTACTGTGGTGTTTATGACTCAGTCGAATGTTGTGTCTATCTCTCGAAGCTATTGCATGTGTATTTTAAGCACTGCATTTATTCCTGAATCCAATTATAAACAACGTGATCATGCGCTTTCGATTATAATTATTTTTACACAAGTGTTTATTGATAATGAGTTATGCATAATTATTTAGTTTAGGGTAATTTTCTTTAGAGCTCTTTCGAAATATTACATATCTTCTGACTCGACATGTCTGTACGTTTTAGCGACTTGTGGCTCAATGACAACGAGCGCCGTTAGTGAGCATTACGGTGCAGGCTCAATCCTAAGGCTGTTTAGTTGTAAAGCAGTGTTTCAAAAAATGTGGACGATCAATGTTTTTTTTTTCAGCATCTTTCCTGTTGCGTCGGACTACCTGGTAGAAGTTCTCCGACTTTTCTCCCATACGATACGCAAATGCAGGGTAGTTCCCCATAAAAGTTCACCCGAAATGCACTGCCCGCCTTCTTCAGCGTCACGGAGCCAAGTAGGACTTCTGACTAAGGGTGCTCCATCATAACAAAGGCTGCTCCCCCTTTTCCCTTCTTCCATTGGACCCCCGATTTCTTTGACTAGGTCTAGATGTTACTGTTTACCAAGTGGGATATGAAATAAATATCTTCTGCATTAGCACAACAGTTGTCCCTGACCTACGGTTTAAAGTGGATTCCGAACCACTACAAACATCCATGGCACCGCCGGGACTCGAACCCGAAACCTGTGGCACCGATCGCCAGAATATTACATATACTACAATATATTTCTTTCGGTAGGATTAAGAATGTAAATAAATAAATACAAATTGCAAAAAGAAATATGATGAAGATTGTAAATGTTATATTTTAAATTTCTAAATAGATTCAAAATAACTTAACTGAATTAAATTTTAAATAATTGTTCATAGTAATAGTAATAATATTTATTCTATTCCTCACAAAATTAAAAACAAAACTAAATTCACATGGACAAAAAGTAATGTTAAAAAAAATACCATCAACATTGGAAACTATTTCAATTCTATAAACGTCGAAAACGAATTCAAATAAACTGTTCGATATTTTTTTCTTTTGTTAACCATTTGATTCTAACCCACGTAGCTTTCAGCCATCTTTACAAAATGTTTCACGATCTGCACTTCTCGAACATTCCACGTACGTTCCAGAAACTTTGGAACTTTAAAAGGAGAACATTCCAACGACTTTTCCCGCCTCTTAAAAGTTCCATCGAAAATTCCCCCGTTTGTTTCGAAACGACCCACCACAACTCAACGGTCCGTAACTCCTCGGGACCAGAAACCTTCCGTTCACTCTACTGCTGCCACCACCTACTACTAATACTACTACCACTGTATACGTAATCCGTTCAAAAGAGATTAACCACCGGCCCTCTGACCGAACTTGATAGGCAGGACGAAAACAACTCGACGCTTTGAAAAGTACAGTGCTCAAAATTTCTAGTTCGCTGGGTTCTTCCGTGGGCGGTGCCGGATCCAGTTTTCCCGAAATGAGTTTAGTTAAGGATTTTCCTGGATTCGGGAAGAGTTTTCTCCTAAGTGGAAAAGACGGTGGCAGAAGTTCCCGGTGCAGTTTGGTTAAAAGTAAATGAGCCTAATTTAAGCAAAGTTGCTCGTTATGTATGGGTTTGTGGGAAAGTCATTTCCTTCCAATTCATTAGTGTGTCAGGAGCTCTAGTGCGTTCAAGTACGGAACTAAAGACTAAGTAAATTTTCGGTTTTTCATTAATTATTGCGGTCGGAAAAAGTGAGTAAGATGTATTTTTTTAATATTTAAATATATTTAAGGCCTTTTTAAGATATATATTTTTCTACTTAACGTTTTAAATTGGATTTTTTTTTTAGACATTTTGAGTACTTCCAAGATTGTAATTAGGGAAAAAAGTAATATGCTGTTTTAATTTACCTCAAATGCAGCTACATTAGTTTTTAAGAAGTACTATAATTATGGGAATTTTTTTTTTTTTCTATAGTCACTTAAATCTTTTTTTTTTATTTAATCACTTAAGTTATGTACTGTTATTATGCATGCTCATTTTTGGTGAAGATTACCCATATTTTAAGAAAACGTTTAATCTTTTAATTTAATTTAAATTTATTATTTAATAATTAATTAACATTTTAAACTTTTAAAAATTAAAATTGGGAAAAATATTGGCATCATCCCAATTATAGAAATGCAGTACTTTCATAACTGCACATTTGTTTATTATATATTACATAATATTCAACTAAATAAAAGAATATTAAAGTATCAGTGAAAAAAATATCTCCACAAAATAAAAAGTTTGAGAACTGTTGTTGCAATATTATATATATACAGAACTCTATTTACAAAAAAAAAAAATTTAGAGATAATTTGATTCAGCCTTTGGTGCAGTTCACTCCAAGGTCGGAGATGTTTCAGAGTTCTCGAGTCTACGTCGAATCTAATGCGCTAGTCTCCGATAGACCTTAACGTTCGCTAATTTCCTCATTATACATGATACCGAATATCTGCTATCAGATTTGAGTGATATTTTTTTCTCATTAGTGCAAAACTCCAATTGCATATAATATAACTACCTATAATAAAGCTCGTCTGCTGTCAAATTTGAGTGATGGGTTTAATATATACTTGCCAAATAGCGCGCACTCCTCTCTCCTAGGAATGAAATGCCAAAAAAGGAAAACATGAAAAAAATTTTTGCAAATGTTGCAAATGTAGTAAAGCGATTAAGCGTTTGTTAAGTTTCATTAATTACAGTTAATCCCTCAGAGCACATCACATCATCGTTTTATTATATGCATAAGATCAGTTTACCCTACATTTTACACTATGTACTTGACAATAAGATCGCTGAAACGAGATATTGATCTATATAAAAAAATGGGATTGTAAGCATGTAGAAATAGAAATTGTAAGCATGCTTCCTTGTACGCATTGACAAGTGCACACCCTATGGCGTTCAGTAGAAATGGTCAGTTGACCTACAGGCTCTCACCAGGAGAGGAAGTTTATTTCGCGCACCCTGCGCATATCTAAGTTTCGGGGCTTAGGCTTAAAGTGGAATCTCTCTATGAATCTATAATTATGTCTTTAAATGTGTTAAATAGTGTATGTCTCTAATTGTATATGTTGTGTTTGTATGAGTATAAAAAAAGCTGAGAGTTCTCAAAACTTTGCCTCAAGTATTTCAACCCAACCCCACCCAGTTGCAATCTGGTTGTCCAACTTGTATAATACAATATATTATTTAATTACTTTCTAAATAAATATATATATATATTTTATTTATCTACTCTCCTCTAACTCCATATGAGTGAGTTGTGTTCAAGAAAAGATCTTTCGACACAATAATTACCCAAATGTTCCGTTAGTATTGCTTTTGGAAGTACAACATTTCGATAATTGAGATGATGTCAAAATTCTTGTAAATTAAATACTTTTTCTTAATCTATAAATCTCCAGAAAAAATGAATTTAATCTTCTTTTCCGAAATTCTTCATCTTAACAGCTTGGATTGCCATACTTTTTTAATTTAATTGCATCACATTTTGAAGTATACTATCAGTATGCAATTCACAAAAAATGTGCGAAATATTATCTTATGCAAATTTAAAATGCTGTCCAAGTAGGTTTATGTTTCTCTTAAAATTGTTTTAAATTACGGTATATAAATGTAGGCTTCTTTCTCCAAATTTAAAATTTATTGTTTATTTTTTTTATTTCTGAAAATATTTTGGCTAATATCGGAAAATGAAACTCCTAACAAATAATTTGACAAAATAATTTTTGGAATTTTCATTTTAATGGACATTTATATTAGTACAGTACTCTTAAACTCTTCCAGATTAGACAGTTGAATTAGACAGCTATAAGAAAATCTGTCTCACTCAACAAACCTTTCCTTTAGAGATTTACTAATATAAGCTTTTAAGTAATGAAACAAATTATATGTACAATAATATTGTATAAAATATAGTTTTTTATTCTAATATATGAACAAAATTACTTTAGAAATATAGTGCAGTTTCGTGTATTAAAATTAATTAATGTTGAGGAAATCAGAATTTATTCCTCTATATTTTGTGAAGATTGAAATTCTTAACAAATGGATTCAGAAATGATTTCAATAAACATGTGTTAGAACAACATTAAAACACAAATATTTAATATACCACATATGGAACCAAACACAAAAATCCATTTACTTCAACATTAATTTTTGCGAAACTGCTTTAAGAGCAACTTCGCAACAAATTAGCATTTTCAATCATTCGATTACGGTTACGGTTGCGATTAAAAATCCGTGTCCAACCGACTAAACTTGTTTATTTGACAAATCATATAAGCCAGGTGTACTTTATCGAAAATATAAACAATGCTCTTGCAGTCCCGCTGGATGCTTTATTTCCTCAGCGTCAGAATTCTAGAATTCCACATTTGCACCAAACGATTTCGCTGTTTACACTTGAGTGGCAACAGCTGTACATTTAAATGTGTATAATTACCTGAATGGGCTCGAGTGGAGTTGTGCTGCAAAAGTACTACTGCTTCTGTATTATTAAAAGCGCACCAGAAAACTTTCAGTTTGATAATCATTGGTTCTTAAAATCCGTTAAAAGCTTGGGGAACGATTCAAGTGAATGCGACGTTGTCCCAATAAATTCTTCTGAAGAGAAGAATTAATTAGATTTTGAAGACGCAAATGATTTCCCGGTATAGGGGTGGCGGTATCGTTTCTGGATTTGTTCATCTAGAAATGGAAGTATTTATTTCCACAATCGAAGTAGATACTTTTCAAATTAAATTCTCTCAGAGAAAGAGATGGACGATTTGAAAAGCATTCCCTCGTATTGAAAATCGAACCAAGGAAATTGTTATTGTGATAGTTTTATTTTGGTACAAAATAAAGGTAAACTGTTTATTGTTCTCAACAAAAATAAAATTCAAATGCCCTTATAGTTTCAATATTTTTGGTATTGGTGGTTAAATGAAATTTTAAATTAGAAAATATAATGCAATATTTGTTTATATTTTCTTATGTCCAACCTCTTAGTGTTCATTATATAATGGTATTGCAGCTTCTTGAAGCCATTATAGGCCGAGACGTTACACATTCAACAATGTATTGCTTCGTGAATGTTCTGTGTTATATAACTCTTTATGAGTATATGTTTTCTTTCAGAATGGTTTATTATAATTATACATTATTATATAATGATGTAGTCACATTAAAGGCTGGAAATTAATAATTAAAAAAAGAATAAAAACTCTGTTTGGTTTAAATGAATTTATGACGTAAAACACGCTCTTTTTAAAAAAAATCCTGAAATGCATTGTATATTACATAAATAAGATTAATTGTTGACAAATAAATATACCTATATCAGATTATTCTATCTAAAATTTATCTTTTTTAAATGCCGTAAATAGTAAAACTAGGGGAACTACATTTCAAGAGGAATGATATTAATTTTGGCTGTGAATTTAGGTTACCACTATACAAATATTGGGCATGAATAAGCTAACCATATAATACCAACCATATGTAATACTTATTATTATTATGTAATACTTATTATTATTATGTTATACTTATTATTATTATATATTATTATTTTATATTCCCTTAACAATGTACATAAATTGAATGTTAAAAATCAGCAATTAAAAGAAAAAGAATAAAAACTGTGTTTGGTTTAAATGAATTTATGATTTAAAATTAAATCGTTAACAAAAAAATTCTGAAAAGCATTGAATATTACAACTAAATAACATAAATTAAGATTAACTGTTGATAAGTAAAGACTATATCTGTTTAATCCTATCTAAAATTAATCTTTTTTTAATGTCGTTAATAGTCAAACTAGGGGAACTATATTTCAAGTGGAATGATACTAATTTTGGCTGTGAATTTAGGTTATCGTTATACAAATATTGGACATAAATAAGTTAACCATGAATTGAAAAATTATATTTCATATTCCCTTAATAATGTAGAGAAATTAAATGTTGGAAACTAACAATTAAAAGAAAAAGAATAAAAACTGTGTTTGGTTAAATGAATTTATGACGTAAAACTCACTTTTAAAAAAAATTCAGAAATGCATTGAATATTTATTACATATAAATAACAAATTACGATTAATTGTTAATAAATAAATAAACACTATATCTAATTAATCCTATCTATAAATAATCTTTTTTTTTAATATCGTTAATAGTCAAACTAGGGGAACTATATTTCAAGCGGAATGATACTAATTTTGGTTCTGAGTTTAGGTTATCGTTATACAAATATTGGACATAAATAAGTTAACCATGAACTGAAAATGTTATACTTATATTTTTTTAACAAAATAATAGATTGGGCATGTACAATATTATCGAAAGTATATCGCAACAGAAAAGATAAAAAAAAAAACGCTAAATATAGAAAAATAAAAACCGTTAATTGCTTTCTTTGTGTTCGAAAAAAGAATTGGTTCAAGTTCGTCGCCGACAAGACCCATTTTGTCAAAAGAAATTAAGGCAATTTTTTCCCCATTTTTATAATTATACTTATTGATTCTGACGATTATAATTATTATTCATAATAACAATGATAATTAAGAAGCTAAAAAATCTCTTTAAGAATTCAGTCGGATTAAGATACGTATTAATTAACAGCTAACAAAATCCTATGCAAAAGAAAACTAATTAACCCATTGAAAGTCTTGGCGATTTTTTTTTTTTTTTGTGTGTGTTTTTTCACCAAGCATTTTTGTTAAAAGCTTTCATTTTTTTTTTAACTAATGGAATATATTTTTTGGATTTAATTCTTTGATTTTTTTGTCTTTTGTTGTTCTTGGTGTTTTATTTAACACTTTTTTTGTTGTTGTATTGTTCATCGGCAATTTTTTTTTGTTTTTTGGAGATTACTTTAAATACCCAAAAAGAAATTGGTATGGGTTTTGCTTATGAAAATAGGATTTTCCCGAAATAAAAAAAC
Source organism: Caerostris darwini (assembly GCA_021605075.1). Lineage (NCBI taxonomy): Eukaryota > Metazoa > Arthropoda > Arachnida > Araneae > Araneidae > Caerostris > Caerostris darwini. Next base: position 73,847 of record BPLQ01014248.1, read on the forward strand.
ATTTATAAATATTTTAATCACTTAAATAATGGACAAAAGTTGCTATTTTGATAAATTCTATCTCCTTTTTTCCTTATGATAATGTTTGGTAAGAGATTATATCATTAAAACTAATAGTGAAATTAATGGATGGAAATGTAAAGCTTAAGCGATTTCTTATTTAATAAACAATGGTATATCATCAAATCTTTTTAATTCTATTATTATAAATCGCTTTTCATTTTACTGGCTACAATTAGAAAAAAATATTAAATATTCAACGCTAAAAACAATAGATTAATAATATATGAAGGGAATGGAAAATTTCAAAGCCGATTTAAAATGTAAAGAACTTGGTCTTTTATTGAAATAGATAATTGCCTTTCAAAAAGTACATTACATAAAGAAAAGTGCGAAAACATGTCTGTTAAAAATCTTAAACTTATTTTTTATTGTTGATATATTTAATGTAATTTTTAACGTTTTGAAAATGCTTTTCCTGTTCAAAATACTCTTAAGGTATTTAATTTTTTTTAAATAAATTAATTTCATATTTGTTTTTAAAATTTATACACCAATATTAAAAATATGAACTTCTACATTTTATTGCTTTATCTTTAAAAATAAAGACGAATTGTTAAAAAAAGTTTTAAAAATATTGTAATAAAAAGTCCTTATTAACTTACAATATTTAGATTAGTTTGTCGCTCTACGGTCCTTATGTGCACACTTTGGGCTAATAAAACCGGGACCAATTGTGTAATTTAGATTCCGAACCACTTACAACCATCCACACCACAGCCAGGATTGTAACCTGAAGTCTGTAACACCAAAGGCCAAAAGCTATCCAGTTGGCCATCAGGCCACAAAAAAAACTTACGATGCAATTGAAAAAGTTAATAAATTTTCTATATTTATATATAATATTCCATGGTTTCCATAATTATTTAAGCGATATTCGATTGGATGTCACATATTGAATAAACATTTGAAGACCTACAGAAATTAAAATGATGCTGTTCACCCTTAACTCTGCAAATTGTATTTTTCATGGGAGAATATGGAAAATATAATGCGTTTAACATATTTGTAAAAGCTGTAATAACGTATCACAGCTGCTATTAATTCTGTACCTCATCAGATTCCTTCCCAAGGCTTGGACAAGCCACGAAAAACCCAAGGTGTTTCACGTCACAAATTATGTATATATTTTATTTTAAATTGTTAATAGAGACAGTTTTCATCTCCTCTACTTTTTATAACAAAATGCTTGTTTATTTCTTACAGCAACAGCAACTAAGACCAACGGTCGACAGCAACATCTACCCCAAGTACATAAGCCCGCGTGGTCTCAAACAATGAAACACCACTCCAGGACTTGAGCCCAACTGACTCTTCTGGCAGCCAATTCAAGTCAAGATATGGGCAAGAGTGCCTTGAATCAAGCTACATTTCGAGCAAAGGGCATAAATTTTACGACTTGACAAGAAGATGACCACTACGGAGGCTAGCAAGAGCCGTCTATTAGGATCTACTGCCCTCCCCAACTAAAGGAGCACCAGAACTGTTACATTGTAACAGTGGGCCTTTCTCCAAGTGGGGCTGATATTTAACTCGACCTTAGCGGAAAATTCCGAATAAGACACCCACCATCACTAGAGTTCTTAAGGCTGCCCTCCTTAACTAGCTCATCTGCAATCTCATTGCCATAAACACCTTCAGTGAGTTACTATCGCATGTAAAAAACTATATTTTGCTGGATTGTTTTGTTTTTGTTAAAACAGGATGTTTTAATGTGTCTAATGAAATTCAATTATTAAATACCATAATATTATCACACTACTGCATCACTACTTATTATCATAAATATCTAACTTAAAATAGATTGTGAAGCTTGCCATAAGAAAAACAAAGTGCTTATATATTTGTGTCGACGGCAATCGCTTTTCTTAAAAAAATAATCTTGAAAGGACATTTACATCATAAAGCATACCATTGATCAACGAGTCATTTGTATACTGACACGGACCATTACGTTTGTAATTCTGGAAGAATCTTATTTTTTATTTATGCAGGGAAAGATGAGATGATTGTCTTTATGACCGGTTGTTATTGAACTCGGCAGTTGAAATCGTGATGGCGTGGATGGAGAAGGGAAAAAAAAAAAAAAAATTTAATGCTTTATGGGAATTTCTTTTGATATTGGAAATCAATTGCCATGATTGCCTGATAATGTGCCATGAACAGTCAACTAGATTTCGTGACTCATGCAGTAATGATGAGCATTAAAAGAAGAATTATTATGCTGGGTTGGAAAAATTACGTATTCATGTTTTGGAATTCAAGAGACAAGTTTTATTTTATAAGTTCGCCAAGACAAATTGTTACAAGAACAGCGCATAATTTATTTATGATATTTTTGTTTGCCACCTAATTACACTATTCAGGTCAGTATTTAAATTATAGACATTCTTTGCATAATTTATCATTGAATCAAAAGTTTGCATGCTTTCAGTTTTATATAACAGCAACTGGCGAAGTATTCGATTTAAATAAGGATATCAGTTTAATATATATATTATTTAAGTTAGTTTGCTTATGACTATAAAAGTCATTTATTAAATTGGTCCCAATTGTGTTCTAATGACAATGTACTATATCTAATGAGGAATAAAACTTTGTTTAAATTCCACTGATCGAGTGATTATGGAAAATGGAAAACTTGCATCAATAAATGGGCTGATTGGTTTTAGATTATCTTCAATACGACACACTTAATGCGATGTATCATGCCCAAAATATTATGCTGAAGGCCCAATTTTCGAAATGTACTGGTTCCGTTATTATAGATAAATCAACAATTTGAAGTCAAATCAAGGTTTTCAAGTTGTTTAATTAAAATTTATGTTGAATTTATTTCTTCATATCTATAACGAATCTGTCGAGTTTGATAGTAGAGTTAACATTCAACAATTCAATAATTTCCTAAGAGAAAATCATTTGGTTTGATTTGTGTCTCAATGTCATTTTTGTGCACACTTTAAAGCTAATCAAACCAAAAAAATGGAGAATTTGCATTAATAAATGGATTGCTTGATTTTAGGTTATCTTATGTACGACACTTATTAGGATGCATCTTCTCAAAATAATCTTCTAAAGGTATAACGTTTCCTTACACAGCTATCGAAATGTGTTGGTTCAGTCACTATAAATAAGTCCGCATTTTCAAATTATTTAATTAAAATGTATATTGTAATTATTTCTTCCTATCTGTAAGGAATCTGTCGAGTTTGAATAGCAGAGCTAACATTTAACAATTCAATAATTTTCTAAGAGAAAATGAAAATCTTGCATTAAGAAATGGACTGCTTGGTTTTAGATTATCTTCAATAAGAGGATGCATTATCACAAAATATTCTCATGAAGTCACTACTTTTCTTTATACAGTTATTTACAACGACGGAACCAATCCATTTCAATAAATTAACAATCTGAGGTCAAGCCGGGATTTTTAAGTTCGTTATTAAAATTTATGTTGCATCTTATTTCTTCATATTTGTAAAGAATCAGTCGATTTTGAATGGCAGAGCTAACATTTAACAATTCAATAATTTTCTAAGAGAAAATGGAGAAGTTGCATCAATAAATGAACTGCTTGATTTTAGATTATCTTCAATATGATACTTAATAGGATGCATCATCTCCAATATATTCTTCTGAAGGTACAACCTTTCTTTACACAGTTATCGAAATGGGTTGGTTCCATCATTGTAAATAAGTCAGAGTTTTCCAAGTTTCTTTAATTAAAATTTATGTTGAGCCTTATTTCTTCATATCTATAAAGAATCTGTCGAATTTGAATAGCAGAGCTAACATTTAACATTTCAATAATTTTCTAAAAGCATAGAGAACTTTCACATTAAGAAATGGACTGCTTGATTTCAGATTATCAAATTCTTTAATCAAAATTTATGTTGCATTTATTTCTTCATATCTATAAATAATCTGTCAAAATATTCTCCTGAAGGCACAACTTTACTTTACGCAGTTATCGAAATTAGCTGGTTCCGTCATTATAAAGAAGTCAACAATTTGAAAGTCATGATTTTCAAGCTCATTAATTAAAATTTAAATAGTTCCTCTCATTTCATCATAGCTCTGTTATTCAAACTTTATAGGTGACATTTGACAATTCAATAATTTTCTAAGAGAATATATGCTTTGGAGCTTGAGTCCAAAAAGAGAACATTATTCTCAATCAGGATGCGTTGTTGCATTTGCATTTGCATTATTTTGGCATTAGCCTATGAACGTTCATTAATATGTTATTCCTCCAGACGATATGACGTCACAATCACCATTAATTCTGCTCAATTTACAAATAAGCCAGCTCCAACCGTGGAAAATTATATTATACTATAGATGTTTGCTACCTTGCACGAGCATTTGAATAAACATTATATTTTAATATGTGAAATTAAATTCAAAGATTCCATTGCAAATCATTTAGTATCAGTAGCAAAGAACTTGACGTTCAAAATTTATTCATTAATAATATTTGTATTTACATGAATAATTTTCCTTTTATTTAAACAATTTCCTTTCTATTATGTATAGAACTAAATTTCCTTTTGTAAGAATATGCGATATGATTAATATTTTTTTTCCTGCGTAAACTCTAGCGATATCCATCATAAGAACTCTAGCAGCCCAATAAAATTTAGCCTTGGTAAAGTTGCCAGAGTTGAAAGTCATAAAATTAAGTGCAGTGCATGTTGTCATATGTAAAAGGTCCATGGCTTCATTTGACGAGGACAAAGGTCAGATATCATTAGTAGCTACACCAATGTGGTGCAAGTGTTCATTAAGTAAATCATGTCCTATCGAGAGTCGGAAATTGGCTGTAAAAACTACACTGGGCAAATCCATTGGGATGGGTGATGAAAGAAGTATATTCCAAGTTTTATCAGTTGAAAGGAGTTTGCAAGTTTGTTTTAAGGCTCTATCTATTTTCTTCTTTACCTAAAAACTAAATTGATGAAAGGATAAAGAAAATTGTGTCTGTGGTAACTAACAACCACTTTTAGCCAAGAGATTCGTCTTTTCATTTTCAGGCACCCCGCAATGGCTGGGAATCCACTGAAGCCATAAGCAATTGCATTGGACTGATTTATCTTAACCTCTTCAAGAAATAAACAATCATAATGTGTATAGGAGACAGTTACCAAGAATGCAGATTGGGAGTTAATAAAGATAACTGCTTTATTAAGATTAGTAGTTAGTCCAAGAAATTTTTTTTTCAAATATTTTTGTTTGCTACCATTTTTGTTTTGTACTTTTGCAGATATCTTTACAATTCTCCATTTAAATTTCATCCAAAAGGAAAAACATTCTAAAATATTAGAAATATAAGAAAAATAACGGATACTTTGTTCTTTACTCAATATTGAAAATGCGAGTATTTTGAGTTAAATTATTATTATTATTTTTTTTGAATTGTTAAATTCTTTTTTTTAATTAAACAGCAAAAAATTAAAGCATAAAATATTCCAATCAGTCTTCTCTCTACTGTAACATTTTAGTTATAAAAATAGCATATAATATTTTTCCAGTTAAAAGATTAAAAAAGGTTAATTTGCCTTTGTAGCCTTCACATTTGTTGACCGTTTTCGATAAATTCCAATTAGTCATTAGAACACATTACTGAAATTGATATTCGATGGTTCTTAGCAATTTAATAAGTATTCACTACTGTTCGCCAATAAATAGGAAAAAAAAAAGACATCGCCAATTTCTTTCTCCCAATCGATGCAATAAAAATCTAATTAATTTGAACTAAGCTCTCACGTGTCCTACATCGTACGTGATGAATGTGCGTATTATATTTGAAGAAATGAATTACTCTTCGAATATTTTTGCGTGTTGGGAATTAATTACCCAAAAAAATAAAGGCAGATACTGAAGCAGTAAAAGTGAAAATAAAAGTGTAAAATAAAGAATAAATTCGCCAACAAGTAAGAAAAATTCTTCCTCTTGATCAATAACAGCCTTATAAAAACTCGTGGATAATTTATAACCATTGATTGGCCAGAAGCTGTAACGAAATCTGATTAGTCGAGAGTGAACGTGGTTGGACTTCTTACTGGCTGTAGCAGAGGAAATGGTCTACATGATATGCCTGCATATAGACACTCATATGTGATCCCTGGATAACTGAATATAGATACCTGGGGTTGTTTCTAGACCCAAAATTGTCTTTCAATACCCATATTAAGAACACAGTTGCTAAAGCAACTGGTGCGAGTATTAAACTCCACTGCCTAATTTCTCGAAAGAGTAGGCTTGCGATCAAACACAAGCTTCTGCTCTACAAATCTATCATTAGACCTATCCTGGTCTATGGTAGCCCTATCTGGGCCTCTACCTCGCTCACAAACATCAAGAGACTCCAGGTATTTCAAAATAAACACCTGGCTATGATTGCTGACGCACCATGGTTCGTTCGTCGTAAGATCCTCCATCGAGATCTAGACGTCGAGCCTATTCCTGATTACATTATCAAAATTTCAAAGAATTTTCTTGAAAAATGTCCTCAGATTAGCAATGAGTTAATCCGTAGTCTGCCAACCTATCACCCAGGTGTGAAATCCTCTCAAAAAAGACCAAGGGCAGTCTACGACGTCTCCTATGAGTGCTTTCCTAAACTTAAGAAGCACCATGGCTGTTATTCTGAACAAGCGCAAGCGAGTTCAGGTAATGGGGTGAGCCTTGCTCATTGAGAATTTATCTCAATGCGTATCTGACGATTTAATTTGGCTTAAAACTATTTGTTCCCTTTAACTTTTAAGAACTGGCGCAGGGGTAAGATTCGGATCTTTGACCGCGAGGTTGAGGGTTCAGATCAGAATCCTGTTCCTTTTCTATCCCTTTTTACTGCTACGTTGTGCTTTAATGCTATTCTTATGACTTTCCGACTGGTAATTAAGTTAGGTTTTTATTTTATTTTTTCGTACGCTTTTTTACCCCTTTTTTTGTTAGGAAATAAAAGGATCAGCATAAAAATTATAAAAATAAAAATAAAAATTATAAAATCGAAAATCAAACAAAAAGTATAAAAGTTTGAAAACCAAATAAAAATTATAAAAAGAAAATTATCAATCACGGTTCTGTGATCGGCCTTTTTTTTGTGTGGGGATTTTTGTATTTTGCACCATATATAACCTTTTACCTTTCAGATGCTCCTATTGGCTCTCACCGTTCAGCATGATTTCCAATCAGTGATTAGTAAACAAAGGGTTGGAGGGTTTGTTTACGTTTTTGCAACAGTAAAAGGCATCGACAACTGGTCCCTAATTGTACCGAATTTAAAACTTAACTTTTAATTTCTTTTATTTTGTATCTTACTTTTTTATAAATAGTATTTTTTTCTTTTTTTTTGAGTACCTACTTAATGAATTTAGAAACATTTATCTTTTATTTTTTACTAACAATAATTAAGCAGCCATTTAAAATTCCAAGCTTATTTATGAATTAAGATGAGGAGGTTTAAGGGGTATTCCCCCCTGTTGGTACTCCGTAAACGGTACGCCAGTTGCCAGTACCCTAACGCAGTAAGGATCTTTTCACGTTGCCCCATATAACAGCTAAGAAGTGAACCTGAGAGTAGGTGCTTCGCTGTTTAATGGTGTGATTACAGATTTTGCTGTTCTGTTGCTGATTATGTAACTAATGGATTCTATCTTCCAACTTACAGAGTGCCACTGGCCATTATATACAACTGCAGATGCAGTTGTGAATGTAAAGCAGTGTATTTATTTGTAGATTGTGATAGCGATGGGGTTTTTGGTCATTTCACAGAGAAATCTATAGGTGTTTGTTTTGTCCTTTGTAATAATTGATTTGGGAAATTTTCTATGGCCATTTTGTCTGGCTTTTATAGTTGAAGGGATTTATTTTCAATTTATATAGATTAGAGGAATTTATTTAATATATATATATATTTTTTAATTTAAGAAGAAACATATTACATGAGGAATGTAATCAATATTTCAAAGACATAATCGTTTTTTTTTGTAATACAGCATCTATGAATGAACTATATTTTATCAGAAATTATTAACATAGAAGTTTTATTCTGATGTCAGATGACCTTTATATAAACATAATATGTAATACTTTTGCAAGTGTGAAAATTCTTTGTATTATAGTCAAAAGGTTTTTTTGACAAAAGTATAATCAATTTATTTACTTATAAAATAGCAAACACCTGATTCTTTTGTCAATGTTGAAACTACGGTTATTTGAGTAAAAATATTAATTTTTTTCCTTGAAAAGATAAAATTTTTTTATACTTAAAGAGTTGTTCAGTTAAATAGCAAGAATTAAAACATTAAATATTCCAATCAGTCTTCTCTCTGCTGTAGAATTTTAATTATAAAAATAGCATATAATATTTTTCACTTAAAAGGTTAAAAAAAAGGTTAATTTGCCTATGTAGCCTATACATTTGGTGACCGTATTCGAGAAATTCCAATTAGTCATTAGAGCACATTACTGAAATTGATATTCGATGGTTCTCAGCAATTTAATAAGTATTCACTACTGTTTGCCAATAAAAAGGAAAAGGGAAAAAAAGACATCGCCAATTTCTTTCGCCAAATCGATGCAATAAAAATCTAATTAATTTGAACTAAGCTCTCACGTGTCCTACATCGTACGTGATGAATGTGCGAATTATATTTGAAGAAATGAATTACTCATCGAACATTTTTGCGTGTTGGGAATTAATTATCCAAAAAAAAGGCAGATACTGGAGCATTAAAAGTGAAAATAAAAGTGTAAAATAAAGAATAAACTCTCCAACAAGTAAGAAAAATTCTTCCTCTTGATCAATAACAGCCTTATAAAAACTCGTGTATAATTCCTACCCATTGATTGGCCAGAAGCTGTAGCGAAATCTGATTAGTCGAGAATGAACGTGGTTGGACTGCTTATTGGCTGTAGCCGCGGAAATGGTCTACATGATATGCCTGCATATAGACGCTCATATGTGGAGTACATTATCCTAACGTAGCAAGGATCTCTTCACGTTCCCTCATATAATAGCTAAGAAGGGAACCTGAGAGTAGGTGCTTCGCTGTTTAATGGTGTGATTACAGATTTTGCTCGTTCTGTTGCTGATTATGTATCTAATGGATTCCTTCTTCCCAACTTACAGAGTGCCACTGGTCATTATATACATCTGAAGATGCAGTTGTGAATGGAGAGCAGTGTACTTATTAGTAAATTGTGATAGTGATGGGTTTTGTGGTCATTTCTGAGAGAAAACTATAGGTTTTTGTTTTGTACTTCAGATATATTTGTAAGAACTGGTTTTAGAACTTTTAATAGCCATATTGTCTGTTCTTATAGTAGAAGGGATTTATTTTCAATTTATATAGATCATGGTGATTAATTTAATAATTTTTGGATTTTTTTAAAAAATTTTTGAAGAAACGTATCACACGAGGAAAATGATGAATATTTCAAAGAGATTTTTTTTTTTTTTTGTAATACAGTACGTATGAACGAATTATATTTTTGTTTAGAAATTATTAACATAGATGTTTTATTATGATGTTAGACGGCCTTTATATAGATATAATACGTGATACCTTTGCAACTGAAAGCTTTCTTTACAAAAGTACAATCAATATATTTACTTATAAAATAACAGACACCAAATTCTTGTGTTATTGTTTAAAATAAGTGTACTTTGAGTTAAAATATTAAATGTTATTTATTGAAACGCTAAAAAGTTTTTTTTAATTAAGCAGTTGTTGAATTAAAGAGCAAAAAAATTAAAACGTAAATATTCCAATCAGCCTTCTCTCTGCTGTAGCATTTTAGTTATAAAAATAACATATAATATTTTCCAGTTAAAAGGTCAAAAAAGGGTAATTTGCCTTTGTAATTTTCAAATTTGATGATCGTATTCAAGAAATTCCAATTAGTCATTAGAGCACATTACTGAAATTGATATTCGATGGTTCTTGGCAGTTTAATAAATATTCACTACTCTTCGCCAATAAATAGGAAAAAAAAAAAAAAAAAAAAAAAATAGACATCGCCAATTTCTTTCGCCAAATCGATGCAATAAAAATCTAATTAATTTGAACTAAACCCTCACGTGTGGTACTTCGTACGTGATGAATGTGCGAATTATATTTGAAGAAATGAATTACTCTTCGAACATTTTTGCGTGTTGGGAATTAATTACCAAAAAAAAAAAAGCAGATACTGGAGCAGTAAAAGTGTAAAATAAAGAATAAAATCGCCAACAAGTATGAAAAATTCTTCCTCTGGATCAATAACAGCCTTATAAAAACTCTTGGATAATTCCTACCCATTGATTGGTCAGAAGCTGTAGCGAAATCTGATTAGTCGAGAGTGAACGTGGCTGGACTTCTTATTGGCTGTAGCTGAGGGAATGGTCTACATGATATGCCTGCATATAGACGCTCATATGGGAAGAACATTACCCTAACGTAGTAAGGATCTCTTCACGTTGCCACATATAATAGCTAAGAAGTGAACCTGAGAGTAGGGCTTCGCTGTTTAATGGTGTGATTACAGATTTTGCTCCTTCTGTTGCTGATTATGTATCTAATGGATTCTTACAGAGTGCCGCTGGTCATTCCATATAGTTGCAAATACAGTTGTGAATGGAGAGCAGTGTATTTATTAGTATGATGCGATAGTGATGGGTTTTGTGGTCCTTTCTCAGAAAAATTTATAGGTTTTTGTTTTGTCGTTCACGTATATTTATAAGAACTGGTTTGGAGAATTTTCTATGGCGATATTGCTTAAAACTTTGGTTGTTATAGCTGAAGGGATTTATTTTCAATTTATATACATTAGGGTGATTTATTTAATTATTATTTTTTTTTTCATTATTTTTTGAAGAAATATGAATGTAGTTATTATTTTAAAGCGTTCATCTAGTTTTGTAATACTGTACTTATGAATGAACAATATTAAAAAAAATATTAACATAGATATTTTTTTCTGATGTTTGATGCCTTTTATATAAATATAATACGTGCAAGTGTGAAAATTTCTTGATATTATAGTGGAAGGTTTTCTTGATAAAAGCACAATCAGTTTATATACTTATAAAATAACATACACGTTGTTCTTATCTCACTATTGAAAATGCGATTATTTGAGTTAAAATATTAAACGTTTTTTCTTGAAGTGTTAAATATGTTTTTAACTAAGCAGTTGTTGAATTAAAGAGCAAAAAAAAAAAATAATAATAATAATAAAGAATACATAAAATATTCCAATCAGTCTTTTCTCTGCTGTAACAATTTTGTTATAAAAATAGCTTAAAAGGTTAATTTCCTATGTAGTCTTCACATTTGATGACCGTATTCGAGAAATTCCAATTAGTTATTAGAGCACATTACTGAAATTGATATTCGATGGTTCTTAGCAATTTAATAAGTATTCTCTACTGTTCGCCAATAAATAGGACAAAAAAAAAAAAGACATCGTCAGTTTCTTTCGCCAAATCGATGCAATAAAAATCTAATTAATTTGAACAAAGCTCTCACGTGTCGTACTTTGTATGTGATGAATGCGCGAATTATATTTTAAGAAATGAATTACTCTTTGAACATTTTTGCGTGTTGGGCATTAATCACCAATAAAAAAAGGCTAATACTGGAGCAGTAAAAGTGTAAAATAAAGAATAAAATCGCCAACAAGTAAGAAAAATTCCGCTGGATCAATAACAGCCTTATAAAAACTCTTGGATAATTCCTACCCATTGATTGGTCAGAAGCTGTAGCGAAATCTGATTAGTCGAGAGTGAACGTGGCTGGACTTCTTATTGGCTGTAGCTGAGGAAATGGTCTACATGATATGCCTGCATATAGACGCTCATATGTGAAGAACATTACCCTAACGTAGTAAGGATCTCTCCACGTTGCCCAATATAATAGCTAAGAAGTGAACCTGAGAGTAGGTGCTTCGCTGTTTAATGGTGTGATTACAGATTTTGCTCGTTCTGTTGTTGATTATGTATCTAATGGATTCTATCTCCCAACTTACAGAGTGCCACTGGTCATTATATACAGTTGAAGATGCAGTTGTGAATGGAGAGCAGTGTATTTATTAGTAGGATGCGATAGTGATGGGTTTTGTGGTTATTTCTCAGAGAATTTTATAGGTTTTTGTTTTGTGTTCACGTATACTTATAAGAACTGGTTTGGAGAATTTTCTATAGCCCGATTGCCTAAAACTCTGTTTTTTTATTTTCAAGTAGAAATGAAATTGTGAAGGAATTTATTTTCAATTTTTATGCATTAGGGTTATTTATTTAATATTTCTTGAAGAAATATATCACAAGAGGATTTTAAAGAGATCTTCATGTTTTGTAATTCAGTACCTATAACCTATACATTTATAAAAAATACTTATATTATACTATACTTATATTATATAAAAATACTTATATTACTATAAATACTTATAAAATGTATAAGTATATTTATCTACATTTTCTGAATACTGGTTATATATCTACATTTTATAAAAAATATTCACATAGAAGTTTTATTCTTATATTATATTCATGGAAAGAGCTTCTAACAAGTAATATTGCAAGTGTTAAAATTCTTTGCATTATAGTAAAAAGTTTGCTTGACAAAATTACAGTCAATTTATTTAGAGTTTCAACATTAATGAATATAATGCAAGAGCAATATTTCGTTTTTGTAGGAAAAAAATTATAATGTAAGCTGTTACATTTGATAGACAATGGTACGCAATAAATATTATAACATTTATAAGAAAACAATGTATTTAATTCCCACATATCACTCTAATATATTGATTGAGGAACTAAAATGAAAGATACCACTGGTTTGTTTCTACTGATTGAGTGCATGTAATCTGTCTCTCAAATTATTGAATGTAATATTATATATAACAATTATAAAAAACAATTTATTAATTAATAATTCAGGCAGAACCCTAATGCAGTTGACAATTTGGAATTTAACAAGTGTTTTTATTATCAATATGATTTTAAAACGCAAAGGAATTCTAGAAAAAATCGAAAGGAATTATTTTTCTTTATATCTCTACAAGACATTACTAAAACACAATTTAATAAAAACGTTTAATTTATATGCGCATATGCTTATACAAATTGTGTGCAGAATAAAGAAAAAGTCCCAGAAATTTATTAACTCATAAGAAAAAAAAAATGTTCAATAATTGATCCCAACTGTCTTTCACTCTCGAAATGTGACAAAAGACAGTAAAAAGAATATTTATTAAGAATCATACATTCGTAAAATTATCCAGGTATAAATATTGCACTCGAAAATCAATTTTTTTATAGATATTTTACGACATTATACACGACAAAACATTACAGCAAAAGAAATGTTTATTTTTAAATGTTGAACAGTATAAAGTCCTCAGTTGATAATTTTTTTACAATAAAATAATATGAATATTAATTTTAATTTTTGAATGAAATATATCGTATCATTCGATTTTGTTTTAAAACATAGCTCCATAATCTCCAATTTCCTTATTATTAAAATAATAATTTATCGAATATTTATGAACCTTTTTTTATTTTTATTTATTTATTTATTTGCATCTCTACAACACAATGCTATAAAAACGTTAATATCACGTTTAATTTATATGCACATAAACTTAATACATTTCTCGGAATATTTTATATACAATTTGTATAATTCATAAATAAAAACGGTTCAATAATTGACCCCAAAGAGTCTTTAGCTCTCCAAAATATGAAAAAGGCAGTAAAAAGAATAAAAATATTTCATTAAACAAAAAATCTGATTCGGTCTTTTTAGGACGAATCCTGATCCAAATATTAAGCTTCAAATCACGATATTTCCGGCGTGCAAAATGAAGTGAAGTAAAGAGAAAGTTCAACACAGTGACCTCTCACAGCTCCGAATTTTGAAAGCTTGCCAACATAAATTTTGGGAAAAGGACGTTAAAATGATGAAAAATCACGAATATAAAAATTGATTTCTCTGATGCGAGATCGTTGATTTTGGTGGTTTGCACATTCTGCATACTAAACAGCGTTGCTGCACTTTTCCTAAATTTCCCCTGACGCGTTCTATTTATAAGTTCGTCGATCATTTTATACAAGAAATCGATTCGAAAATTCTTCTTCTTTTTTTTTTTTTTTTCCTGTTGACATTTTGTGGTGGCCAAATTACCATGTCATTCCTTTTAGCAATCAGCTTTAGAGAAAAAAAATATGTATGTATATTTATATTCGAAGGCATATCTTCAAAGTTTGATGAACAGCACTTTCTACTTTTATTTCTTAAAGAAAAGGTAAAAAAAAAATTTTTTTTTTTTATGCTGATGAGTAAGTTAATCAAGTTATTGAAGAGTGGATTTATGATTTGATATTAAAATGTCGCAGTAAATTATTTTCAAATTACAATTTTGAAAATCAGGAATTTACGTATTTAAAAAAAAAAAATACAAGAGTCATACTTTTGCAAACTTATCCAGGTATAAAATTACATTCAAAAATCATTTTTTTTTCTTTTGAAATGCAGTGGATAATCAAAGCTGTTGATATATTTTACGAAATTTAACACCACAACACATTAAATGAAAAGAAATATTTATTTTTAATTGTTTAACAGTATAAAGTTTCCAGTTGATAATATTTTACAATAAAATAATATAAATATTTTTTAAAGCATAGCTTGATAATATCCAATTTCCTTATTTTAAAATAATAATTTATCGAATATTTATGAACTTTTTTTTTTATTTTTATTTATTTATTTGCATCTCTACAACACAATGCTATAAAAAAGTTAATATCACGTTTAATTTATATGCACATAAACTTATACAAATTGTATATAAAATATTCCGAGAAATGTATTAATTCATAAATAAAAACGGTTCAATACTTGATCCCAAAGAGCCTTTAGCTCTCCAAAATATGACAAAAGACAGTAAAAACACAAACTAAAAACATTTCATTAAACAAAAAATCTCACTCGGTCTTTTTAGGACGAATCATGATACAAATATTAAGCTTCAAAGCACGATATTTCCCGCGTGCGAAATGAAGTGAAGTGAAAGTTCAACACAGTGACTTCTCACAGCTCCGAATTTTGAAAGCTTGCCAACATAAATTTTGAGTAAAGGACATTAAAATGATGAAAAATCAGGAATATAAAAATTGATTTTTCTGATGCGAGATCGTTGATTTTGGTGCTTTGCACATTCTGCATACTAAACAGCGTTGCTGCACTTTTCCTGAATTTCCCCTGACTCGTTCTATTTATAAGTTCGTCTATCATTCTATACAAGAAATCGATTCGAATATTTTTTTTTCTTTTGCTGTTGCCATTTTTTGGTGGCCAAATTAACATGTCATTCCTTTTATCAATCTGCTTTAGAAATAAAAATAAAATATTCGACAGAATGTTTTGAAAGTTTGAGAAATACAGGATTTCTTAAAGAAAATGTAAAAAATTTGGCTTTTATTATGCTGATGAGTAAGTTAATCAAGTTATTGAAGATAGGTTGCTGATTTGATTAAAGTGGTGGAGTAAATTATTTTCAAATTACAATTTTAAAAATCAGGAATTTATATTTTTATTAAAAATCTTACATTTGCAAACTTATCCAGGTATAAAATTAACATTCGAAAATCAAAGTTATTTTATATATTTTACGAAATTAAAGACTACAGCATATGGAATGAAAAGAAATGTTTATTTTTAAATGTTGAACGATATAAAGTCCCTAATTTATAATTTTTTAAAATTAAATGATATAAATATAATTTTAATTTTTGAATGAAATATATTCATATAATTAGATAATAGCTTCATAATTTTCAATTTCCTTATTTTAAAATAATAATTTATTGAATATTTATGAATCATTTTTTTAAATGATTCTTCGTGTTGAAAATTATTGCTCAAATTAGAATAGTACGTATATAGACTGTAAAATTAAATATTAATCTAAATTTATTAATAATAAATAATGTAATTTAAATTTAAATTTGAAATTGAAATTTTTTAAAAAATATTTTGACCATGTAATTATAATTTTCCATTACTTTTATTATAAAAGAAACAAAAGCCATAAAACGTTTTTCAAATGTTAATAATTTATATATACATAAAAAAATTTAAAATAAAAACAAAAATATTCTATATTATATCAACAAAAAATATTAAGCTATATATAAGCTATAAATATTATTTTTAAAGCTATTAAGTTTTATAATTAGGAAAAATGCATAAAAGCTATAATACGTTATTTGTGAAATTTGAAAAGTATTATTATAAAAAATGTTACATCATTTTAAAACAATGTAAACGAATAGAATAGAAAATTCATGGTAATAAAAAATAAAAAGTTATTTCATTTGAAATGAGGTGATAAATGTTATTAAATTAATTTCCATGACGTGAATGATAGGCCTTATAAATCATGCCATAGATATGAATAATAAATATCGGGAGTATACTAAATATGTGTACATTGAAATTTGCATATGAATGAAGGTATAACTTGAAGAAATATATCATTTTTAGCGTTTGTTTAATGATTGGTGGAGAGACGTTCTTTATTAATGGTTTCTTTTCACATAAAAATGGCTCCAAAATGACTTCGGCCTTCGCAGAGTAGAACGAAGTAATGTTAAATTAAAATTATTTTAACAGAAAATTGGGTACTTACGTATTAACGGTACCTTGGCGACAGACTTGGCGGTTTTTAAGTGTCGTCAATCATTATTATTTGGAATAAAAATATTTTGAAAGCGTTTTGATTTTAAATAAAGTGTTTCATATATATTTTATTATTTGGAACAAAACTTTTAAGTGTAGATTGCCGCCAAATCTGTAGCTGCGGTTGCCGCATTGTGATCTTTATTGGCGTAACTGTCGCCCAGGTACCGTTAATACGTAAGTACCGAAAATTGTTTAATTCATTTACTGAACAAATTATTACTAAATATTTCACTTTGAACAAAATCAATTTAATTTACGTAATAATGCCATTGTGTAAAAATTGAAATGCTAGAAAGTTAAAAATTAGTTGGCAAATGTAAGAAAGAAATGGGAAACATATTTGGCGCATTATCTCTATTTGAAGACTTTTTATGCGAATAAAAAAAAAGTAACCAAAAACGGTAAGTAATTTACATTGAAAATTGTTTCTGAATTAGAAAACTGATAAGAAAAAGGGTAACGTCTCGGCCTATATTAGACTTACAACGGCTTCAAGAAGAGGGCTATTTTCGGGTTCATGGAAACACTTTAATTTATATACGAATAATGATCTCTGGGTTATTATACAAGATATGAAAAATTAAAAATAAAATTTGATCACAAGTGCACGATTAAATCACAAGTACAGTTCACTGCAAGGTCGGAGATTATTCAGAGTTTTCGAGTCGACATCAAATCCAATTGTATGTTCTGCGATAGACCTTAATTATCGCACGGCGTGTTAAAAAAGAGGTTCACTTTGAAAAACAGGCTGAAACTCCGGTCTATTCAGTCAGTTCAGAAAGAGAAAAAAAATCTGATCGACTTGCCACAGAATTTTCTACACACACATAAAAAAACTTTTCTGTAAGAGGAGGGGAGGGGAGCCAGTTTCCCTCACTTCTCCCAGGAGTGGACATTTCTCAACTCGTGGTCTATCACCGTTCACGATGGAATGTATAGTTCATATTCAATCTGTTGTTGTTTTGACCCGTTGAGAGCTGTTGTCGATTCGACCGAGGTCGTACAGACCTAGAATCGCTAATTTCCCGAGTCTCATAATACCGAATATCTGCTATCGGATTTGTTGTCAGATTGTTCTCTTTAGCACAAAACACTAATTGCATCTAATATAAATGTCCCCAATACTACTTGACGGCTGTCAGATTTAAGTGATAGGTTGTTATTTTATATTTGTCAAAGAATATACATTTTTCTCTTCTTGGAATGAGATGTCAAAACTCTCCCCGTGTGAAAAAATGCTGCTACAGTAACGATACGTATTTTATATCTTGGAATATATTGGAGTACCACCCCTTTGAGAGCTACCTAATTAAGGCATTTAAAAAATAAACCGAATGCGAATTCAAACTTAAATAATGATAAAAACTACTAATAATGAAACATTATCATTTGCATATTCATTAGGATTAACTGAATTTGATGGTAAAAATTATTATTCACTTATCAATTTTGTATAAATATTTACATTACACAACATAAATTATAAGGATATTTATATTCCAGAGCATTTTTATCTATTTTTTAACTCTTGAAGAAGAAATTCCTTTTTACTGATGAAGTCAAATTCCGAGAATGAGAAAGACATATTGAAGCAATTTAAATATTTCTCCAGCATAAATCTTTAACAATAAAATAATACTTAGTAGAGAAATAAATTTAAATATACCTGTTCCATTTTGTGAAATGCATCTTTTCGAAGTTGCCTAAGCAAATCATAGTACGACATACATTTCTCTGGAATACCACATTTTGAGAGTGACCGAATTAAGGCATTTAAAAAATTAACCGAACGTAAATTTGAATATAAATAATAATAAAAACCACTAATAAGGAAACATTATTATTTACATATTGATTAGATGACAGACTAATATATAAATATCACACCAAAGAATCTAAGACCGCTAAAAGCCGTCCTGAAAGGACTCCCCGTCAGTTACACTGCCGAGGAGATATCTGCAGGACTATCCGAACTTGGACTTATTATTGAACAAGTGCGCCAACTTACCAACCTCAAGACCAAGGCACTAATTCCAGTGTGGCAGTTGGTGTATAAAAAGTGTCCTGAAAATTCAAAAATTTTTCAAGTTGATAGATTGCTCCACCTCTCGGTGCGCGTGGAAAAATTCAACAGGAAGCCGGGTGCTTCCCAATGTTTCGCGTGCAATCTTTTCCATCATTCGGCAAAGAACTGCCATTACAAGAAACGTTGTCTGAAATGTGGTGGCGAGCACTACCTGAAGGATTGCACAATTCAGGACAGGATTGAAAATCCTACCTGCATTAACTGCCACCAGATGGGGCACCTTGCCGCATGGCGCGGTTGCCCGAAATTCCCGAAGCCACGCCTTCCACCCAATCGCAACGTCGAGCCGCCGAAGACAACTTTCAACAGTCGACCAGTCACGCCTGGTGTCTCCTACGCAAGTTTCTTGCGTGGGCCGCCGCCAGCTGCTCCATCAGTGATTCCCGATAGCCAAAACATCTGGCAAGATTTTGATCATGATACGGCTGCCAAAACAGTGTATATCCTACAGGAAGTTTCCAGCCTTTTCAACATGCATGGTGGTATAGACAACTTCTATGCACAATTAAAAAATGCTAATTCACCTTTTGAAAAATTTCAAATCATCGCTAAATGTTTCAAATTAAATATTTAATTGCTTTTCCAAATTTTCATTGTACCATGATTTCTTCGGTTTTTCCGTTTCTTTTTCACAAATGTCTAATGTTTCTTTTTTTTTTTTTGCCGTGTGGACATGACCAATGCTCACTGCCTTCTTTTTTATAGTAATGTACTGTTTTTCCAATGTCTTTTACTGTAACAGATT
>BPLQ01014250.1:0-10838 GCA_021605075.1 Caerostris darwini
GATAAATATTTAATCCATTTTAGTCTTTTTTTGCAGTATTTTTATTAATCAATTATATTTACAATAATATGTAATAGATGTATATTAGAAAAATTAAAAATAATGTTATGCATATTTTTAACTATATTTTACAAACTCTTTTTAAAGAGATGTTTTTAAAATGTAACATTTATATAGTAACAAAACAATTCAAATTTGGTACACTTTTCCTACTGCTTGCTCATTAATTAAATTTATTCTTCCTGTTTCCAATTTTGAATCGTAGAGTTTTTATTTTTAACTTGCATTACAAAGTCATACTAAATATTTGTAGTTAATCTATATTTTACTAGTTCCTTAGACAATTGTTTATAAATGTAACAATTGTGTAGTTACAAAACAATTCAAATCTGCTACTTTTACTAGTACTTGTGAGATTAATTAAATTAATTCTTCCTGTTTCCAATTTTGAATGTAAATTTCTAGTTTTAGTTTGCATTACAACGTCATGCTAGATATTTGTAATTAATCTATATTTTACAAGCTCTTTAAACAATGTTTTAAAATGTAATATTTATGTAATTACAAAACAAATCAAATCTGTTACTTCTACTAGTGTTTGCTAATTAATTAATTTATTCTTCCTGTTTCCAATTTTTAATGTAAGAAGATGAAAATATATATATATATATACACTCATGTCCATAAATTAAGGATAATTCAGAATCACACAGAAATTGAACTCTAAAATAAAAATTTCACCTGTAGAATTATCACACACATCTTGAAGAAGAATATGCAAATTACAGGAAACCACTAGATGGCGCGGATAGTACGTCACAATGACGAGAGTGTAAGAGTGGGGTATATAAGGAATAGTGGCAAAGAAGTAAAATTGTTCACAAGCGCTTTAAAAGCCTTTCAGTGCAATAACCGCATAGTTATGGTACAAAGGAAGCATTTGGATGATTTTTTACGTGGTAGAATTATCGGACGACTGGAATGTGGACGTACCCAGCTGGTAACCAGGTAGAACTTGCATCGCCCAGGTGTCATCTCCAGGCTTTACAACGCCGAAGAGGACTGGTATTTAGCAGTTACTGCCAAAAGAAACAGACGGAGTCCAAAAGAAACAGCATCAGACCCGACCTGTCTGTCAGCTCTCTTCAGCTACCGGTACGACAGTTTCAAGGCAGACCGTGTACAGACGCTTAGGGCACATTGGTCTGTATGCTCGTAGGCCTGTTTGGTGTGTTCCACTTACCGCAACTCACTGTCACCTGCGATTAACCTGAGTAGAGAGATGCATTGTGGACACCACAGCAGTGGTCTTCTGTGATGTTTTCCGGACGAGTCCAGGTTTAGTTTGCAGTCTGATTCTCGGCGGACTTTCATATGGAGAGCGCCAGGTACACGTTACCACCAAGAGAACACCATTGAACGACACCGTTACGGTGGTGCAGGAGGGCTCGTTTGGGAGGAATTATTCTTCGTTCCAGAACTGACCTGCATGTTCAGAGTGTAACGATGACAGGCCACATCTATCCGGATGTCATTCTGGAAAACATGTACGTTAGTTTCGGGGCGCAATGGGTGCTGAATTTCTGTTTATGGATGGCAACGCCTGTCCTCACCTTGTAAACATTGTAGACGAATGCCGTCAATTGGAGGATATCACCCGTATTGATTGGCCAGCATACTCACCGGACTTGAATCCAATAGAGCATGTGTGGATATGCTTGGCCGACGAATTGCAGCCCGTCAACCCTCCCATCTGTCAACCGAACTTCGGAGAGCATTGCTTGATGAGTGGTGTAATATTCCCCAAGATCAGATTGATAATTTGATACTCAGCATGCCTAGGCGTTGTAAGGCCTGTATTGCATCGTCCGGGAGACATACTCCATATTAACCATCATACTAACCATGTTATACTGTTTTTTGTAAAAAGGTTCTTTTTTTAAATTTGCTCCAGGGAGTAAAAATCGCAATTTTTATTAATTATGTCAAACATAGAGCATCATTTTTGCTCTTTACCTTTTGTTTAATAAATAGACTTTACAAATAAGTCAAATTTGTTTTGCTTCTGTCTCTTTTTTTGCCTGAACTTCATTATCCTTAATTTATGGACATGAGTGTATATATATATATATATATTTTTTTTTATTTTTTTTATTTTTAACTTGCATTACAAAGTCATACTAAATATTAGTACTTCATCTATATTCCACAAACTCTTTAACGTTTTTTTAAAAATGTAACATTTATGTATTTACAAAACACCAAATTGCTACTTTTATTAGTGCGTGTTGATTAATTAAATTTACTCTTCCTGTTTCCAATTTTTAATGTAAGTTTTATTTAGAGGATAATTTTTTTTATTTTTAACTTGCATTACAAAGTCATGCCAAATATTTGTAGTTAAATGACACTTAAATGTAAAAAATTTTCTCATGTTAAAAAATAACTAAGGAAAGCCAATATTTGTTTTTGCGTTTACTAAGTAACTATATGGAGAGGATTGTAAGATACATCATTCTTTAAAACTTCTGTTCGAAATCTAATATATTTACTTAACAACAAACAATATGACTATTGCTTTTTTGTGGAATTCCTACAGTCTTAATGAGAAAAATATTTCTCACAATAAATGAAAAATTGAGTCTATAAATCCTGCAACAAAATTTGCTGCAAGAAGGTTTCGTTGCATCCATTTTTTTTCAATGCACCTATGAGAATCGAAAGAAAAGAATTCGTCGAAAACAAATCGCAGATTTATATAAAAAAAATTTTTCACTCTCTGGCATCTTTCAATCCTTAGTAACTGGCATTTCTCACGTATTTTTTCCCTCGCCAAATATGCCATAAAAATAAATTCACTGCCGAAACAATAATTCACAACGCCTATTCGACAAAGCGTATCATTTTTTTTCCCTGCCCAAATGGGGAATTACGAATCTAAGCTGGATTTCGGTGTTTAAAAATAAAACATCAAAGTAAAAATTATCCCTCTCTCCCTACGTATTCGCGTGTGATTATAGCGCGCAAACATTTCTTTGGCAAAAATTCATGCGGGAATGCCACCCTAATCCCCAGTTATTGCGACCCTAGTCTGACATATTGCTCGCCAATCCGCTCTCTTTTGCTTTTTTTTATAATTCTGAACTATAAAATGTTCTGTGATTTGGCGCTAGTTGGCCTAAATTTTAAACAGAATGATTCTTTTTTTATTGCATGATATTATATCTATGTAATACACATTTTACAATATTGTTACAAATTTGTTTGATATATGGTTTGCTAATTCACTTTCTTTTTTTTTTTTTCTTTACGTAATTCTGAAATTTAGAATGTTTAGTGATTTGACACCATGGTGTTGGCGTAAACTTTTAACAGAATGCTTATGTTTTTTTTAATAAATTGCATGGTATTATATCTGTATAGTACATAGTTTACAACATCGTTAAAAATTTAATTGATATTCGCTAATCCACTCTCTATTGCTTTTATATATATATATATATACATATATAATTTTGAAATATAAAATGTTCAGTGATTTGGCGCTAGTTGGCGTAAATTTTAAACAGAATGCTTGTTTTTCTTTTTTAATAAATTTCATGGTATTATATCTGTATCTGTATATTACAACATATTTTTACTTGATATATACTTACTTTTTTTTATAATTCTAAATTATAGAATTTTATTTGGCACCAATTGGCGTAAATTTGAAAAAGAATGCTTTTTTTTTTTTTTTTTTTTTAATAAATTGCATGGTATTATATCTATATATTACATATTTTACAACATCATTAGAAATTTATTTGATATATAGCTCGCTAATTCACTTTCTTTTGGGGGGTTTTTATATCCATAATTCTGAAATTTAAAATGCTTAGTGATTTGGCGCTACTTGGCTTAAATTTTGAACAGAATGCTTGGTTTTTTAATAAATCTCACGATATAATATGTATTACATGTTTTGCAGAATGGTTACAAATTTATTTGATATATAGCTCACTAATCCACTCTCTTTTACACATTTCTTTTTATATATATAATTCTGAACTAAAAGCTTTTTCCAGTGATTTGGCGCTACGCGTAAATTTTAAACTGAATGATTTTTTTTTTTAATAAATTGCATGGTATTATATCTGTATATTACATATTTTACAACGTCGTTTCAAAATTATTGGATATATTGCTCGTTAAAACACTCTGTTTTGCTTTTTTTAATGATTCCGAACTATAAAATGTTCTGTTATTTGTCGTTAGTTGGCGTAAATTTTAAACAGAATGCTTGTTTTTTTGCTTTTTTTTTTTAATAAATTACATAGTTCTATATCTGTAAATTATGCATATTTTACAACATCGTTACAAAATGTATTTGATATATAACTCGTTGATCCACTCTCTTTGAAGCTTTTTTTTTATAATTCTGAAATTTAAAATGTTGAGAGACTAGGCGGTGAAGTTTGAAGCGTAAATTTTAAAATAGAATGCTCGTTTTTTTTTTTTAACATATATTTTTAATAAATTGCATGGTATTATATCTGTAAATTACATATTTTACAAATATTTCATTAAATTTATTTGATATATAGCTTGCCAATCTAGTTTCTTTTGCTTTTTTTTTTTTTATAATTCTGAACTCTAAAATATTCAGTGGTTTGGCGCTAGTAAATTTTAAACAGAATGCTTGTTTTTTTAATTGCATGATATTATATCTGTATATTCATATTTTACGATTTTGGTTACAAATTTATTTGATATATGGTTTGCTAATTCATTGTATATATATATATATATATATATATATATCTGTATATTAGATAGTTTATAACATCGTTAAAAATTTAATTGATATATAGTTCGCCAATCCACTCGCTATTGCTTTTTTTTTTTATATTTATAATTCTGAAATATAAAAATCTTCAGTGATTTGGCGCTAGTTGGCGTAAATTTTAAACAGAATGCTTGTTTTTCTTTTTTAATAAATTTCATGGTATTATATCTGTATATTACATATTTTACAACATCATTTCAAAATTATTTGATATATAGCTCTTGTTTTTTTATAATTCTGAATTATAGGAATGCTCATGATTTGGCACTAATTGGCGTAAATTTTAAAAAAAGAATGCTTGCTTTTTGATTTTGTTTTTAATTAAATTACGTAGATATATCTGTATATCACATATTTTACAACATCGTTATAAATTTATTTGATGGAATGGCCAACCGCTAATCTACTCTTTTTGCTTTTTTTTATAATTCTGAACTATAAAATGTTGAATGATTTGGCGCTAGTTGGCGTACATTTTTTAAACAGAATGTTTTTTTTTTTTAAATGGTTTTTATGCTTTTATGGTTTATAAGTTTTTTCTTTCTACGTATGGTTTTTTAAATACATGGTATTATATCTATATATTACATATTTTAGAACATCGTTTCAAAGTTATATGATTTATATAGCTTCTAATCTCTCTCTCTTTTTTGCTTTTTTTTTTTTAATAATTCTGAATTATAGAAGGATGTGTCACTAGTTGATCGTAATTTTTTTACTAAATTTGGGAATGTTTTTTTTTTTTTTTTTTATAATCTTTATCTTTTTATATTTTTTTTTATAATAAATCTTCATTTGAAATATTTCATACTTTTTTATATTATTTGTTAATTAATCTTCTTTTGTTTTTCAATGTTTCGTTATTCTAAATTATAAAATGCGCAATGGTTTGGCACTAGTAGGTGAAATTTAAAAATTTAAAAATTAACTATAATACATAACATTATATCTTTATAATCAATAGTTTTTAAAGTTTTTTAATAAGATATTTAGCGATGAACTGGAAGATAGACAATTTATTATAATTAAAATTAAAAAATTACGCCAGTTATAAAATCCATTTTTACCTAATTTTTTCAACGATAAATGATTTATGTAATTAAAATGATCAGATAGATTGTAGTTTAAAATGATCAGATAGATTGTAGTTTAAAATGATCAGATAGATCGTAATACAAACGAATGAATATTTTAATCTATTCCTGCGCTTTTTATAAAATACAAATTGATATGAATTTTTACTAAATAACAATGCTTTCTTACATATTATTAGATAAAACTATACATGAAATTATAAGTTTGACAAATTATCTATATTTCTTCATTTTAAACTTAAATATTAATGAAAATATTTTTATAGTAAATGTATATATATATATAGCTATAGAAAATATAGAACATAGAAAAAATAGAAAATGCAGCAGTAGTAAATGTATTTGAAACACGCCTGTAAATATTTTTTAAAAGAATTTAAAAACATCTTTCTGTAAATAACATACCATATGCAACAAAAAGGTACTAATTTTAATTTTTATTTACTACAATTACACTTGCTTTAAAAATTAGTACCTTTAAAACACTATAATATAATTATATAAAGCTGTGTTTAATAAAAATTTTACACTGCTCATACGAAGAAATTAAATTTCACATGCATTTTACCTTTATGCTTTTTTTGAATTCCTGATACAAAAATTGAAATTACGACAATTAGAATATTTCGTAATTCTAATAAACGCTTAACCTGCATTTATATCAATCGTCGCTTGTATCTCAATGTTTGTGTTCTCTCTATCCCAGATTTGTTTAAATGTAAACCGTTCATTCCAAAGTAAATCTTTTAGTAACTAAACAATAAGTTTTACACAGATTTTGTTTAAATGTAAACCGTTCATTCCAAAGTAAATCTTTTAGTTACTAAACAATAAGTTTTACATTCCCAGATTTGTTTAAATGTAAACCGTTCATTCCAAAGTAAATCTTTTAGTTACTAAACAATAAGTTTTACATTCCCAGTAAGCCTATTAGTTACTAAACAATAAGTTTTACATTCCCAGAACTGTTTAATGTAAACTGTTCATTCCAAAGTAAACCTATTAGTTACTAAACAATAAGTTTTTACATTCCCAGAATTGTTTAAATGTAAACCGTTCATTCCTAAAGTAAACCTATTAGTTACTAAACAATAAGTTTTACATTCCCAGAATTGTTTAAATCTTTAAACCGTTCATTCCAAAGTAAACCTATTATTACTAAACAATAAGTTTTACATTCCCAGAATTGTTTAAATGTAAAAACTGTTCATTCCAAAGTAAACAGTTACTAAACAATAAGTTTTACATTCCCAGAATTGTTTAAATGTAAACCGTTCATTCCAAAGTAAACAGTTACTAAACAGTAAGTTTTAAAGTCGCATATTTATTTAAATGTAAGCCGTTAATTCCTTTTAGTTACTAAACAGTAAGTTTTACATTCCCATATTTGCTTTATGTAAACCGCTCATTCCAATGTAAGCCTTCTAGTTACTAAACAGTAAGTTTTCCATAATCAATATTTCAATGCTTTATTTAATTCTTTCATGATTTGTACTATATTAATATTTATTCAAAGTCATCGATGTATATTACCTCGTTTAAAAATGCTTTTTCCTTCAATTATGACATTTAAAATAACTTCACTTAAAATTTAAATCGAAAATATTAATATTTTTTAAAATTATTATTTAGAATAAAATTTACCTTCAACTTATAAGAATTAATCTTAACAATGACCTTAAACAAATAAAACTTATAAAGACTCGTAAACATTTAATTTATTATAACTTGTAAATAAATAAAAGCACTTCATGAGATATGACACATTAAAAATCATTATTTAAAATCATACGCATACATTAAAAATGACACATTGGCATTAAAATAATCTTCATCGTTGGCGCAACAGCCCCATGGTGGGCCAAGTCCATCTGCCTACTGGCAGATTTTAAGACATGAGATGTCTTTTACGGGATAGGGGTTGGCCGCCCCCGCCTAACGCTCTTCAGTCAGACCGGGACCTACGGCTTAAAAGTGGATTCCAAAATCACTACAAACATCCATGGCACTGTCAGGGTTCGAACCGGAAACCCTGTGCCAAGCGCTAGCCACTCGGCCATTCAGGCCCCCATTAAATTAAATAGATATTAAAAAATCATTAAAAAATCACATTTATTTATTAAAAATAATTACGTTTATCCTTTGCATTTTTGTTTTAATTTTAATTTTGCATACTAAGCCAAAACTGAATTCACATTTTAAGTAAACACTTTCATAAACAGACATTTTAAAATATCCATTAGCTTAAAATGTTGAAATTTAGTACATGCTTTTTAAAAATTTAAGTCAAGTAATATAAAAAAATGCTTCCTTCCTACTTAGGTCAAACAAAGAAAATTTTATTTTTTTAGTTTCTATTAAATAATTACAATTAATATAAATATGTATAGACATAAGACAGAAATCACAGTATTGGTGGCAAAATAGAAAGCTAATTTCCTTGCAATTTTCCTTCTATATATGGTATTAGGATTATTAGTTTTGTTAGTTACTGTTTATTCGCTTTCTAATTAAATTTAATTAATGAATTAATAATTGAAAAAACTGTATAAACATCAAGTTTCATCCACTACAAGTTAAAAAAAAATGTATTTGAACTTGAGTGGATGAATAAAAATATTTTATTAAAGACTGAAAATTTGAACCGATATATGTATATCTCAGGGATAATGTGAACTAATAGTAAGGGTGAAAAGAAAAACATTGTTAATTTTGTCACGATTATCTTGCAATTGCTTTAAACAGGATTTTGAACAATTGAAGTACTAAAAAAAAATGAACTCGGAAATGGTGACATATCTCTACGTTTCAGAAATAATGAAATGACGTGTCAGACAGAAACAGAGATGCATTTTGAATTTGAAAAAAGATTCACGCAGTTCGAAACTGCCGGGGTCTATCAACTTCGCCGCCAAGGGTGAGCTAAGGAATTTTAAAATTTGAAAAACTCATGGTTTAAACCTTATCTCAACAATAAACAAGAACAACTCTTAAATCAAGTCCCGGCAATATTTTCACTATTTTATTTCCCTAGGATAAAGAAATGTTTGAAAATTCCTGGTACGCCACATAAATCAATTGATAGAGGGATTGCAGAAGGAATCAAATCTTCAATAAGACATTTTTTTAAATCAAATGTTTGTCATAAAGCTAAAATGTAAAAGGTTCTCTAAAAAATAAGATTAAATTAGCCTAACTCGATAAATAAACCGGTTTGAATTAAATTAGCATAATTCGATAAATAATTGGTTTTTAGTTAAATTAGCCTTGCACTGTGTTAGCGTGCACCAGCCGTGCGGAAAGAGACTTGGGTTCCGGCCTCCTAGTGACATTTGTTACAGTTACTACATTCTTCTATAAGAATGCTACTTACATAAAGGATTACAACAACATGCATCAGTTTTAAAAATTCCTATTAAGAAGATAATGTATGTAGATACAACTACTCATTGAAAAATATCAGCTAGCATGTTAAATTTGTATATAGGGCATTTTTAAACCTGAATATCTTTTGCCATACAAAATATTACCTACAAATGAATTCTAACAAAAAACATCAGTTTTTAAAATTCGTGTAAAAAAGGATAACTTCAAATAACAACCACTCATTGAAAAATACCGGTGAACGCATGGGAATTCGTATACATATCCATTCGTATCGTTTTTTTAAACACCTGAATATCATGCCATACAAATATTGCCTACATAATTAATTTTAGCAACAAACATAGATATTAAAATTCGTATAAAAGGATAACTTCAAATAACAACCACTCATTGAAAAATACCGGTGAACATGGGGAATTCGTATACATATCATTCGTATCGTTTTTAAACACCTGAATATCATGCCATACAAATATTACCTACATAGTTCATTGCCTATACTTACTGATTTTAAAATTCGATATAAAAATTCAATTTTCAAAATCCAACTCTCTGAGAAATATCTACCACCATGTCAAATTCGTATATATAGTATTTTCAGACACCTTAATATCATGCCATACAAATATTTTTTTTTTCCAATGGCAGATTATGAACAGTTACAGCAAAAAAAGTACAACGAAAAAAAAAACATACAACATACAACAACAAAATAATACAACAAAACATGCTGAAACAGAGTTCATTAATCTAACAATAATGCCAAGTTGCAGATCTTTTAGCCACTAAAAAGTGTTACCAGGTGCACCACGGGGAGGTAGATCTTTTGCGCACCCGCCATACAAATATTTCCTATATAATAAATTTTAGCAACAAACGTTGATTTTAAAATTCGTATAAAAAATAACTTTAGACACCAACTACTCACTGAAAAATATCGACGAGCACGTCAAATTCGCATACATAGTACTTTTAAAAACCTGAATACCCTTCCATACAAATATTACCCACTTTAACATCGAGCATCAATTTTAAAATTCGTATAAAAGGATAATTGTAGACCCCTACCACTCAATAAAAAATATCGACGAACATGTAAAAAATTTGTATATAAAGATAAAAATCTGAATATTTATGCCATACAAATATTATCCACTTTTTACAACAAACATCAGTTTTAGAAATTCGTATAAAATGGTAACTTTAGACAAGCAATCACTCACTATATAAAATATCAGGGCAGACGAAAATATAGTATGTGGAGATTACGTATATATGTAGTATTTTTAAAAAGCGAGATATCATACACATGCAAATATTACATACACAGTGGATTTGCAGTTTCCAGCATCGGTTTAATATTCGTATGAAAAGTATAAATGTAGACTCCAACCACTCTTTAAAAAATATCGACGCTTCCCTAAATAAAATTCACATATATATAGTATGTTTTAAAACCACTTAATAACATGCCATACAAATATTAAAACATCGATTTAAAACTCCGTATAAACAAGCATCATGTTAAC
>BPLQ01014251.1:0-12499 GCA_021605075.1 Caerostris darwini
AACACTAATGAATATTTTGAGGTGACATTTCAAACAAATGTGAAGGACAGTGCCAGCAACCTAAAAAAGAAAAAATTGATCTTACTTTTTGGACACAGTAGTATAGTGGAAAAGAAATTACCTTTACACGGAATGCCACGAGCTGGATTTCCTGTGAAGCCAGGTTTACAGACGCAATCACGTACAGACGTTTTCCCTTCACCATCTGTCTGAGAATCAGGAGGACAGTCTATGCAGGATGCGTCGGTCACGGATTGATACGAATTTTTACGGCAGCCTTCAAAGAAAAGAGTCATTCAACACAAAATATATACAAAAACAAACATTTGGGGATATCCCCTTTAAACAACGATATGTCTTGTGAGTCGCAGCCCAACTCTATTCCTGAGCTTAAACCATAAAACTCATTAAAGCATTAAAAATTTTATTTATTTATATCATTATTTGATCAATGTTCGGCAACTATAATAACTTAAAATATTCATAAATAACGAACTTTTTGTTTTCGTATCAATGCACACATTGTATTTTTATTTTTTAAGTTGTTTCTCTTCAGTGATAAAAAGATTAGTGATTTAAAATAAACTTTACGCGAAAAGAAATAAAAAAATATATATTATACAAAAAACTGTACTAATTTATCGAGGTAAACCTCCTAAATTGTACGTTACCTGCTAATTTTTTTTTTTTTTTTTTTTTTTGCTAATCAACTATCAGTTCATATGCAGTCAGAGACAGCTATATATTTTCCAAATACAACCTCAGATATTTATTTAGTTCTTGGGACGAGATCTCAAAAGGTTAAAAACATTGGACACCACTGATCTAAAGATATGAGTTAGAAATGCGAAGGAATGCCGCACTTTTTGTTACCTTCGCACTTGAAGCCATTGTAGGAGATGTAACCAGCTCTGCAAGAACAGCTGTAGCCTCCTTCAGTATTGTGGCAGTCATGGTCACATTTGTTCAGAACACTGTTTGCGCATTCGTCCACATCTGAAATCACAGGAAAGGGAATGCTTTAAAAGGTGGAGAGATAGTTTTGATAAAATTACAACATAGAGGTTAAAATAACATTAGGGGTTGACAATCGACAAGTGGTGCTGTTTTAAATTGCATGCGTACAGGAATTTATTTGATGAACGATACTCCAGAAAACATTGGTTGTACGTTGAGGAAGAATTTGAAATTGAGAACATGCAGCTAATAAAGTGGCCAGCTTTTGCACCAGATTTAAATTCCACATAACATAGGTGGGGGGTACTGAGAATATGCATTTCAAGTGGGCCATATTTGCAGGAAAATAACTTATATTAAAATGATATTTAATGAAGAATCGGAACTATTACCTCAACAACTGTTTGATTAATCGGTGTTGTGCATAGAAAAATTATACTTTTTTTATTGAGGGACATTTATTTCTTATTCTAACTTTTGGGAAGACAATTCCATATGTGAATTCCATTGTTTAAGCGAAATAGATAAATATCTGTTTCATTCCATGCAGTACGAATGCTATAGAATTTTGAGCAGAACTAATTTTATATTTTCTTTAAATACCAAATACCGGCTGTATACTCTAAGTTTTCTCAACTCGTTAGGATTCCATACTCTCTCATACTTTTTCACACTTATTATCTTGACTTACATATGTGAAACATAAATTATTTGTTTAAAGAAACATAACCACAGAAAATTTAGGCCAAATTATAAAGCGAGCCATAGCATCACACTCTACGCATTTTTCAGTATGATCCATTGTTTGCCATGCATTGATTCTAATCTGAGGCATAAAGATTCGAGATCCTCCATGTATAAATTCATTTCTATTACATTTCACAGATTCATTTTAAATCAAATTAAGAGGCGTTCTTTGTTTGCGTTGATAACTAAATAATAAAAAGTGTATATTTTTATTAACTTAATAAGTTACTGAAGTAAACTCTGAAAAACTTTCGAGGATGAAAACTTTTTTTGTGTGTAGCCAGACACTTACCGACGCAAGTTCTCCTGTCCGGAAGGAGTCGGAATCCTTCGGGGCAGGAACACTGAATATCACTGTGCCATTCTCTGCACACGTGAGAGCAGAATCCGTTGCTATCTGCACAGGACCGTGGAACTGTAGGTCTGGAATCAACTGGCTCGACGAGTTCTGCAGAAAGATGAACAGTGTCAGAAACCATGTACGGGGAATGCATGAAACTCTTATTCGTTAATTTAAAAGAAACTGTGAGGACGACAACATTATTAACGGGATTCATATTTTGCCTTAGTAGTGAAAACTCATTAGGGCAATTCAAGTTTAAATCAAAGTATTTTGATACTCATTTCAGTAGAATTGAAATAATTAAGTACACTACAGCCTACAACTCCCTAAGTAAATGGTGACAAAGTAACTTGAGATAAAAGAACATCTTATGCGGTTCGGCATTGGATTTGAATTGCTTATAGAATTTTACACGTTCTTCACTGTTTGAAATCTCCTATTCAGAGAAGGCTTAAATTGCTATTAATTAAGCTTGTCTTGAAACGATGGTGATTGTGACTCCAATTTAATTATATCTTCTTATGAATGGGTGTCGATATTTGCCGGATTTTAATTTTATCCTCTGCTAACAAAGAATCCCACACAATGTCAGCCTTCCAAATACACACAGGTTCAAAGTTCTATTTGTGTCTATGGAAAAAAAAATACAAATAGGCCCAAGTTTAATTATAGACTTAATCTGGTGATGTATTTATTTGAAGCGTATACAACTGCGCAACATTACAAGAAATTAAATGACTGTGGAGGAGTAATTTTTGAAACAGAATTACTGTATATATTTTTAACAGAAAAAGAATTAAATACTAGAATAAAAGAATTAATTACTAGTACAAGAATTAAGTTCTGATTTTTCTGAATTCTGAATTTTCTAATGTACAAACCTACCAAAAAATTAAGCAAGAATTACATTCTGACTCAGTAAAAAAAAAAAAATCTTTTTTTTTATATCATTTTTTTTTTATCTTTTCATAAAAGCAAAGTCAAGTTTAGTTTATAGTAACTGTTTATTAGTAAGGAAGTTTAGGAAATTGGTACAGTCTGATGCTTTGCATGGAAAAAATATTTGTTTTCATAATGAATATTCAGGAAAAAAACTAAAATGTCGCATATACAAAACATATCGCAATTGCGTGTGTTAGAAATGCAAGGAAGTCTCACTTTCGCACCGAATCGCCCTGGCGACAAAACCCTCTGGACACAGACATTCATAACTTCCTGGGGTGTTGACGCATCGAAAGCATTCGAATTCGCCCGAAGAACACTCGTCGATATCTGCATGGGGGAAAAAAACATGTTACTTCGTTACACTTTATGTTGACTTCAGGCAGCTCATCAAGATATTCAAATTTGACATCAGGGTCTGTTCCTGCAGTAGAAAACAAATAAAAACCAGCAGCTGACATAAAACAATATTTAGAAGAAAATTTTAGAGTTAGGCAATAGCCTTTTGTTGTCATCATAGTACATTTTTCATCTCATACAAGTTATGAGGGAATACAATACTTGCACTTTTTACTTGCATATACTTGCATCTTTTACAATACTTGCACATACGTCGTACTACCATTATTGACGTAATAGAGCTTGAAATGCCACACACATATACGCACCCACACAAGCATGTACGTAATATATAGTATATACGAGTATGAAGCATGTACGCAGATGTTTCCATACAAATTCCGGATACCAGCCGATACGGAGAAAAGAGGTAACATGAATTCATTATAGTGATGTCAGTATTATGTACTGACTTACTTATGTTTGGTTGCATTGCGTTGTACATTTTTGATCGGCATAGCTGAAATAGTCGCATAGCTGAGGGCGTGACTTTCAACAAGAGGTTCTTCCCACAAATACCACTTCCTAAATTGCTTTGTTCGAAAGAATTTGTTTTATGAACTCAAGATGTGGGAGAACTTTTTTGAAATTGAGAGTTGTGCAGCAAATAGCTTTTATACAAGTCTTAAATGCCACAGAACATATATGGGAGGTATTGGGAATATGAATTTCAGGTAGACCATATTTTCAGGCAAATATTCTATAATAAAATGATATTTAGTGAGGAATAAGACACTTTACCTCAATTATTGTTTGGTTGATGCATATTATGTATAGAAATAAAGGTACTCTGCAACACTAGCAGTTAAAGGGCATCATATGCTTTAAGTAAGGGGCAATTATCTGTTTTTGATTCTCCCTTTTAGGAAAAAAAATTCTTTATATCAACTCTGTAGATTAATCGAAACATTTTTCCATTTCATTACACTCTGTACTGCAAATGCAATACAATTATCAATTAGTCTATTTGTCTTATCACAGGTGCTTAATTTTTCATAGTGATTATCTTAGCATACAAATGTGAACCCTAAATTATATATACAAAGAAAGATAGTTACTGAAAAATTCTATTAAAATTACGAGTATAAAGCAACTCGCAGCATTACACTCTATACATTTCCTATAAAACTCTAAAATACAAGCGTACTAATGAAGCTCTGTACAGCATAGTCTAAGACACGAGCTTATTAGTTTAAAACTACTATGATATTATTTAGGCATAATTGAATCAAGAGTCTGCAGATTTTTATTCCCTGACCTGCAATATACTGTTTCTCTCTGAAGCGTAAAGATTCAAAATCATCTACAAATAAAATTTTTTTATTACATTTCAAGGATTCTTACTGAATCAAATTATGGCACGTTTTTTGTTTGTGTTGATAAATAAACCATAAAAAGGATATTTTTTAATATCTTAATAAGTTACTGTACGCGATGTAGTATAAAGTCTGGAAGACATTAGACGTAGCAAACAATTTTTTTTATTTGTGTAGCCAGAGACTTACCGACGCAAGTTCTCTCGTCAGAAAGGAGTTGGAATCCTTTGCGGCAGGAACACCGGACGCCGCGGTTTCCGTTCCTGCACACTTGAGAGCAGAATCCGTTGCTATCTGCGCAGGACCGCGGTCTGGAATATGTTGAAGCGGAGACTTCTGCAGAAAGATGAACCGTATCAGAAACTAAGCAAGACGGAGTACAGGAAACGCATGCAAATCTTAGCGGTTGATTTAAGAGGAACTACGAGAACGAGAACATATTTAGAGGGAATCATTTTTTGCCTTTGTAGTGAAAACACGTTAGAAAAATGAAACTTTTAAATCAAGGAGTTTTGATACTCATTTCAGTAGAATTGCATTTTCATAGAAACGTAATTAGAATTAATTTAAAACGCATACAGTAAATGACTGAAGAAGAAGTCTGTAGAAAAAAAAGCTCCGTTTTGATACCAGAATCTTCAATGCTTTGATTCTAACCCTTGCGTAAAGATTAAAGATCCTCTACAAAAGAATTTAAATTTGAAGGAATTTTACTGAATCAAATTATAACACATTTTTTGATTGCGTTCATAAATAAATCATAAAAAGTTTCTTTTTTTTATTAATTTAATGAGTTACTGCAAAGCATGATATAAAGTGAGGAAAACGTTGGATGATGCAAAGAATTTTTTATGTAGCCAGAGACTTACCGTCACAAGTTGTCGTGTCCCAGAGGAGTTTGAATCCTTCGTGGCAGGAACACCGGACGCCCCCGTGCTCGTCCTCGCTGCACATTTGGGAGCAGAATCCGTTGCGATGTGCACAAGTCCTGCGGGTGTTGAGGATCAGCGGAAATGAAGATTCATTGCCTGTTACGCTGATTTCTGCAGAAAGATTCCCTTTGTCAGAAACCCGGCAAGGCGAAGTACAAGAAACTCCTCAAACTCTAAGCTATTGATTTAAGAGAAACTGAGAGGCCGAGAAGATTATTAGTGTGAAAACATTTTTGTCTTTTTAGTAAAGATTCGTTAAAGAAATTCCAACGAGTTTTGATACTCACTTCAGTTGAATTGAATTTTAATAGAAACGTAATTAAAATTGAAAGAAATCTACTGCAGTCAATAACTCACTAAGAAACTTGGGATGAGAGAACTTCTTGTTGGGCAGTTCTATATTGAATCTGAATTGTGTGTAAAATTTTATGCATTCTTCACTCTCTAAAACTTCGTGCAACGAGAAAGGCTAAACTTGCTTTAATCTAACTTGTCTTGAAACAATGGCGATTATTATCAATAATTATTTCTGCTCATGATGGGCATCTATATTTGGCCAACTTTTAATTTATTGGATGCTAGCAAAAAAATTCAACACAAGGTTATCCTTCAAAATAAAAACTTGTTCGAAGTTTTATTGGTGGCGATGCAAAAAATATAAAGATGCTTGAGTCAATTATAGACTTCAACTGGTGACCTATTTATAGATCTATTTAAAAAAAACAAGAAGAAACATTATTCAGCAAGTGCGTACTGCAACATGGCTCCAGTGTTAACCACACGTCTTAATGAAAGTGATCTCATCAGACAACACTGGTCTTTAGAAGACATATTAAGACAATATTTCAGAAGAACTTTTTGAACAGCATGCAGCAAATAAAGTGACCAGCTTTTGCACCCGATTTAAATTCAACAGAGGCAGTGGAAATTTACACGTAAGGTAGATCATATTCGATAGAGTATATTCTATAATAAAATGATATTTAAATAAGAATAGGCATTGTTACCCGAATAGCTGTTTGATTAATCAGTGTTATGTATAGAAAAAAATGTACTCTGCAACCCTAGCAGTTTAGGAAGTGTATATCCTTTACTGAGGGATATGTGTTTATTTCTTATTCGATCTCTTGTGAACTCAATGCTATATATGAACTCAATAATTTAAATGGAGTCTTTTTCTGCTTCATTATACTCTGTGCGGGTGAGATCCATTTTTAAGCTGGTCTATTTTAACAAATAAATTAATATACGCTATATTATATTTGTTTAGACAAAGGTTTACCCTCGCAAGTTCTGTTGTTCCAAAGAAGTCGGAATTCTTCGGGACAGGAACACCTGACGCAGCCAAACTCTTCATCGCTGCATACGTGAGAACAGAGTCCGTTGTGATCTGCACAGGACAGTTGAACTGTAGGTCTGGAATCAACTGGCTCGACGATTTCTGCAGAAAGATGCACTTTTTGAGAAACCGAGCAAGACCCATGAAACTTTAATTAATAAGGGAAGCTTGGTTTCAAAACACAGATTACCCTCTTGTTAACTCAAATCGATCCATTGCTACTTTCCAGTGCATGTTCTACCAGAGCACATTTCAGTTTCCGTGTGTATCAACTAGCTAATAGTTACTAGGCGTTTGAGTTAGAAGATGCTTAGGATTCAAACAATGGGTAACTTCCGGAGCTTCCTGATAATGATAGAGATTGTGTCAAGTGGTGATTCTGACCATATAAGTCCTTATTAGCAACATGGTAGGGATCTATCTTTTTCGTTGGAATCTTTAGTGGGCGGTGTGATATCGAAACGGAATTGCTTATAAAATTGCATGCATTCTTCATTTTTTGAATCTTTGGGCCATCGTAAATATAAATCCTTCGTAATCTAGCTTGTCTTGAAACATTAGTGATTATGACCCAAATTCAGTAATATCTTTTCATGAATGGGCTATATCTATATATAGCCGATTTTTAATTTTATCTGTTCCTAACAAAGAATTTAGCACAAGGTCACCCTTTATAATAAATCAACAGGTTTGCAATTCTATGATATGATTGTCTAAAAATATAAACAGACTTAAGAAAAATTAAACTTATTCTTTGAAATGTATACAGCTGTTCAATATTACAGAATATTAAATTACTTCGGATTAGTACTATTTGAAATCGACTTGTTGTAAGTATTTCTAGAAGAAGTACTTCAAGAATTAAACACCCAAGGAGCATTTTCAGTATGCAGAAAAACTATAAAAATCAAGCAAACAAAACACTGCACAAACAAACGCATGTATTAACTTCAGTGTACAACCTCGTATTTCAAATTTCCTGCAATGTCTTAACTGTCAGAAATACGGTCATTCTCAAAATACTTGCAATAGAAAACAAAGATGTTCTACCATGTGATCTTACACGAATGTTCCTAACAAACATGTTTGGGTTAAAATTCAAAGCGTTTTTCTATAGAATACATCAAATTTAAATTAATTTCAATACCGACCCGTTGTTTAATTTGCACTATCATTAGAAGTCTTCAAAATTTGCAACGTTTTCCGAATTATTTTTAGATTCACCGCAATAATAGAACATATTTAAAGACGGTGTCTTTCGATGAAAAGATTTTGAAAATTTAAACACAAAGCAATACAAATCTCAACATACCTTCGCAATGCAATTTATCGATTAACGTGAATCCTTGACTGCACCCACAAGTATAGCTGCCGATTGAATTTCGACACTTTTGCTGGCAGTAGTGAGTGTTTGTCTTGCACTCATCAATGTCTATAGATAAACGGAATAACATGCATTACAAAATTTGCTTTCAATGTAAAGGAGGCATGCAACAGTTCTTGTTTTAAAGTAGAAAATTTGAATAAAAAACAGTATAAAAATATAATCGTGGAATTAATACAGAAATGCCATTTAATACAGAAACAGAAATGCCATTTAATAATTTAAATGGCATTTCTGTTTCTGTGTAAAGTGATATGTATTTAAATGTAGATAATGTAAAGATAAATCAATTGCAGTTTATAAGTTGTATAGAAAAAAAGCATTTGCAGCTTGTATCAAAAACACTCAATATTTGAGTGAAATGCTTCGTTTTGTTGAATAATCCCAACAACAAATGTTTCAATAATAGCCTGTATGTTAAGTGTAGTTAATTTAAGTTTGAAAAGCGTTTGCGAACTATCCAAATATTTTTTTAAACAGACCACCCCAAAATAAAAAGTTAGAGATTTTAAAGCAGAGTTTTAAGCTCTAGAGCCGACGAAGAAATCAGTACACCCAATTTCACAGATTAAAAACAATTTACGTATTCAATATTTAACTTCATTACTTTTAATGAGGCTTTTATCCATACTGTAATAAAATAAGTATCATACAATTAAAAAAAAATATATTTACAGTTACTTTAAAAACGAAGAGAAATAATAAAAAAAATAAAAGCATTAACCTATTAGCATGAAAAAGTGCAGTCATACAACAATTTTTGAATGGGAGGAATTTTTGAGGTAACAGGTGGGCTGAAACGTTCGTAGGCTGACACATAGATGACGCTACTAGTATTAATTCCACATGAGTTTTAGTTAGCCCTAATCTTGAAAAGACATGTGCATAAATTTGACAGCTGTTGCACTATTAGTATGTGAGTTATAGCATTTTTAGTGAAGCAACTTTTGTTAGTTTGAAAAGAATAGATAAAACGGAATTTCGTGTTTAATAAAGCATTGCTTTTTGACAAAAAAAAAAAAAATACTCTAGAAGCCAAGACTTGGCTTGATAAACATTATTCGAACTTTGCACCAGGAAAATCAACCGTAGAGAAGTGGTTTGTTAAATTTAGACGAGGCGAAATGAGTACCGAGGACGATACACGCAGTGGATGCCCCAAAGAGGCTGTTACCGACGAAAACATCAAAAAGTCCACAAAATAATTTCTGATAACCGTAACCGAGAAGCTTGTTGATTGAGATAGCTGAGACCCTAAAGATATCAAAGGAACGTGTTGGAATATGAATGAATATTTGGATATGCGAAAGCTCTGTTCAAAGTGGGTGCCGAGCAGAGCTCACAATCGACCAAAAACAACAACGAAGTGATGTTTCTAAGCAGTGATTGGAGCTGTTCAATCGTAATAAACCCAAATTTTTGCGTTGATATGTGACAATGGATGAAACATGACTCCATCATTTCCCATCGGAGTCCAATTGACAATCAGCTGAATGGACTGGACGTGATGAACACTAAAAATGCTATAACTCACATACTAATAGTGCAACAGCTGTCAAATTTATACACGTGTATTTTGAAGGTTAGGGCTAACTAAAAATCATATGGATTTAATACTAGGAGCGCCATCTATGTGTCAGTCTATGAACGTTTCAGCCCACCTGTTAGAATATTCCTTCACATGTAGTTTGATGAGGAAGGTTTTGTTTGTCGCTCTACGGTCATCGTGTGCACACGTGAGTTAAACAGAGCGGCCTACAGTTTAAAGTGGATTCTGAACCACTCCATGCCACCACGCGAATTCGAACCTGGAACCTTTGGTACCAACGGCCAGAGGACTAGCCAATTGGTTATCAGGTCGCTTGAAGAGGAAGGAGGAAAGTAGCAGACTCTGCAGATGTTTGGAGAGTTGAAAGATAATCATTCAAAATTAAGGCGACGTGAAGGACCTATGTTAGTTCACTTAAGTGTTGTCTTATTCTAAAGGTTTCATGGGCCGAAATGCCACCATAGTGAAAAAGCAAATTGGGTGGGAAAAATATATTATGATGTAGAATATGATGTTATCATCCTGCCTTTACAGTGTTGTAGTCAAAGGCCAGAAGATAGTTTTAAAATCCGACTTTTTAAAAAAAATATTTTGGTGCTGTTATTTTTATAGGAAATATGCATTTTTTTTTTTTTTTTGTAAAAATATCAGAGTACTTTTAAGTGAGTGCAAATGCTATATTTTTAAAGTTGTAAAAAGTACTTTGCAAAAGATGTTTTTATAGCTTTGAGTTCAATAAAAGTGATTGAATTTATTGCACCAAATCTACTAAATCAATTAGTAAAGTTCATAGTACATAAAATTACGGAAAAGAGTCCAGGAATTAGGAGCCAGGATTCGTTGTAAAAATGGTTCTGATAGTAATTTTCTTCCTTTCAAAAGTAGAATCGACTGGTCGATTGAATGAACAGATAACTGCCCAAATGAGTTTTCGCATGGACTGACGCGTCAAGGGATCTATCTCGCCATGCCGTGGCAGCTACAATGGAAATGTGGGACGATCTGGTTAGGTGAGCTTCAGCTTTCCTGCTTTCTAGCTGCGCCCGTTACCA
Organism: Caerostris darwini; assembly: GCA_021605075.1. Taxonomy (NCBI): domain Eukaryota; kingdom Metazoa; phylum Arthropoda; class Arachnida; order Araneae; family Araneidae; genus Caerostris; species Caerostris darwini. The sequence continues at coordinate 10,961 of BPLQ01014251.1, forward strand.
CTGCTCGACAAGTCAACCATTCTTCTGATTTTATCATCAATATTAACCGAGCATCTTGACTAGGTATTGTTGTTACCACTATTTATAATTCTTCTTCATTGGCGCAACATCCCATGGTGGGTGCAGGCCGTCTGCCTACTGGTAGATTTCGAGGAGATGTTTGCATTTTAAGGGCTAGAGTTTACAGCCCTACCTCCAATGTCCTACAGTCATATTAGAACAGGACCTACGATTTAAATCGGATTCCGAACCATTACAAACATCCATGGCACCGTCGGGTCTCGAACCAGAAACCCGGGGCTCGGAGCTCTAGACTATTTTCTCTTGTGAAGAATGTGAACGTCTGAGAATTGCAAGTTGCGTGATGAATTTTACCTAATAGTCATACGTAAAACGTACTTATACTGAAAAAGTAATTACCTTTACATGGAATGCCACGAGCTGGATTTCCTGTGAAGCCAGGATTACAGACGCAATCCCGTACAGACGTTTTCCCTTCACCATCTGTCTGAGAATCAGAAGGACAGTCTATGCAGGAGGCGTCGGTCACGGATTTATACGAATTTTTGCGGCAGCCTTCAAAGAAAAGTGTCATTCAACACAAAACGTATACAAAAGCAAACATTTTGTGATTTCACCTTTAAACAATGATGTGCCTTGTGAGGTAGCAGCCCAACTCTGTTCCTGAACTTAAACCATAAAACTCATTAAAACATTAAACTTTTTATTTAGTTATATCATTGTTTGATTAATGTTCGGAAAATATAATAAAGTAAAATAATAATAAATAACGAACTTTTTGTTTTCATATCGGAGCACACCTCGTATTTTTATTGCAATTCCTTCTATTAGCTCACACACTCCCTATATATATCTTGTCCAAATTTTCAATTGTTCATAAAATACTTTTTATTCATCCACTCAAGTTCAAATACCTTTTTTTGAACTTGTAGGGGATAACACCTTATGTTAATACAGTTTTTTAAAATATTAATTCATTCATTAAATTTAATGAATTCATTTTAGTTTTTTCTTAGATTTAAGTTGCGTATTAAGTTGCAAAAAAATGAATGAAAATTATTTATAAAAGATATTCAGCAATAGAGTGAAAAAAAAGTAGGAATTGACTTAATTTTTTTTTTTTTTTTTAAAGTTATTTCTCTTCAATGATTAAAGGGTCAGTGATTTAAAATAAACTTTACACGAAAAGAAATAAAAAAATATTTATATATTATACAATAAATGTATACTAATTTCTCGAGGTAAACATCTTAGTTTGTACGTTACCTGCTAATTTTTTTTTTTTTTTTTTTGCTAAGCAACTATCCTTAAAGAAATAAATACGTGCAGTCCGAGACAGTTTTATATCTTCCAAATACAGCCTCAGACATTTATTTAGTTCTTGGGACGAGATCTTAAACGGCTGAAAACATTGGACACCACTGATAGTACACTCATCACTCATCATAGTACATTCATACTCATCATTCTCATTCATACTCATCATTCGCATTCATACTCATCATTCGCATTCATACT
>BPLQ01014253.1:0-14080 GCA_021605075.1 Caerostris darwini
GCCAGAAACCCGTATTACTGCCACTTTGAAATTCTCAATCTACCCTGTCTCAATTTGAATGTTATCAACACGACTGCGCCGTAAATTGCTCGAAAATAAATAAGATAATACTACAGCGTAAATACGACCACCTGTTATGCCGCGAGATAAAGGCCGATCGGCTTGGCGATGCGCTTCCGGAGAAAGCCGACTACCTGGGATACTGAATGCGAAGCGACTCACAACTTTGCTAACAGCCTTTCGAAGTACCTGACCAACTGGATAATAAGTCGCGATCAACAATTTCAGACATATTTGAAAAATATACGACACCGATATGCCAGTAAAGCCGACTTGTCATCTCTGAGCGTACTTTGCATTTCAGCATTATGCACTGAAAGTGTTACGTTCATAGATAACATCAATATTGTGTTATACAGATGATGGGCATGTTCATATGCGCCGTGTTTCGGCCTTCACAACTTGGCTGGGACGGTGTGATGTTTTCAGCAGTTTGTGCCGCCATTATAGATGACAATGCCGTTCGCTGTAGATGAATGCCCGGAGATAGTCACCCGCGATGTTATATCACGGGACTTCAACCAATATTTTGCGGGAGCTGTGCCTGGGGACTTCCGGCTGGCACACAGCCCGTCAACCCTCCTCAGCTCCCCAAAATGGGAAGGGAGGGTTATTGCTGGGATGAGCGTAGCCAGTATTGGGATACCGCATGCCTGTAGTGCCAGCGCATTATCGTCCGGCACATGTCATAGCTAAATCATGCTGTACGTTTCGCAGTTCGCCTCGCCTGCAACGCAATTTTAAGCATGTCAACATATAAGTTTCGCCTGTTAAAATGTCGCCCTGTTTTGCTTCAAACTTCTGCTCTTAAATATCCTACTTATGATATAAATGCCATTCATCCTGGATTTGCCGCTGCGGCTTCAACCTTCGAACAGTTACGCCTGTTAAGTAGCCCGTTTTGTGGCTCCCCAAACGTGCCAGTGAACTTCGCAAATCTCTTGTCAGCGCTTGAATAAGGCTGTATGTTAATTTCATTCAAGTTAATTCCAAATAATAATCTAATAACAGATAATTAACAAAGCTTTTCTCTTTTGTTTAATATTGGGAAAAGAAATATTTTAGACGGTGTTACGAGGTAGTAAACAGAACAAAGACATTTTACCTTCTTTAACGTCATCAATGTAAATTCCAATTTTGTTTTAAATAGTGACAAAGCAATTTTTCAAGTCCGTTTTATTTCTCAATTTTGGCCATTTGCCCTTATAATGGATATTTTAAAGCTGCTTAATCACCGAGTACGCTATTTTCGGGCGACGTGTTGGCTGAACATTTCCTCAAACAGTAATCACCTCGAATGTCTTTCGTCCGTTAGAAGAATGAAGGATACTTAAAGATATCCGTGCCTGACAAAGCTGGCCTGAAGCTCGAAAATATTGGTTCATTTCCTTAATCAAAATCTCAGCTCAAACCCGCCATAATTCAGTGGCTTATAATGCGATAATAGCGTTCATACGCACTACGTGCCCACCATTCGTGCCACCGAGGTCACCAGAAAAGTGATGCCGGACTACCGCGCCAGAAATATGCGTATCTCGAGGGCTTCGTCAATGTTCATTCATGTCAACCAGCATTTTAATTTCAAATGGTCACAAGATAAAATAGCGTTAGTCAAAAATATCTTATTTTTTAAAATGTTATTGTTTTTTATACATGTTTCTTAAAAAGCCGTGCCATGTTTTAATATCAAGGTTTAAATAAACTTTTTATTTGGATAATGCGCACTAAATATCATTGTCAAGCACAAGTATGATTGGGCATAATAATCACAAAATTGCTTGTTATTGTTTTTATTTAAACAGCTCGGGATTGTCATGCGGCTGATAGCATTTGCAGCAAATGTTATTTTTGCGCCTGTTTGCGAATACTGTCAACCAGTATGCACAGGCTTATCGCCTAATTTTGAATTTTGCACAAACAATGTGCGTATTTGGTAAAATGCTACTCTTTATGAATCAGATTTTTCAATCGACTTTGGAGAAAAGAATATGCTTGCCGCGGGGGCCATCTTCGAATAGCAATAAATTATTTAAAGTATTACCGGGTAGCTTAAATGCCGTTGTAATCTCAAGCGTATGTCTTCGTTTTGTTACTGTGGTTCAGTAATTTTGTTTCAGTCATGTGAATATTTTTGTTTTTTAGCTTTTATTTGTTGTCATATATATATATTTATCTTCTATTTACAAAAAAAAAAATGAAAATTGCTGTTACTCATCAATAAAGCGTAAGCTACCTGCCCTGCATTGCCTGAGCCCGGCTTAATCGGCTCGATAGCCTGGTCGCGACCTTATCGCAAATACAATGAAATCACTGGCAGGATCTGCGGAATCTTCCGGTTGTCATTTCCGAGAAAGAAAATACTTTCAGCCGACTTCGACTCCAGTAATTTCAAAACCTCTTGCTACCGTTCATCAGTACACTTTTCTTTATCATTCCTTACTACGTGTTCGTCAATACCATGGCAGCAATTGGCGGCGTAATTATGCCGCATTCGTTTCGTATCTGCGAGCGTCGAACAAATGCTGTAATTTCATGATGTTCATTATTCATGACAATTCATTATCGACAGTACTGTCGTCAGATTTGAGTACTGGATAGTTCTTATTAGTACAAACAATACTGCACGTGCAAATATCCACGATAGCCGTTTATTTACACACAGAGTTTGAGTGATGTTGAGTTATTATGCATTGCTGTGCCATATACATTCTCTGTGAACAGAAAAGTTATACTGTTCTCCCAGGAAATATGCTACAAGTTGTCCTCATTTCTTTATGTAAACAACATACTATCGAAATCAATATTGGGATATAAGAAAAATGCCAGTAAACAAAATGCAATTATTTCCTCATTTATTCGATACTTGTTTCATTTTGACATTTTTAAAGTAAAGCATAATTGTTGTCACTCGGCCTGGGCTAAATTTCTGCGCGAAATAAATCTAATCATGTTTAGTTCCTCTTTTGTTATTTAATTTTATTTCTGTAAAGATTTGACACGTTAAGAAGAAAAACAGTTACCTCGGCATCGCGACATCTCTGTGTTCTCGAAATCGCTTTCAGCGAACGGGCGAACGTGTCCGTGCTTCTGACATTGAAATATTGACGTGTCGTCACCCGATATTGCTGATAGTAGTCAGCAATAAGTTCATCATTGCTTCTCGAATTAAATAAATGACAAATGGATTGCATCCGCGTTTGACATCTAGAAGTAGTCGCAATAAAACTTCATGAATTAAATAATGAATAAAGATTTGTAATGATTGAAATGATTGGTGTTTGATTCGGGGAAGACACACGTCGCCCGGGATAGTTGTTGAGGCAGTCGTTAAATAAGTCCACCATTGCGCTTCTCTCGACTAAATAGTCGGTCAGCATTTGCAATGACAAATGGACAGGCTCAGGTTTCGGGACATCTGGGAACACGTCGTCGTTCGGCCAAGCTTATGCAAAGTCATCAATATGCAGTCCGACCATTGTGCTTTCCCGCATTAAATAAATGAATAAACATTTGCAATGACAGGTCTGCGGTGCCTGACATCTATGTTCGATAAGCTGACGCCCAATAATACAGTTCAACATTGCGCTTTTCCCGAATTAAATAAATCTTATCAGCATTCAGAATATTAAAATGGAATTATTTACCTGCGCTTGTTTGCAGTGTTGCTCAAAGCTTATTTTTAGTTTGCTTGAAAGGCTGGACAGAGATGTGCGACTTCATATTTAAGGTTACGTTGGCTTAAATTTTATTTGTTTTTAACATGGCTTGCAAATATCATCACCAGTATGTTTCTGGTTTTTGGCCCATATAATGTATTTAAACAATTGCTGCTGAAAAAATTTTTTACTTGCTCGTTGGGATATGGATAGTTTGTCGGGCTCTGACAAACAGTGTGCAGCATTACGTGTTTCGGTGTGTCAGTATTTTAAATAGTATCTCCAATAAATTATTTTTAGCCAAAAAAATGGGAAAGGAAGATTTTCCTCTTTACATTACAGTTGTGCCAGCGTAAAGAAATCTCTTTCTATGTGGCCAGCTCACTGTGGGCCTGAAAAATCCTTTTCTGAGGCCTGTAATGAGTTAACAGCAGACGATCAGATGAACGACCACCAATTTAAATTGCAACTTCACAAGCCATTTTGCGCTGCTTCACTTTACCGGGAAGAGCTGGAAAATTCCTAAATTAGTTTCGTCTCTGATCGTCACAAGCAATTTGATATGCTTTGGGTTTCTCTCAACTCATTTTGGTCTTTGGGAGGACAGACATCTCACATAGAAAGGTTTTCTTGATTTTAGTGAGCAGATAAATTTTATAGAAAGTTTCTTTGTAACAATATGAAAATGTAAAGGAAAAATCTTCCTTTTTTTCCATTTTTTAAAACAAATAATTTATTGGAGTTACTGGTAAATACTTTATTTTTGCAAGAGGCTTACGTAAGTATGCACACTGTTTGTCAAATTGACATAAATATCAAATATCAAGCAGACAAATTAAAAGAATTTTTTCTCTTAGCTGTAAATTGTTTAAATTTTATTATATGTTAAAAATAAGTATACTGTTGATGTATTAAATAAATATTTTAAATATGTTTCAAAACCATCATTTATTTAAATAACATGTACTAAATATGGGAAGTCCTTTTTATCTCTGTCGAAATTCTTTTCAAAACAAATATTTAAAAAAATAAGCAGACTTAATTATTGAAACAAAGCTAAATTAAAATAATTCCATTTTAATCATTGCAAATCTTTATTCGTTTATTTAATTCAGGAAAAGCAATGGTGGACTATATTGGTGACTACGTTTCAAATATCAGACGCACGACGTCTTCCAGATGTCAAACCTGATACAATCCATTTTAATCATTGCAAATCTTTTATTCATTTATTTAATTCAGAAAGCAATGGTGGACTATATTGTGACTACCTCAGCAAATATCACTGTACGACGACGTACCTTCCCAGATGTCAAACCTGGATACAATCCATTTCCCAATCATTGCAAATCTTTTATTCATTTATTTAATTCAGGAAAGTAATGGTGAATTATATTGCTGACTACCTCAGCAATATCAGACGACGATGTAAGGTTCTCCCAGATGTCAAACCTGATACAATCCATTTCAATCATTGCAAATCTTTTATTCATTTATTTAATCTCAGGAAAAGCAATGGGGGGGACTATATTGCTGACTACTTCAGCCAATATCAGACGACGACGTGTCTTCCTAGATGTCAAACCTGATACAATCCATTTTAATCATTGCAAATCTTTTATTCATTTATCTAATTCAGGAAAGCAATGGTGGACTATGCTGCCCGACTACGCCTCAGCAATATCAGACGACGACGTGTCTTCCCAGATGTCAAACCTGGATACATGCGTCTCACTTTTACCGGATTCGGCGGAAAGCGGAGAAAGTTTCGAGGACATTTTAGGAGATGTCGAGAAAATAATAGTGATGCCAGGATTGAGTATAATTTTTCTTCTTAACGATATAATCGTCGTTAGAAATAATTCGGCATACTAATTAAAAGAAATTCGTATGATTAAATTTATTTCCTTTAAATTTGCTTGGAATCTTTTTTTCGGAATTATGCTAACACAAATTATATGCTACTTTAAAATAATCAAGAATGAAGTAAAATCAGATATTAAATGAAATAATTGTATTTTGGACAATGTTTACTGAATAAGAGTTTTCTTATAAATACAATTTATTGTGTTGATAAGAAAGTATGTTTGATTTTTATAAAATATTTAAATGGGGAAAACTGTAGCATATTTCCTACGAGAACAGATATAGCATTTCTGTTCCTAGGAGAAAGGAATGTATATTCTTTAACAACGCATAATAATAACTTATCACACAAATCTGATAGCAAATAAGCAATATCGTGGATATTTATATTGCATGCAATTATTGTTTTGTACTAATAAGAACAATCAATTACTCAAATCTGACAACAGATAATCAGTGTCATGGATTGTCATGGATAATGAGACATCATCAAATTAGCGATTGTTTGTTCGACCTTCACAGATCGAAACAGATGGGACATGAACTACGTCATGAGTTGCTGCATCTTGATTGGTGATAGACCATGGGGTAAGGAAGTGTCCACTCTAAAGAAAAGTGAGTTAAGCTGATCCCCCTTGATGGATTGTCTTAAAGGGAGGTTTTTTGAAAGAGAGAAGAAGAATTCTCGGTCGAGTCAACAAGAAGTGTTGTTTTTCTCTTTTTCTCAAAGTAATTGAACAAGCCAGAGATTCCGTCTCAATCCTCTGTGGTTTCGTGTATTACGCGATAATTAAGGTCTGCCGCTGACCGGATGCATCAGATTCATCGTAGACTCAAGAACTCTGAAAATCTCGGAACTTGGAGTAAACATCACTTGTGAATGAAATTAACTGTAATTTTCATTTTTTGTAAATAGAGGTCAGTATATATCTATATATATATATATAATGCTCGTAAATAAAAAATAAAATATTCACATGAACCTGAAGTGGCTCTCTTCTTGAAGCCGTTATAAGTCTAGTATAGGCTGAGACGTACAGAAGCCGAAATTATTTTCTTGGCGACGCAATAAATACAGTGTATATTTTTAGAATGGTTTGGTTTCTAATTCTTGGTGATGAATTTCAGGATGGTTTACATTTGTTGGTAAATATTCTTTTTCTCAAAAAAAAAAGTCGATTGAAGAAAAATCCGATTCATAAAAATTAACATTTGCAAAATCCTTTTTTTCATTGTTTATTACAAAATTCTACTAAAATTAAAATTGTCATATAAGAACAATGCATACTGAAAAAGTTGTGTATTCTGTTATATAAATGCATCATTTATAAAGATAACATTTATGCCATCTATCAATGTTTTAATGATTATCAAGTCGAATGTTTTAAATAAAAACAATAACAGAATGGTTTTAATGATTAATTGTAAAAGCCATATTCAATCATACTTATTCTTGGCAGTGATGTTTATTATTTGAATTAGAGTAAAATAGAATATCAAATAAAAAGTTTATTTAAAAACTATTGTGGAGTAATTAAAAATTTGTATTTTTTGGTATTTTTTTTTTAAATTGCTCTGTGACTGGCATGTATAAAAAACAATAACATTTTAAAAAATAAATATTTTTTATTCTGTAATTTTATCCCCTAGAAGGCAAATTAAAATATCTTAGTTTATTTCATAGATAACCCATTGGCAAAGCCCTCAGATGCATGCATATTTCCCTGCTTTGAATAGTCCAGCATCACTTCTGGGTGACATGTTGGCAGATGGATTAGGCTGTTTGGCATTTACATGGGTAAAACACATTATAAACTATATTATCACATTATAAACTATTACTTTTTTCGGAATTCATGCTTTAATAGTTTGGGTTTGAATTTAGTTTTGATTAATGATGAATAATATTTTCAGGCTTCCAGTCCAGCTTGTACCGAACTGGAAATAATCGTTATGGATTGGCTGGCGAAACTGATTGGCTTGCCGGAAATCTTCCTTCACTCTTCTAACGGCAAAGGCGGGGGAGTTATTCAGGTGATTACTACTGTTTGAAATATTTGTAAATATATTATAAAAAGTTTAATATGTAGAGAAAAAAAACTCGAAAGATTTAAAATTAAATCTTTAAAAATATCCATTATAAAAAATTTATAAATGAACATTTAAGAGTGAAATAAAATGGACTAGAGAAAAATGTTAAAAAACAACAAAATTCTTTTTTCTTCCAAAACAAGAATTGGAATTTCAATGATGGTGACGTTACATAGACGTTATATAAAGGAGTCAAATAACGCTGTTCATATTCTTCACTACCTCATCATGCTTACTCGTATTGTCTAAAAGCAGTATTTCTTTCTTCCAATCTTAAAAAAGAAGAAAAGAAAAGCAAAACTTTTTTGTTAGATTATCTGATATAATATTGCGTTAATTTGTGGAATCATATTATATATTTAGGTTAACTTGAATGAGAATTGAAAGGCATAGCCATTTTGCCTGGCTATCAACTTATTCAAGAAGCTTAAAAGGTATCCATGGGCAATTAGAGTTTTTTTTATTTAGAGATTTGCAAGTTCCACTTTCTTTGTTTAAATTGACACTACAAAAACAGATACCTAACAAGCATGTATTTAGAAAGATTGGTTAAGATACTTAACAAGCATGTAATCAGAAAGATTGGTTAAAATACTTCACAAGCATGCATCTAGAGTTGTTGATCAATATACACTCAAGAGCCAAAACATTATGACCCCCTGTCAATAACGAGTTGGCCTACCTTTGGCGCGCAACACAGCTTCAACCCGCCTTGGCATAGATGCCACAAGTCCTTGGTAGATGGCCGGAGACAGATTGTACCAGATGTTTAAGCAACGGTCACGCAAATCCGAGATATTGCGAATTGGTGGTCTTTGAACTCTGAGCTGAACTCTGAGATCCGGTGAGTTAGGCGGCCAGGACATTAACTGGAACTCAGCATCATGTTCCTGGAACCACTCCAATACAATTTTAGCCTTGTGACAAGGGGTGTTGTCCTGTTGGAACATTCCATTTCCAGCTGGAAAAACAGAGGCCATGTGAGGGTGCAACTGGTCTGGAATGATGTTCAGATACCCTGTAGCATTCATGGTCTGCTCTACCACAACCACGGGTCCCAGAGACGTCCAAGAGAACGTCCCCCAAAGCATAATACCGCCACCACCGGCCTGTGTATGATCTACTGTACATTGAGGGAGCAACTGTTCGCCTGGAAGACGGCGTATCCTGACACGGCCATCGGCGTGATGAATGACAAACCGTGATTCATCTGACCAGGCAACTCTCTCCCACTGATCCATGGACCAGTCACGATGTTCCCGGGCCCAGCACAGGCGCAGTTGGCGATGACGCTTGGTCAGCAAAGGCACACGAGTGGGACGTTTGCTCCGTAGCCCCATATCCAACAGTGCCCGCTGAACAGTGTGCTCCGATACTATTCTACTTGGCCCTGCATTGTATTGGGCTGTCAGCTGAGCCACTGTCTGGCTCCGGTTTTGCTGCACCATGCGAGACAGTCTCCGACGACCTTTTTCTTTGATAGCATGTGGACGTCCAACACCATGTCGTCTACTGCTGGTTTCACCGTCATTCATCCACTTTGCATAAGCACTAACAACAGTAGATCGCGATATGTATCCAGAGTTGTTGGTCATGATACTTCACAATGTATCCAGAGTTGTTGGTCAAGATACTTCAGAAGCATGTATCCAGAGTTGTAGGTCAATATACTTCACATGCAAGTATCCAAAAATGTTGGTCAATATACCTCAGAAGCAAGTGTCTATAGAGGTTGATCAATATACCTCGCGAGCATGTATCTAGATAGGTTGGTCAGTATTTTCATATCAGTATTATGCATTAAAAAATTATTCTATTTTTCGAACAATTTTACGAAAACAGTCGAATAACTATATTATTTATGTTGTCTTGTTTCAAATTTAAGAGATAGGATTGATGAAAAGATGCCCTCAAAAAGTTGAAATTTCAAAGTGAGCGAATATTAAATTTTATTCACATTTCCGGGTTTCTTTGTTTGAATTTGCACGCAAAAATTATCAAGGCATTGCAGTTTCAATAGATCCATGAAACTTAATTTGAATTTGAATAAAAAGTAGTATATTAAGCTAAATATCTATCTATACTAGCATTATATTTTGAACTACAAGAACTGTCATATTGAAAATATTTGCATGTATTGTTTTTTAATTAGTATGACACAATTGTTTTCTTCAGACCACGGCGAGCGAATCGACATTCATTGGATTACTGGCTGCCAGGACACAAATGTTCCAACATTACCAAGAAGAAAACGGACAGATAAGCGAAGCAGATCTCAACACAAGACTGGTCGCTTACACATCAGATCAGGTGAATTTAAATGCATTAAATAATAATCACAGTTTAACTTTAATTCTTAAAGCAGATTTCTATTATCTTACTATCTGAAGCTATCTTTTTGTCTTCAGTATCGAGGATAAGAAAATGAACGATTTTCGCATTGCGAAATATAAATGTTCAGAGAATAAAAATATATGAAGGATAGTGGAATTTGAAAAAAAGTAGACTGTGCTAGATTCTGAATTTATTATACTATTACAGAAGTTTTCAAAATAAGGGTGTGATTCCCAAAATGTGCATGAATGGATTGAAAAGAGACGGAACATAATTATATGCGGCAAATTTGTCATGGCGATATTTTAATCGTGTATAATATAAATCAATTACAAAAACTGATTAAATTTAAACAATTATTTACATTTTGGCACACGAATGCCTTTTTTACACGAAACATAGCAGATAATTCTTCATACTGTGAAGCTGTTATAAAACATTTAGAATAGGGGATAAGCTATGATTTTTGAGAGCTATTCCGTTGTAAAAATATATTATATATTTTCGCAAACTTACACTGAAGTGACAAAAGTCATGGGATACCTCTTAATATCGTGTCGGCCCTCCTTTCGCCCGGCGAAGTGCAGCAACTCGACGGGGCATGGACTCAACAAGTCGTTGGAAGTCTTCTGCAGGAATATTGAGCCATGCTGTCTCGATAGACGTCCATAATTGGGAAAGCGTTGATGGTGCAGGATTTTGGGCACGAACAGACCTCTCGATGATGTCCCATAAATGCTCGATAGGATTCATGTCGGGCGATCTAGGTGGTCAGATCATTCGTTGGAATTGTCCAGAATGTTCTTCAAACCAATCGCGAACAGTTGTGGTCCGGTGACATGGCGCATTGTCATCCATAAAAATCCCATCGTTGTTTGGGTACATGAAGTCCATGAATGGCTGCAAGTGAACTCCAAGTAGCTGAACATAAGCATTTCTAGTCAATGTTCGGCCCAGTCGCACCAGAGGACCAAGTCCATGCCATGACAAAACAGCCCACACCATTACGGAGCCACCACCAGCTTGAACAGTGCCTTGCTGACAGTTTGGGTCCATGGCTTCGTGGGGTCTGCGCCACACTCGAACTCTACCATCAGCTCTTACCAACTGAAATCGTGACTCATCGGACCAGACCAAGGTTTTCCATTCATCTAGGGACCAACCGATATGCTCACGTGCCTGTCAGTAAAGGCACTCGAGTCGGTCTTCTGCTGGAATAACCCAAGAAAGCCAAAGTTCTCCGCACAGTTCTAACAGACAAGTCCCTTGTACGTCCCACATTGATTTCTGCGGTTATTTGACGCAGTGTTGCTTGTCTGTTAGAATTTACGACTCTTTGCAGACGTCGCCGGTCTCGGTCGTTAAGTGCAGGCGGTCGACCACTGCGCTGTCCATGTGGGATGTTATGCCTGAAATTTCATGCTCTCGGCCCACTCTTGACACAGTGGATCTGGGAATGTTGAATTCCCTAACGATTTCCGAAATGGCATGACCCATGCGTCTAGCTCCAACTAACATTCCGCGTTCAAAGTCTGTTAATTCCCGTCGTGCGGTCATCATCACGTCAAAACCTCTTCACATGAATAACTTGACCATAAATGAAAGCTCTGCGAAAGCACTGCGCATTTATACCTGTTCTACGCGAGGCTACTGCCATCTAAAAATTTGCATATTGCTATCCCATGACTTTTGTCACTTCAGTGTATGTAATGGTAAGTCTGGGCTTACGATGAAACCGAAAAAGTTTTCTTATGCTTTTCAAGATTTCGATTAACAGGTGCATATGTTTATCTCACATCTCTTTTATTTTATCTCACATCTTGTATAAATATTTTTCGTGGTTTTTCAGGCACATTCTTCTGTGGAGAAAGCCGGTTTGATTGGCTTGGTGAAGATGCGCTACTTAGAAAGCGATTCTGATCTCAGCATGAGGGGTGACGCCCTCATAGCGGCTATTCGGAGGGACAGAGAAAAGGGCCTCATTCCTTTCTTTGTATGATACATTTCAATGTTTTACAACATAATACATTAACATTGATACATTCCAATGTTTTACAATATGATACATCAACATTGATACATTTCAATGTTTTCAATATTTTACAGCATGATTCATCAACATTGATACATTTCAATGTTTTATAACATGATACATCAACATTGATACATTTCAGTGTTTTACAACATGATACGTTAACATTATATTTCATTGTTTTACATGATACATTAACATTGATGCATTTCAATGTACGTTTCAAGGATTTCAATTGATATTTTCAATGTTTATGAGCAAGTTTAAAAGCTGTTTTTCTTTTAATTTGAAATACTTGTTTCCTTATTTATAAACGATACTAGCTTTTTTTTCATAGAACTGTTTTTTTAAACAGAAATTGAAATTAAACATATTAATTAAAAAGTACGACAAATAAATAAACGATGATATAATTAATTGTGTAATATAAACTTTTTGTAACAGAAGTTACAACATTCTTTTTAATACAAAATCAGATACTTTAACGAAACTTAATTTTTAAGTACACTGGTGTGCAAAACATTAAGCAACAATGTAAAAATTTAGCAAATAGCCATGAAATTGGAGAAAAGAAGGTCTGGAGATCAGTACAATGAACACGTAAGTCAGTAGAAACGTCATGCGTATGCAAATATCAGGAACGAACCGTCGGAGGCGACGTGAGCGTATGCAAAACGCGTGATGTCGGCGTGCGCAGCTCAGCAGTAGAATAAAAGGAAGGACGGAGACGCAATTCAACATATTCGCTGCAAGTGACAGTGAGTCAGTTCGTGAAATATGGCTAGAAGAAATCACCTGGACGACTTCACACGTGGAAGAATGATCGGAAAGCTGGAGGAGGGGTGTATTGTCACCAGTGTAGCTGCAGAGTTCGGAATCAACAAAAGTGCCGTTTCGCGCGCTTGGAAAGCGTTCCAAACCACAGGCATAGATGTTAGAAAGGTTGTTGGCGGCCGCCCGAGGAAGAAAACTGCAGGTGATGACCGATACATCGTCCTGCAGGCGAAAAGAGGCCGACAGCAATCAGCAAGCGCCATTGCTTAGATACTCTGTACAGCAACGGGGCGACAAGTGTCGCGGTTTATTGTGGCCATACGCCTTCACAAAGTGAGCCTATTCGCCCGCCGTCCTGAAAGCTGCCTCCCGTTGAAAGTTGGCCACCGACGCCACCGTTTACAGTGGTGCAGAGAGCACAAGAACTGGACAACTGATCAATGAAGTCGTGTCCTCTTTACGGATGAGAGTCGGTTCTGTACCAAAAGCGATTCTCGACGCGTTTTGATTTGGAGGGAGGTCGGGACCCGGTTTTATCCCAGTAACCTCAAGGAAAGACACCATAATGGTGGTTCTGGAGTTCTTGTCTGGGGAGGCATTTTGCTGAACGGGCGATCTGAGCTCCACGTTTTTGACAGAGGGTCTGTAACCGGGGATCGCTATTGTGAGGAAGTACTCCTTCCCCATGTGCGTCTGTTCCAAGGTGCCATTGGCCCAGACTTCATTTTTATGGATGACAATGCACGGCCTCATCGGATTCTTGCTGTTGAGGAGTTACTGTAAAGTGAAGATATCACTTGAATGGATTGACCAGCGTACTTCGCAGATTTAAATCCCATGGAACATGTGTGATATGTTTTGGGGAGACACACTGAAGCACGCTTACATCCTCCGGAGAACACCCAACAACTCAAACAGATGCTGATTTAGCAATGGGCACTCCTACCACAAGAAATGTTGCGCCAGCTGGTTCTGAGTATGCGGAGACGGTGCGAAGCAACCATTGCAGTGAGGGGTGGGCATATCCCATATTAACTAACATCTGCTTGTTGTTCTTCCTCTTGGATATTCAATCATAAATCACGATACTATGCGCTCAATAAAGCTTGTTTTTGTTTGATTCCATACCGTATGCATTGTATTCCTTTTTCAGAGCCGATGCTTTCGTCATCCTTTACGTACATAATACTCTCCCTCATTTCTGAATGTCATGTCTCTCAGATGATTTCTCGTGGAGTTATGGCAAATAACCCACCGTTGCTTAAGT
>BPLQ01014255.1:0-15299 GCA_021605075.1 Caerostris darwini
TTTGAAATGCTATTATACGGAATTTTATGTTCGATTAAGCTGTCTTATCCATTAAAAGAATGGAATAACAGATTTTGAGATACAATATATGGAATAAATTCCAATAAATAAGTAGAAAAACACATTTTGTTATCTCAAAATTTTACTATGCAATATCACTCCGTTTACAGAAATAAGGTAAAGAGAATTTTACTGAACAACACTTTAAATAAATAAAAATTTGAAATTTTCAACAGGGCATATTTTAAAAATAAATATAATTAAAAACTAGAAATATAAGTAAAATATACTGTTTCGTAAATCAATAGCAATCTAAAGAAATTTACAGAGCGTAAATTTATTTTGTTAGGAAATGCCGTTTAAAATATTCATTTAGTTATCCGTTTTCATTTAAATTTGTAAAAAAATATTTAAATAAATATCTTAAAATTTCTATATTTCAAGCAAAAAAATATTTTGTAATATTTATATTGATCAATGCTAAAATATATTTTTAAATTATTATTGGCAGTTCCTATTAGTTAAATATGCAATATAGCACTTAATATAGTTAAAATATAGTTATCTCGTCAGTTAAAAATATTCCGATTGTAAAGAAATTGTGATAAAAAATTAATCAATGTTACCAATGAAATAATTTTATACTTACGCTTCGATTGCTAGTAATTTTATTATCGTACATTTCGAAACCTTATCTCTTATTTTGTATTAAATATTAAGGAAATCGTGAAACATACATATTTAAAATAAAAATAGAGAAGTCTTGAAAAGAACTAATTCTATCTTTAAAATAAGTATGCATGTATTTATAATTAGCGACAGACACGTAATTAGTAAACATAATTTGAAAAAGTAAACACAGTAGCATTTCTTGCACTGTTAAAAAACTTTACTTATATTTGCAAAACAACAAATACTTAATAAACCATGTAGTACGAATCATTAAAACAATACTTCTTACATATCTAAAATTTTATTGTAGAATTAAAATTAAATAAATTTTAAACTATACTGATTAAAAATATACATTATAATAATGGTTTATGATACTTTAAAACAATTTTAGGACAGTTGAATAACTGCATAAATATTAAAACTTAATAAATATTAAAAATTCATTAAAAACTATTTTTTAATTTAAAACAATACCTAAGCTGCATTAAATGTAATGCTTGTCTTTTATTTACAACACACTTCTTTTCTATAAAATTGATGTTACATGTTATACACCTTGAACCTGCTTCAATATATTTTTAACTTACAACAGTACAATCCTGGTTCAAATCTAGCAAATTTTTGTAATTTCCTTATTCTACATAAAAAAAATTATATAAGCGTCAGTAGCTTGGAAAGACATTTTTGTATTTTTGAAATCACAATTAACAAGAAAATTTTTAATTATTACTATATTCGTTTTGTTAAGAAATATATTTCTCCTTGCGTGAGATCATTAACTAGTTTTCAGATGTGCTAGACGAATCCTCAGAAGTTGCAGATGAGGTTTCGGATGAGCACATGTCTTCTCCGAGTTTGCCAGGCGTCTTTCTGATACAAGACCGCATATGTCTCTTCAAAGTGTGCTTGCATTTGACAGCTTTTCCACACTTCTCACAAACGTGAGGCTTTTCTTCAGAATGAGATTTCATATGTATGTTTAGATCTTTCTTGTAGGGGAATGTTCTACCACATACTTCACAAATATGAGGCATTTCTTCGGTGTGAAATTTTCCATGATCTTCCACATATTCCTCTAGAGTGAATTTGAATGTTATGTGAATTTGAATTATTCGCCATGGTTTATATTACTGAAGTATATTATTGTTATTGTTAGAGTGAATTATATGAAAACTTGAATAAAATAATTTTTTATAAAGTTTTCTAAATATTTGCCAGCCCACTAATTCTTTGTCTGATTGTTATTTGGATATTTAGCAGCTTTTGTCTGTTTGCATACAATATTCTTAAGAAAAGTTTTGACTTCATTTCACCTAAAGATTTGAAGATTTTTCATCTGTTTAATAAAAAATTAAATAGTTAAAAAATTAAATCGATTTTCATTTTAACTCATTTTAGATTGATCAAATTTTTGTCCTATGCATTTAGGATTGCGGAACGAAAGACAAATTATAAAATGAGTTTCAATTTATGTCAAATTTAACATATATTTTATAAAATCACAAATTTGAAACATAGAATTGATGTATTTTATTGATTAAAAACTTCATTACAGCCTGAAAAGCCATAATTTGAAACTAGCGTTGAACACTTAAAATATGACTGCGAAAATGTAATTTCGTTTTCATATGTGTTTATATTACAAAATCTCACCGTATAAAATAACAAGTTATCTGAAATACATTAAAGGAACACTAATCTGAAATCTAAAATGAAATAACATTTTCAATCAGATTCATGTTCAAAAGATGAAAATTATACACTTTGAATTTTAAGCTTAAAAAATAATGCTTTCTTTATTTTTTTTAAAAATAGGGAAAAAGTTAAAGAACAATTTTCCTAAGAAATTTGATTTGTCAAAATAAATTTATATTAAAATATTATTATGGAAGTAAATGCTTATTTCATTCTGAAGTTACAAAAATAAAGCAAATTTATTTTAAAAATTCCTATATTTAATGCATTGAAACAAGTTTTTTAGTAGTGTGTGACGACCGTTATGAAACTTAAGTTTAAAATTTATTACATTAATAGACAAAAGAAAATATTTAAAATTCATGGAATCTCTTTAGTATAATATATCCATTTGTAGTAATTTTTTATATAATTAAATATATTTTGATACGTACGAATTTATAACAAATTACGATCATTTGAAAGAAATTGAATTTTTATTTAACATAGTAGCACATATTTAAAACTACAAAATTCTTAAAACAAATACATATTTTTAATGAAGAATATAATATTATTTACTTTGTGCATGAAAGTAACAATACAGAAAGATTTAAGCTAACAGCAATACGCATACAAAGAAATATAACAAAACATTTATATACCCAAACATTACACACCTAACATGTAGATAACAAATAGTAGAGTTTTGTGACACATGCATGCATGCTTTTAAATATATAAAATTTCCCCGAATATAAATAAAATATGAATTAATCTTAATAATTTAAAATCATTATGAAACTTAAAATTAACTAGATATGATAATCCCTAAAAAAGTTTTAAAAATTACAATACTTCTAAAAGAAATATCACTACGAAAACATTCCATGGCGTTTAAAAGATCAAACCATTTATAACAATTAATAATTTCTTAAATTAAATAAAGCATCCGAGACAGTTTTTAAAAATATAGGCCAGTTACTGTAAAAAGCAAGTCGAGTTTTATTTTCGTGCCAATCATGTTGTTGTTTACACAGAATAAATATTGTTATTCTCGGATTCATGTCATTTATCATATTAAAAATGCTTTCATAAAATAAGAATGAATTAATCTAAATAAATTTAATAACTATACTTAAAATGAACTATATTATGATAATCCTTAAGAAAGTTTTTAAAAAATTTACAATTTTCCTAAAAAACATTTTTATACTATGAAAAAATTTCACAAGGGTTTAAAAGCACAAAACACTTACTAAAATTAATATATTTTAAAATTAAATAATGCATCTGAGAAATTTTTTAAAATGCATGCCTTTTGAAAAAAAAAAATGGAGTATCGTTCTCTTACCACTCATGTTTTTGTTTACACAGAATAATTAATGATATTCCCAGATTAATCCCATTTATCAAGTTAAAAATGCTTTCGTACCATTTTTAAACTTAAATATGTCATCCGAGTATGAACTTTCAGGAGTTGGGATGTACTATGAGGAAAGTTTCTCCCTATTATTGTCCAGATTACTTTCTGTTTGTTATTGTGTGCCTTCACATGAGGTCTGGGACGGGTTTCCAGAGGAGCGTATGACTGTATTGGCAGTAAAACTTCCGCAACGATTTTCCACGTGCTTTTCCAAATCTTGTTCATGCTTAAATGCTTTATTACAAATCTCACAAGCATAATCTCTTGCACCTGTATGAGATATCAAATGCTGCTTTAATTCACTCTCATATTCGAATGTTTTGTTACATAATCCACAAACGTGAGGCGTTTCTTTCGCATGAGTTAGCGTATGCCTCTCGTAATCTTCTTCGCATTTGAAGCCTCTGTGGCACTCCTTACAACAGTAAGGTTTTCATTCATGAGTTTTCTTCTGTCGACTCAGGTTACCCTTGAGTGCGAATGCTTTATCGCAGTGTGGGCAAACGTGAGGTCTCTCGCCGGTATGAGTCAACTGATGTCTCTTGAAGTTACTCGAATCGTTCATTGCTTTCCCACATTGATGACACACATAAGGCAGGCTACGATGCTGTTGATAGCAATGATTTATTAAAAGTTCTAAAAGTAGAAATATTCTTCTACAGACATTGCATGTCCATAATTTGTTGGTTGGGAAAATAGTAGCAGCAAACATATTCACCGGAAACTTTACTCCGAAAAAATATATAATATTCTAATTATAAGCTAAAATTTAGATATGACAGTTATTCTTTCGATCCTTACTGTCGAGTTTGCGAAGTTACCATTGAATGGCCTTGCACTTAAAATTTTAACGAATATATTTTCTGCACAACAGGTGCATCTAGCTTATTAATGTATCGTTGCCATTTTTTTCTGTATTTCTTATTGTTGCTAATTTTATTTTCCTTCAATTCGTACGCACTAAAACAGGATGTTATCGAACTCAGTTTGGAAACAAAAAATAGAAATATTTAAAAACAACTATATGTGAAAATTTACGCTGATTTTGGAAATAATACTAATTTCTGAATGAGTAAAATGGACTCATTGTTATTGTTCTCTGTTCATCAATGATCAGGCCATTGCATCCATCAGCGGATGTTACCAAAAAAAATGAATTTAATGCGAATACTGATGTTGTTTTTCAAGAAAAAGATTGTTGTGAGATATCCCTCTGTTTATTGTATTATTAGTAACTGCTATTACTATTATTAATTAGCCAATTGATTTGATCCACATAATGATCGCTTATATTTCCGTGATTCATACGTATATGTATATGCAAATTAAGTACACATATTTAACTTTACTTACGAATTAGAGCACTTACAAAATGTATATTTAAAGTAATATTGCCACTAATATCGTTTGAAATGAAATAATTAAATGGAATAATATATTTATATTTTTGTAACATTTATTATTATAAAAATTAATTATAAAAAAAATTATTACCTTTATATATTCTGCATAGGTTCCAACAAAAGAAAAAAATATTAAGTTGCATACATCATCTATGGAATTTTAATGTATATCCTTGGAGGATATTAATAAAATACATCCATTATTAGTAGATGACATAATTTATATTTTTATATATTTCCGTAAGTATAGCACATACCCCGTCTTTTCACAGTTGCTTAAACATGTTAATGATTGGAATTTTTTTCCCCGATGTTAAAACTTTCGTATATTTCTTCCACAACAGAATGACGACCAAAAAATAACATCATTAAAAGATAAGCAAAAAAAAAAAAAAATTGTCAATTTTATTTTACAATAATTGATTTATACTAAAGCATAATTTTATGTTAAATATTTTTCCGAATTTTATCTGATTTTTTTAATCAGTTCAATGCTTATACATTTTACAAATGATTTCATTTTTTTTTTTTTTTTTTTTTTTTTTGAGAATACGGGATTAAGTATTGAAACAACTTCATAAACTTGATACTTTTGTAGTTCATATGCCTTTCAAAAGTTTGTTAACAAATAACGTCATTTTGATTGCTCGAATTATTGCGAGATGTCAATACACTCTTTTAAGCTTTTGAATTTATGAATGTGGCACTTTTTGAGTTAATTGGTCACGCTAGCTAATGATTTACCAATTCTAAAGCTTCAGCTTCGTAAAGTCATATTGGAAATGAATTTGCAATATGAAAAATATTAACGAAGTTGATCATTTTAAAATAATTTTTTGCCACATTAGGGACAAATTGATCATCTAAATTTTAATGTTGAATGCCGTCAATGTGACGGATTTCTATATATATGTATAGCGCGGAAAAGAAAATACTTCAATCCCCAACGATATACTTGGCAAGTCTTTTTTCTACATTTTACCACTTTTATTTATTTATCTAAAGGAATAAATTTTATGTGGAAAAGAACTTTTTCGATCTCTAATGACGGCTCTCATTAATTAGAAGGACGTCTCTTTGATAAAGACATGTCCATACATATAAAGGTCTTTAATCACGCGAAACAATCAGAAGACATACAGTTACATAAACAAAAGGAGATATTCCGGGAATATTACGATCGCCCGACTGTGCTTTGCTTAGTTGATCCTACATCTCATTTTAGTAGGTGGCGCTAGTGATTAGTGACCAGTTGTTTTGAAAATTATCTTGGAAACTGCTGTCACGTGCACAGTACTCAATAACAGTTAACTTCTGTCGTTTCGAAACTACATGGCAATAATGAAAAAAAAATCACCATCATTCCAAATTTCACTTGCACGAACTCCATCAATAGTGTAGGCGGCACTAGCTCCCCCAAACTAATTAACTCATCTTACCTAATAATCTCTCAAAAGATACAATGTCTTTAAATTGTTCTTTGTTGTGAAAGAAATCACTGCTTTCTCCTAATTCATTTTCTGGAATTTGCAAAATTGCATACGACAACACATATGCTTGGTCGGGTAAGAATATAAATATTGAGATTTATAACCATTCTAAGTCACTGTATAAGCACTAAACAGTTTGCGCATAACATGGTTTGTATAGATATAATATATTAATAATAGTCTCAAATGGATTTGGAGGTTATTCAATAAAAAGCAGGGGGGGGTGAAATCATGGAAAAATATTTTTAAAAAATCATCCTCAATGATTAAAAGATTGCTACAAAAATTTCTAGTTGCAAAAGCAGACAGTTACAGTTTATAATATGATTCTATGGTTAATATTGACATGAGGTTAAGTAATTTAAATATATTTCACACACACACACACGCAATTTTATATATGCAGGTAATTAAAGAGCAAATATTCAAGTTAGTAAAACAAAAATAATTCTATTAAAACACACATACACAAAATAAAACCTATTTGCTATTAAAATTGCTAATTTACACAGCAAAGCAGCACGCCATTTGATGTCAAATGTTGGAAAAAATTATATTTAAGGAGCAATGAAAAAATGCGGTTATAAAGCTGCTTTGTTATAAAGTTAAGAAAAAATCGGTTGCAAAAGAATTACGCGCTATTTGAAATGCAAAGGAAAAAACAATTAATCCATTATTAATAAAAATAATTAATTAAACAAAATAAATTTAAAATTAATTTGTATTTTAAATGTGAAATTATTTCCAAATATTAATGCTTATCAAAACGTATGCCAGCATTGGAATCTAACCTCTTGGAATTGCAATCGGATTACTGATACTTGGCGCCGCCAAGAAAAAAAAAGTCGTGTACAAAATGGCGGCGTTCAATACGCAGGTTTTCGTTTGTCTCTCTACGTCTATTTTGCACACACTTTGGGCTAATTAAAAGTGGCCTACAGTTTAACGTGGATTGTGAACCACTCAAAAATATCCATTCCACCGGGTGGATTCGAGCCTGAAGCCTATGGTGTCAAAGCCAGAGCATTAGCTGAATGGCCATGAAGCCGCCTTAGTACGCAGGTGTATTATATACACTCATGTCCATAAATTAAGGATAATTCAGAATCACACAGAAATTGAACTCTAAAATAAAAATTTCACCTGTAGAATTATCACACACATCTTGAAGAAGAATATGCAAATTACAGGAAACCACCAGATGGCGCGGATAGTACGTCACAATGACGAGGGTGTAAGAGAGGGGTATATAAGGAATGGTGGCAAAGAAGTAAAATTGTTCACAAGCGCTTTAAAAGCCTTTCAGTGCAATAACCGCATAGTTATGGCACAAAGGAAGCATTTGGATGATTTTTACAGGGTAGAATTATCGGACGACTGGAATTAGGACATACCCAGCTGGAAGTATCCGAGGAACTTGGAATCGTCCAGAGTGTCATCTCCAGGTAATGGAGAATTGTGAGGTAATGGATGGTAATGTGAGTAGATGTTACAGCACAGGTCGCCCCCGAGTTTCAACGCCGAATGAGGACCGGTATTTAGCAGTTACTGCTAAAAGAAACAGACGGAGCACAGCATCAGACCTGTCTCGTCAGCTCTCTTCAGCTACCGGTACGACAGTTTCAAGGCAGACCGTGTACAGACGCTTAGGGCATATTCGTCTATATGCTCTTAGGCCTCTCAGATGTGTTCCACTTATCGCAACTCACTGTCGCCAGCGATTAACCTGGAGTAGAGAGCATTCATTGTGGACACCACAACAGTGGTCTTGTGTGATAGTCTTCTCATGTGATTAAGATTTGGTTTTTTACTACCACAGGCGATGCAATTATCATTCATTATGAATGAAACGTTTATGCCATACGTCGCCACGTGAAGCTGTCGACATTTCTCTTCTGTGAAAAGACCATAGGCAAAGAAATTTTTCTTAATACTTACTACTTAGGAAGAGATTATTATTAGGGGGAGATTATTCAGATTAATATAAAAATATGTCGTTTTAAAGTACTTTATGTAAAACAAAACATTCAAAAATCAGAAACCCAATTTGCATTTACTACTGTGCCCGTAAAGTATGAAAAAAAAAAAAAAAATTTATTTTTTCAAATTTTTTTTCTTCTGACAAAACTATTCTTAAATTTTTTATTCTTCCACCAAAAATTTATTTCATCGCCTTCAAAAAACTCTTCATTTATTTTTCCTTTAGAGTGATCCCTTCCCGGACACAATGAAGTTATGCCAATTTTTTTTCCAGAGTGATCCCTCCCGGACACATGCACTTATGCACTTTTTTTTTCAAAAAAGTCATCGGCAGGGATGGCCTTCAAAGCGCTGGGCGATTCACGTTAAATCTCTTTAGTCGACTCAAACGGTTGAAACTTTTCAATCGACTCAAAACGGTGGCCCGTGAGTGGTCTTTTGAGTTTAGGGAATAGCCAGAAGTCTCACGGTGTGAATACGGTGGTTGTGGAACGATATGGATTTGATTTTTGGCGAAAAAGTCACGAAGAATCAATGTGTGAGCTGGCGCATTCAGTGTTTTCGGTACCAATCGAGATTTGACGCATTTGAGGCCCAAAATGGAATTGACCGATCCTTTCAAAATTCCAACATCATCAGTAAGGTCTCTAATTGTATCAACGGTTTGCAACCACCAAATCTTCGTCGGTTGAGGTTGATGGTCGAACATTTCTTTCCGATATAGGAATGCTCACCGAAGGCCTTCTGCAACATTTTATACGTTTCCGCAAACAAAATTTTATGCAATTTAAAAAAAGTTAATGTTCTTGCTCAATTAATTCAGACATTTCGAAAATCGCCGGAATAAATTTAAATAGAAGAAAAGAGAATAAGAATTTTAAATTGAAAATTTTTCTTACTTTTTGGACACAGTAGTAAAGTATGTTGAATTGAATAATTAGAATTTTTTTGATTGTCAGATATAAATCTATGAATTTCTTTTTAAAGCAGAGCATACAATTAGAATGGTTTTAACCGATCTGACATTGATTTAAAAATATCTAACAAAAATTTGGTTTTATTGTTGAAAGCCCAATTTTTGAATATCTTCTCCAAAAAATAAAAAAAAAATATGCAAAAGGGCAATTTTGATTTCAATTATTTTTCTTCCATCAAAAGAATTTAAACTCTTCGATGGAATTTTTAAAAGAAATTTAATTTATTTAATTTCCTAAGGAATTTACTTACTACTGTGTTCAAAAATTTAGACCAATTTTCAATTTCAAATTCTCGGGAATTATAGAATTTCAATTTTTTTTTTCTTTTTTAGGTCGCAGGCACTGTCCTTGATATCTATGTGAAATCTGACGTCAAAATATTCATTAGTGTTTGAGTTACGCTTTGCTTTGTGAGACGTTAAAACTGATTCCGGCGATTTTTGAAATGTCTGAATTAATGGAGCAAAGAACTTGCATTACATTTTGATTGTGAAATGTGTAGAATGTTGCAGAAGGCCTTCAGGGAGCATTCCTATATCGGGAAGAAAGGTTTACAAGTGGTATAAACAGTTCAAAGAATGCAGAGAACGCGCTGAAGATGAAGGGCCCTCTGGCGACCATCAACCTCAACCGACGATTAGCATGCATTGAGGATTGGAAAAAAAGTTGGCATTAGTGCATTATGTCTGGAGTGGACTACTTTGAAAGCGATGAAATAAATTTGGAAGAATAAATAAAAAGTTTTTGAAAAAAAAAATAATATTTGGTCATACTTTTTGGGCACAGTAATACTTTGATCTTTCTACCGACCAGTTGCTATGGGCAACTTGCGCAGCTTTTGAAGTACATTTCTTTCATTCGATTATTGTCACGGTTATCGAAAACTGAAGAGAACAGCTGAAATTGGTAGCAGATTTTTTTAAAAACGAGGAGTAAACAGATTGAAAAAGGGGATTCTCTTCCCAACACATTAGACATGCATTGTATCAATTGTAAAAACAGGAAAACATTTTCTGATGTGATTTGCAAAATTAATTTATTAATTTCTGTCTTCACTGCTATAAAGAATATAAGAAAAAAAATCAGCCTGAATAGTTCTTTTGAAACCAAATTCTTTTTTTTTTTTTAAAAAATAAATTATTAATAATTACTCCTCCCAAATCATACTTTTTATTCTTCAATGAGAAATAAACGTAAGACACCATTCAAATTTAAATACTTGGAGGCTTTTCATGAAAATACACAAAAATTACGTAATTTCATGATCATTTTTATAAATTCAATAAATATATTTGCTATTTTTAATTTAGAAATCATATTCTAGGATCATATCATAAGATGCACAACTTTGTGATGATCACTGATTTTCACGCCCCCAAAAAAAAAAAAAAAAACATACACACATAAAACCCTTAGAAAATTATTTAGTATTTATATATTTCATTTCACTATTTATTATAAGAGATAAATAATATAATATATTAAAAAAAGCGAATAAAATTATAAAATAATTTGATGCCTAACATAGCATCGATTGTTATTAGTGCTATTATTATTATTATTTTTTTTATAGTATTTGATTCGATTTTTGCTATTATCAATTGCAAAAATAATTATGAAAATAGTTTTCTTTATTTTTTTTCCATGTATATTTAAGCCTCAAAAATGTTTGTTCATACTAATCCAAAACTTTTTTTGCTTTTTAATATCTTATTTAATAACAACCATACCTGATTTGTTGCTTATTTTAAAATATACAGCCTTTACTTCTAGTATATATTCTAGAAGTAAAGGCTGTATATTTTAAACACTAAGTACACTAAATAGCAAACATTAATTCTGAATAGGAGTTTAAGGCACACTAAATCTCAATGGAACTCCGTAACCGGTGTCAGTGCGTCATTTATTTATGGATAATCTAAACTTTTATATCTTCGGTTGGCAACATTAAATTTGTTGAAATTTGGTCGAGCGGGTTTTACATATTTGCGTACAATGATTTTCTAACTAAGTGCAACCCTACCATGACCCTTAAATTTAACATAAAAATATATTTAAAATAAAAAAATACTTTTATACTGCTAATTTTACGTTTAGTAGCAAAAAAAGTACCTTGTGCAAGAGATTTAATTCATCTTACCTTAGTTTGAAAACAAGAATGCAGATTGATTTAAGTAGGAAAATAGTAAAACTATTTATATATATTTTTCATTTCTTATAAAATTTGTTGATTACCAATTTAATTTTTATATGCTATTTATGTTATAATTGCATTCGCTTAACGATATCAATAAGGTTTCATATGTTTTGGATTTAAAACAACTTAGGAAAATTGAAATTAAAAATGTGATTTCATTAAAAAAACTTTAATGATAGTGAAAGATCATTTTCACAGAATTTAGTTGAGCAATAAAATGAAGTTTTTAATTTAGTTTACTTCTGTATAAAAATTTGGCCAGTGCATCTGAATTTCAATTAGATTACATGTATTATAATTTGACAAGTTGTCAAAGCATATTACTGGTTTTGCATGTTATATATATTGTTTTAATGTAGTATATTTATTTGCGACAAATCATCAAAAACAAAAAATTATGTACAAATTATTTTTGAATTTTTAAATAGCTATTAAATCCAAATCCATCTCAATTAAAAATGTCAGATTAGCAAATAATTACCAAAGACCCTTATCATGAGGAATAACTAAATAGTTTTTTAATTCAAATTTTGGGATGTATAAGCAAATACAAAATTCCTAATAGTGAATAAATTTTATTGGAATTTTTAGATATTTATCTTTGCAATATTGTCATTAATACACAAACCAGGTGTACATAAACAATGTAAATTATTTTAATTATCACCAAGCAATTGTAAAATTTTTTGTTCATTGGAAGAATGTGTTTCAGAATTAGTAATTAATTTAATTTTTCTTAATATTTTTTAAATCAAATAGAAAATTGAAAAAAAAATAAAAGATTTAAATTAAGAATTATTTAACTGTTATATTTCAAGTTTGCAAATAATAAACTTAGGAATATGTGAGTCAAAAAATCAACAAATTAAAAAAATTTTCTACAAAATTTAATACAATTTGTATTTTTTTCCATGAAAATAGTTAAATTTACAATCTTTTAATAAAGTTAAATATTATTTTAACTTAATTACAAACTTGTAGGTGGCATGAAGTTTAAAAATAGAAAAATTAAATCATGTTACTGTTATTGGGGTCATTTTAGATTCTAAACTTAGTTTTAAGCCTCACATTAAAGATACCATCAGAAGGGCAACTATTGTTAGCCACCAAATCAATCCGCTGATCAACTTCCATAGTAAATTATCTATCAGAAGTAAACTCACCCTCTATACCACCATCATCAGGCCCATTATCACCTATGCGGCTCCTGTATGGGTCTCCTCACCTGTTGCCACTTTGCGGAAATTGCAGATTTTCCAAAACCAACAACTTCTCAAAATCACTAATGCTCCTTTTCACCTCAGCAGAGAATTTCTCCACAATAATCTAAAACTCGAATCTATCCTGGACTACTCTAAACGAATCGCAACTAATTTCATTAACAACACCAATAACTCTAACAACCCGCTTATACAAAAGCTACCTATCTACGATCATAAACACCCGAAAGCAAAGAAAAGGCCTCGAGCCATCAATAACGCTATGTTCATCTCTTTTCCAATTCCGAAAAGAGTTAATTTCGATCCAGGATAGTTTAATCTCTTTTGCATTCTTAATTACTACGTTTTATTTTTCAAAAATTTCTTTCCGTTTTGTTTCATTGTTTACATTTACTAGTACTCACGATTTCTAACAGATGGCGCTACGCGACCTCCGCACTTTACATGCTACTAACCACGCCTCTCCAACCAATCGAAAGAGAGCTCCAAAATTCTTGATCACGAGTAAAACTACCTGCAAACTCAATCTCTTCTCATTCGTGTCTTTCAAAAAAGGTTTTAACGGGAATTGTTTTCCTAGATGTAGCCAAAGCGTTTGATAGAGTCTGGATCGATGGCTTAATTCATAAACTCATTGCATACAAATTTCCGATTTACTTAGTACTCCTCATTAAATCTTACCTGCAGGACAGAACCTTCTCTGTTAAAGTTAATAATCAGTTTTCAGTTGACAGAAAAATTGGGGCAGGTGTTCCACAAGGTTCTTTAATTGGGCCAATACTTTTTAATTTATACATAAATGACATCCCACATTACAAACACATCTCACTAGGCATATACGCAGATGACACTGCAGTAATCACCACTGGAAAAACTATCGCTGATATACAAACCAATTTCATGAATTATTTTACACACCTAGAAGCTTGGCTAACTCGATGGCGCATAAAAATTAATGTTGATAAAACCGAAGCTGTACTCTTCACGAGGAGAAGACTAACTCCGCCTAACATCTCTCTTTTTAATGAAATAATCCATTGGACTAATAATGCTCGGTATCTGGGAGTTTATCTTGATGCTAAACTAACATATATTAATCACATGAGTCATCTCAAGCGCAAAGCAAACAACTCCATCCGCATGCTGTATCCTTATATTAACAAAAACTCACCTCTTTCACTTGAAAATAAACTACTAATTTATATATACTATTTGCGGCCCATTATAACTTATGCTTGCCCGGTTTGGGGTACTGCTGCAAGGTACCATATAAACTTTATTAAGCGATTTGAAAGCAAAATGCTCCGTATGGTCACTAATTCCCCTGGTACTTTAGAAATGATGACATCCGTCGTAGCCTAACCCTCCCTCCTATTCAAAATTTTATGTACAAACTTGCGGAAAATTTTTACGCAAATCTTAACTTTATTCCCAATGATGAAATTCGTAATCTCCCCAGATACGATTTCACGTTGCCGGAAAACGCTAAGCGCCCTCGGGCGTCCTTGCATAATTTGCAACTGTCCTAGACTTTGTCATCATTTCTAGCAGCAATTACTCTACTTTGTAGTATACTCCACTTTTTAATAAATTTTTTACTTTGTTTTTTAATCTGTATATTATTGTACATATGTAATTTTATTCTTTTTACTTTTTTACTTCATTTGTTAAATTGTAGTTTGTTTTAATCCTTTTTATCCATTTTCTTTTGTAAAACTTATTTTTCTTGTGTAAATATATCTATTTTTGTATTAATTTGGGCAGAACCTTGATCACTTATTTCTTTGTTGCTTGTACTATGTTATATATATGTTTCTTCCCAATGAACTCTAACGCCACTACTCTGGAGTCAAAGGTCGCCATCAGACCAAGGTACTCCGTAAACCCAAAAGATGATGATGATTCTCATTCGAGCAGTACACTTTCACCAGGACTCCGGGTCCTTTAGAAACTCTTTGACACCCCCTTTTCTTAACTCTTTTCCTACCTTTCTGAATTTTCGGAGCGACTAGTGTATACTAGCCCTTCATTAATTCTGCACATTGAGCAAAGGATCTTTTAACTTATAATATATTTTTAATTAATTATTTTACAGATCATTTAAACTTCCTATTTTTACCATGATAAACTAACTTATCTAATCCTGAGCTGTGGCTCTAACCTATTTACACCTTTTAAAAACTCTCATTTACATGCAATATCCTTTTTAAGAATTAAAATTTTTCAATTTAAGTAATAGGAGATGTAGGGTAACTTT